>CM033642.1:240076400-240498457 GCA_019512145.1 Engystomops pustulosus | reverse complement strand
CCCTCCTCCAGTAACAGTGTGGTGCCCAGCATACAGCCCCCTCCTCCAGTATACAGTGTGGTGCCAGTCATACAGGCCCCCTCCTCCAGTATTACAGTGGTGGTGCCCAGCATACAGCCCCCTCCTCCAGTATACAGTGTGGTGCCATCATACAGCCCCCTCCTCCAGTATACAGTGTGGTGCCCAGTATACAGCCTCCTCCAGTATACAGTGTTGGTGCCCAGATCAGCCCCCCTACCTCACAGTATACAGTGTGGTGCCCAGTATACAGTGTGGTGCCCAGTATACAGTGTGGGCCCAGTATACAGCCCCCTCCTCCAGTATAACAGTGTGGTGCCAGTATACAGCCCCCTCAGTCATACAGTGTGGTGCCCAGTATACAGCCCCCTCCTCCAGTACAGTGTGGTGCCCAGTATACAGACCCCTCCTCCAGTATACAGTGGTGCCAGTATACAGCCCCCTCCTCCAGTATACAGTGTGGTGCCCAGTATACAGCCCCCTCCTACAGTATACAGCCCCTCCTCCGTATACAGTGTGGTGCCCAGTATAAAGCCCCCCCTCCAGATACAGTGGTGCCAGTATACAGCCCCCCCTCCAGTATACAGTGCTGTGCCCGTATACGCCCCTCCTCCATAGGTCCCCCTAGGACCTGTTTTCTTCGGGTGTGTTTCTGGTGCTGTAGGGCGTGCTTCTGCTCATGTTTTATCGGTTTGGCTGGTAGCTGGCGGCGCTGCCCTGTGCTCCGGGCTGCAGGCTTGCTGGCCGGGTAGTAGTAGTAGCTGGAGCCGTGGACATGGGGCTGCTCCTCCATTGAGAGTGTGTGGGCTCCCGGCCGCTGCACAGCACTCAGCCCTCTCTGGGTGTGCGGGCCACAGGCGTCCAGCTCTCACCAGCAGCCGGTTGGTTCAGGGACTTTCTAGAAACGATTGACTGTCTCTCTCCAGCAATCAGACATCTCCAAGTGCCCGACTTCTCCTCCCACCAGCCTTCAGAGCAGCCTCCAACATGGCGCCCCTCCCCTCACTGCTCCCTCCCTGCACAAACTCCTGCAACTCACAGGGCTGGGCTTCAACGTCAGCACTATGGCTGATACCGGCTGCACTATGGGCTGCTACCCGGCTACACTATGGCTGCTACCAACATAGAATATGGCGCCACACGGCTGTGTGCTGGAGGCAGCGGCACATTGTGTGAGGGGGAAGACGACAGCTACTCACCGACTGTACAAAGTGCAGGACTACTCACCGACTGTACACTGTGCGGGACTACTCACCGACTGTACACAGTGCGGGACTACTCACCGACCGTACACAGTGCGGGACTACTCACCGACTGTACACAGTGCGGGACTACTCACCGACCGTACACAGTGCGGGACTACTCACCGACTGTACACGTGCGGGACTATAACCGACCGTACACAGTGCGGGACTACTCACCGACCGTACACAGTGCGGGACTACTCACCGACCGTACACAGTGCGGGACTACTCACCGACCGTACACAGTGCGGGACTACTCACCGACCGTACACAGTGCGGATACTCACCGACCGTACACGAGACTACTCCGGACCGTACACGTGCGGGACTACTCACCGACCGTACCGGAACACTCACCTACCGTGCACATGGCAAGACTACTCAACACCGTAACAGTGCAAGACTACTCAACTACGTACACATGCAGACTACTCCCCTACCGTACACAGTGCAAGACTACTCACCTACCGTACACAGTGCAAGACTACTCACCGACCGTACACTGCGGAACTACTCACCGACCGGACACTGTGCAGGGGACTACTCACCGACCGGACACTGTGCAGGGGACTACTCACCGACCGGACACTGTGCAAGTGACTACTCACCGACCGGACACTGTGCAAGTGACTACTCACCGACCGGACACTGTGCAGGTGACTACTCACTAGACCGTACACAGTGCGGGACTACTCACCGACTGTACACTGTGCAAGTGACTACTCACCGACCGGACACGAATGATACTCACCACCGGACACTGTGCAGGTGACTACTCACTAGACCGTACACAGTGCGGGACTACCCGACTGTCACGTGCGGGACTCACTCCCAACCGTAACAGTGCGGGACTACTCACCGACCGTACACAGTGCGGGACTAACTCACCGACCGTAACCAGTGCGGGACTACTCACCGACGTACACAGTGCGGACTACTCACCGACCGTACACAGTGCGGGACTACTCACCGACCGCGCACAGTGCGGGACTACTCACCGACCGTGCACAGTGCGGGACTACTCACCGACCATACACAGTGCAAGACTACTCACCTACCGTACACAGTGCAAGACTACTCACCTACCATACACAGTGCAAGACTACTCACCTACCGTACACAGTGCAAGACTACTCACCTACCGTACACTGTGCGGAACTACTCACCGACCGCACACAGTGCTGGACTACTCACCGACCGGACACTGTGCGGGACTACTCACCGACCGGACACTGTGCAAGTGACTACTCACCGACCGGACACTGTGCAAGTGACTATCACCGACGGACACTGTGCAAGGACTACTCACCGAGGGACACTGTGCAAGTGACACTCACTAGACTGACATGTGCAAGTGACTACTCACCGACCGGACACTGTGCAAGTGACTACTCACCGACCGGACACTGTGCAAGTGACTACTCACCGACCGGACACTGTGCAAGTGACTACTCACCGCAGGGACACTGTGCAGAGTGACTACTCACTAGATGGACACAGGACTTCAACTAAACTGCACCCTGGACACGTGCAAGTGACTACTCACCGACGGGACACTGTGCAGGTGACTACTCACTAGACTGGACACTGTGCAAGTGACTACTCACCGACCGGACACTGTGCAAGTGACTACTCACCGACCGGACACTGTGCAAGTGACTACTCACCGACCGGACACTGTGCAAGTGACTACTCACCGACCGGACACTGTGCAAGTGACTACTCACTAGACTGGACACTGTGCAGGTGACTACTCACTAGACTGGACACTGTGCAGGTGACTACTCACTAGACTGGACACTGTGCAAGTGACTACTCACCGACCGGACACTGTGCAGGTGACTACTCACTAGACTGGACACTGTGCAGGTGACTACTCACTAGACTGGACACTGTGCAGGTGAACTACTCACTAGACTGGACAGTGCAGTGACTCTCACCTAGACGGACTGTGCAGGTGGATACTCACTAGACTGGACACGGTGCAGGTGACACTCACTAGACTGGACACTGTGCAGGGAACTACTCACTAGACTGGACACTGTGCAGGTGACTACTCACTAGACTGGACACTGTGCAGGTGACTACTCACTAGAATGGACACAGTACAAGCAACAAATACCCCTCCCTATATGTATGCTGTGCAGAGGACTACTCATCCAGAACCATGACACCAATCAGGGAACTACTCACTAGACTACAAAGTGCAATAACTGTCTACCTATACAATGTATTTATTGTAGGCAACAAATCCACTCACCACTATGAATAGTGCAGTGTAACAGTACATATTAGCCAGACCCCTGATGAAGCCAGGTGACTGGCGAAACAGTGGGGGGCTAATCTCTCTCCTTTTTAAATTGCAGTGTTCCTATTTAAGGGTACTTTGTTCTGTAGTGAATAGATTTAGGGTCTCGTGGGCTGTGGACACACAATAGATTCCTGTATAAGTCTGGGATCTCATTGATCCCATACCAGGAATCAACGCATGGGTTAAATGATAATAACCCATAGCGTTCAGGTTTGTATATTTGCCATACTAGCTACCACTACCCACCTCTTTAATATCTTACCCACTATCTATTACTTCATTGGTTAGGGCAGTGATGGCGAACCTTTTAGAGCCTGAGTGCCCAAACTTCAACCAAAAGCCACTTATTTATAGCAAAGTGCCAGCGCAGCAACTTAAGCAGTAATTTATTTCTCCTTGTTTTGACACTTTCAATCGTTCAGCCTCCTAAAGAACCAAGCAGTTGAAAGGAGGAGGGCAATTCCCTATCATTGTAGGAAGATTCTAGAAGATTCTTGAGTCCTGTCTGGTGAACTTCATGCTAGGGTGGTGGCCTGGGTGCCCACAGAGAGGGCTCCGAGTGCCGCCTCTGGCACCAGTGCCATAGGTTCGCCACCACTGGGTTAGGGTGTTCACCCATGCCCCCGTTTCCCCCTCCCCCCATTAGGGGACTGACTCTCCAGCCTACTCCGATGTAACTACATAGTTATATATGCGACCTTATACCCTAGCCACCTCATCTAGGCACTTGTGCTTTTAGCCACTATTCTTGTTTTGAGCACCAGTGTCCAGTCTACACTCTAATATTATATATTTGCAAAAATAAAAGTTAAGTTTTAACTGCCACTTTTCATGTCGGATATGGGCTCTTTTGTGCCGCCCTATGGCGGTTTTCGTTTTCACTTAAAAACAAAACCTGCCTGAAATTGGTCCATTGCTTTTTGGTAAATTTGTGTACACGTACAAAAAAAATACAACATGAAGAGAACACTTACCAGATGTACCAGTGCAGAGATACCTATGAGGGTTACTCATAATTAAATAGACCACATGTCACAATTCCCAGAGCAATGCGACTTTTACTCTCATACGCCATTTGGGAAGGGGCATGCATCCCCGGGCCTGTTACACACCTATAGCTTGCGCCAATTCGGCACTGGCTTTGGCACAATTCTATGCCAGGTTGACCTGGCCTCCTGATGATGCTGGGGGGGGATCACACGATAAATGTGCCCCTAAGTGTTTACACAAGAGTAATAATACAATGCTATATATCACAATATAAGATACCACTTCATAAACATATATATGTTTATATATAGGCAGAAAAAACACTAGAAAACTATCCGTTCAGATACAATACGGACTGAACACGTAACAACATTTTTTTATGATGTCCATGTGGCATGTGGGAATAACCCTGAAGTTGGAAAACATGCAGACGAAACAAGGACATTACCCAATACCCAACATTGTTATTGAAAAAACTTTGGTGACACGCCCTTTACACAATGCTGTGGTAGGTGGGTCACCAATGTAACAATGGGGCACATTTATGCACTGTGCCTGTGTATAGTGCAGGGTGCGCCAGCTTCATGAATGATGGAGCAAGTTCTTCATGAATCTGGGGCTCCCTGCACTGCTCAACCAGAGTTTTTTGGTGCATTTTCAACATAGGATGTACAACACATTTCTGTCAGATTTTGCATGTGAAATCTGGCACAAGGTCCGACTGTGCCCCTTTCAATGATGAAATTTGTGTCGTGTGAAGAATAGTGCAGCCGCGACACAAAAGGATAACAGTTTTAAAGGGGTTGTTCTCTATTCTAAAACTTTATCAGGTAAGCACAAGCCCTATAGTGTCACCCATCAGTACTTACCCTGGAAAATTGTGTTATAGCTGTTGGGACCTGCAGGTCGTGACTCCCCAATAGACAGGACTCCAGACTAGCAGGGCCCGTCCGTACTTATCATGGTAAGTTTAGTGATCGTGGCAACACCTTTAAGACCCTGTCCGGATAGCCAATAGACCTGCCCAAGGACAAATTAGTCCCCTTTCCCCAGTAAAGAGTCAAAGCAACCTTGTGTGTTTGCAAGCCAGGCTTTCAAGTTTCGGGTACCCCTTGATCTGAAATTTAATAGAGTTGATACAGTGGCCCATATACTAAAAACGTCTGTACTATGTGCAGTTGCCTGTGTATTGAGCAGGGGGCGCCAGATTCAAGATTTCTGGCACATTTCTTCATGAATACCTGCGCCCCCTGCACTGCCCTGACAGAGTGCACCAACTTTTTTTTGGTGCACCTTTAACATAGGGCATGCGCCACAATTCTGTCGGCTCTGCATGAAAATGTGGCACCTGAAGCCCCTTCAGTGCCGTATGTGCAAAGTCGGCAAAAATCTAGTGCAGGTGCTTTAATAATCCGGGCCATTAGTGTTTACTCCTTTAAACCATTTAATGGACTTATTATCCTTTTGTATATAACCGGTCACCAAAAAAAGAACCAACAAAAATCATCCATAGTTTCACAAAATCATAATATTGTCACTTTAAAACTACATTTTCATCCAATTCTTTTTGGGTAAACTTTTCTTCTTCACATACTGGCATTTTTAGAAACAAAGCAGAGACTGCAGTTTTAAAGAAACCCAAAAAACTACATGGCAAGAAACAAATCCGGATAATTTGTAAACTTCTTTTTAGTTTATATCCAACTAAGTTTTAAAGCAATCGTACCACTTATAGCGCAGGGTCTCAAAGGAGCAGTGCTATTTCTTGTGTGAAGGAATTTTATATAATGGCTGTGGAGGTCAAAGCACAAAGTTGCTAGCTTTCCTTTGACACTCAATTTTATGGTTTAATTGACCCTTATATACAAAGCGAACAGAGCTCTATTACTGAAAATTCTAATCATTCTACATGTAAGCAGTTTTGATTGTGACATTACCTCTAACTCCATTCACTGTCTATGAGAGTGATGGAAGTACCAAGTGTGAGAAAATTCTGGCGCTGCCATGTGGGATAACAACCAAAATTGGACTCCCCCTAAAGAGTTTTTCAGGACAGTGATATTGAGTGACCCGTCCCTGGATTGCACTAGTACTAATCAGATAATTAGTGAATGGTCCTATTGCTATTGTTTTTTAGCAGTTTTTTTTGTTGTAGCTGATGTGCACCACTAATCTAATACTAAAGACCTTCCTATCCTGAAAGACACCTTAAACTTCCAAGTATTACAAATGAAAGGAATGGTAATTTTTTCTGTATGTATTGAGAATGAAAGGCTTTCTACACTTAAAGGGGTTGTCCAGATGTTGTAAAAAGGGCTACTTTTTCAAAAAAAAGATCCACACCTGGCCAAGGTTTGTGATGGTATTGCAACTGAGCTGCATAGAAATGAATAGAGCTGAGTGCAACACTGAGTTTGGAAGAAATCAGCCACTTTTTTCAACCTTGGACAACACCCATTTAAGGATAGAGCCTCTTAAGTAAGGTTACACGGCAACTCAAAAAGTTTAAAAAGATGCCTTGCGATAATTATTATGTGTTTTGGTATCAGATCCATAATGTAACTTGTTATTATTAAACTAAAATAAAGTCAGAAAAAATTGGCGAGGAGGATATTTCAATAGAAGATTCAAGTGATGTCTTTATAAAGGGACTCCACAATTCTTTTTTTAATTTGTTTTGCATATATTAAAAAACATACAGATCTTTGTAAAGTGTTTAAAATGTACATCTATATATCATTAGATGATCCCCCTTAAAGGCAATGGCAATATATCCCGTGCACAGCATGACCTTGATCCTTATATGTCAGGGGTGAACTAAACTCTCTTGCTGCAAGCTGTTGCTGCCTGAGCAACACGCCTTCAACTTGCCTCATGGCTGGTACCACCCTGCTTGTACACTATGGTCAATAGCATAACCTCCCAACGTCCCTGATCTAACTGTCCAGGTACTGCCCGTCCAGAGAGATATTTTGTCTGGACATCACCTCTGTCAGCATCCTCCAGACAGTACAAATCTTTTGTACTTCTTTCTCTCCTACAAAAGTTGGGATGTATGGCCTGTGGAATCTAAGAAGTTTCATAATACATAAATGATGTAATACCGATAGTAATGGGGTCTCACGGAGACGTCAAGGTCTTTCATATTTGTCATAGTTTGCTTTAACTACAATACAAAATGGATCAACTACTGACAACACATGTTCCTGATATCAGCAGGATCATGTACTATCCACGTTCTATATGTCATATGCACATAGTCGACAAATGCCATTGAAAACATAATTTGTGCTATAAAACAAATACTAAAAATTTGTATCTTGCAATGAGATGATGAAAAATTAGGTCCAAAAAGGTTATTTGTGCCAAAAGAATTTGTTCATTACAAACTGGGCACATTAATTACGCGGTCCTGTCGCGATCTTAGAGATTTCACAAAGATCACGCGCCCGAGATCCTGCATGTGTTGTTTCCCCTCTGAGGTTGCCGAGTTCACCTCTTCTTGCCGGTGTATGTAAGGCATTGTCTTGTCGACACATATGAATTTGCGCTTCGTCCGAATCAGTTGAGTTGACCATCTGCATGAAACACCCCCCCCCCCCCACCGCAATTTGTTATGTTGTTGCATGAAAGTCGGCACAATTGCACAAAATCTGATTGTGTGCCCGAAAACACCCTGTTAATTGCGTTGTAAATCAGATGCGGTGTGATGACCCTTAGTAAAGTGGCCCCACTGTCTTAAAAAATATAGTCCTGGATTGCACAATCATCATTGGAATTATTGCATTTGTTACGGTTTATTCGAGTTTACACTGTGAACTTAGACAAAGCTCTTGCAAATCTGCTGTCCCAGCCCTCTTATGACTTGGCGTGTTCCCACTGATGGCAACGTCAGCATTCTCTCCTCCAAGACTGCACTTTCTACACGGTGGGGCCTGGAAAAGGTAGCAGAGTCTTCAGGAGAGCAGATTACACACGTTCCTAGGAAGTCCCATGCCTCTGAGCTGGCTACATTGTCAGCAAATGTGTCTGGAAAGAGAAAGCAACTTGTGAGGAAGTATCAGCTCCCATCTAGCATAGCTACAGAACAGTTGTATCGTCTGCACATGCTGTTCCATCGTAAGAACATAGAATCTTACAAAAAGATTACAAAAAAGTAAATAGTATGTCATTTCACTGAAAACAAAATTGGTTAATTTATTGATCTGTTAGAATAGACTGAATTGAATACATATAACGAGGTTTTAAAGACTCAGGGTAGCGCGTTTTGGACAGATTTCACCGACAAACCACATCACAGAGGATGGGACGTCCAAATATACTTCAAAAGTAGAGGTGCGCATCAGATTTATCATTGTAATCAAAAGGGGAAGTATTATGTGCTAGCATATTGTCTAGCGTATGGTGAAATCCCCCCTCCTCCCTTCTCAGACCCGCTTATATATCCGACAGACAGCTGTACAGTCACTTCAGCAACATGACGCCAAAATACGATCACGTCAAAAAACCCTGTTAAATGCGGCGCGAATCAAAAATCGCCAGGAAACCAGACAAAAATGCGGTCCGAAGACCCTTAGTAAATGAGCCCCTATGTGTCTCTGCCAATGAGGTCTAATCACATCCCCAATCTTGCACACACAAACATGGGTAGGAATATGACCTGCTTTGAGTTTATGGCTCAGGCAGTCACCTCAAATACTTGGCTGTGGAAACACTGCTTTGGTAGTGAACCCATTGAAATTAATTTGTCTGTGTGCTGAATCGCTACTAGCCTAGTAGGTAGGGGTGTCATGTCTAATCCCACACACATTGTGGAGAAAATTGCAGAAATATATGTAATGTACTTACTAATCCAGTGCTTGGTGCTCTACCCCCCAACCCCATCCCACATAATTGTGACATTTTACCCATCAAAACCAGCATGTATTGCCCGATTTCTGATGCATGTGTAATTGCAGTGTACAGTGGTATTACAGTTGAGCGTAGAGCGCAGTGTCAGACTGGGATACTAGACCCACAGCTATAAGTTTGTTACATAATTAATTATATAATTATAAATAACATAGGATAGTTGAGATGCTCTATGGTAAATATAGTATAAATTTAAGAGAGGGTACATTATCCATAACTACTTATGTAGGGCCTTGGGGACCACCTAAACTCGGGCCCAGTGTTGGCAATCCCCTGTTCACCTGTGGGTCATCCGAGACTGGCAGAGTGCACAGACTTGTCTCTGCCCGCACTACTGCATGGGACGCCACGGGGAGAAGAGGAAACTGGAGAATGAAACGTAAGCACTGAGTTTTTTAAATAGGACGAGCAGCTCTGTGATTGCTTATTTATAATGTATTAGTGAGTGGAGGCTTCTGCTAGACATGTTATCTAGTGGAGGTATTTCTAAGTATAATGGGACACATTTACTAAGGGCTGCGTGCCAGTTTTTTGTCAGCTTTGTTCGTTTTTAGTGCAAACTGCTTGTACAGGTAAAGAAAAGAAAAAAGTCTTTTCAGCTACCAACAGCCACATATGAGGTGCTGGTGCACGGATGTACTGAGCCGAGTCAGGAGCAATTGGAGCAGGTGGGAGCGGTGAATCCAGCAACCAGGCAGGTATAAGTTCAAGTAGTAGTGGGATAAAACTTCACGTTTCATTTCATCATGGATTCTTTTATCCAAGATGAAAAACTTGAATTTTATCCCACTACTACTTGAACTTATACCTGCCTGGTGCTGGATTCACCGCTCCCCACCTGCTCAATTGCTTGTACAGGTACTTAAGAAGTGTCTGCACCCCATTTGTGTTGCAGTGAACCTTTTTGCAGTGCGGCTGCACTAGTCTTCATGCAACAAAAATTCTGCACTGAAGTGGGCGTTCTGGTGCTCATCGGACGTGATGCGCAGATTTAACAGACAGATTCCAACAGAAGTGTGGCACCACCCTATGTTAAAGGTGCACCAAAAAAGTGGCACTGTATCAAGCTGTGAAGAACGGTGCCAGAAATCCTGACTTGGAGTCCTCTGCAGTATAAACAGGCAAACTGCATAGGTGCAGTTTGCACTGTTGTTAGCAAATGTGCCCCAATGTGTAGGACAGGGTGACGCGTTATATAGGTATAGAGGGCCCTAATACAAAGTTCGCACCTGTACCCACTGTGTCCTTTTTCGCCATGGCAGTGTAGATACTACTGGGGTGAATCCCGTAACCAATACGCTGGTGTGCAATACCATAAACTGTCTACCTTTTCACTATCGGTATTTATGTAAGTTTTGATAAATTTGCCCCAGATACATGTATAGATTGCATATGGCGTAAGATAGCTCAATCTCAAAATGAGTTGAAGATACTGAAGCTACTTTGACTTGAGCAAGTCACAAAACACTTAGCATAATAATGCAGTTTAGCAATGGCAGTGTAGAACGCACTGTTCTTAATGTAGACAAACACGAGACTTCACGTTGCATGTAGGTGGATGAAACTGGCGGTGCTGCTCCCATACAACATAATGAATGGGAGGATTTGTCTCCAGTTGCTATAGCAGCGGAAGCATTTTCAAAAGCCAGACATAAAGCATCTGCAGTCTATCTTTTCAGTATTTTATCCAGAGGAAGTCAAGCCCAAAGAAGTTTTGAATATAAAAAGTTTAATAAAGACAGTTTATGCGCTATTTCACTGATTTCACTGGGAATTATGGAAATTAGATATATTTATGATGCAGATAAAATTGGTAATCCGCAGTCATTCCTCAGCAGCCGAGCCAAAATCAGCTGCTTTCTGATCATTTAGGCCGGGCTGATTTTGATGTGTCCGGCAGGGAACTTTACCTTTACAAAGGTTGAATTCCACACAATGATCTACAGCATATAAATTACATGAAAAAATCAACTACTCTGGTCTTGTATACACTGCAGATTTTCAGCACAAACAATCAGAAACAATGGGGGCACATGCATTTTTCCGTCTATGTGTTTTCCCGACTATTCGATTGCGCTGACTCGGGTTTTTTGGCGCACACTATCTGATTTTGCCGCAATCGGGGGTGTGGCCGCCTGATTCGGACTAAGCGCGGGATTTAAATTAAAATTGTGTCGCAAGACAATGCACTCACATAAGCAGGAGGAAGATGGTGAACTGTTGCGGACATCAGCGGGGAAGCGACACATGCAGGATATCGGGTGCACGATCTTGGTGAATCACGCGGGACTTCATCCTCGTTGGACAGTCCGAATAAGGGATCGCGACAGGACTGGGTAAGTAAATGTGCCCCAATGTGTGGGGCAAGTAGTCCTATACAAAAATGTGTATA
This sequence comes from Engystomops pustulosus, assembly GCA_019512145.1. NCBI lineage: Eukaryota > Metazoa > Chordata > Amphibia > Anura > Leptodactylidae > Engystomops > Engystomops pustulosus. The sequence goes on along the minus strand of CM033642.1, from coordinate 240,486,591 downwards.
CTAAATAATACCCTAAAAATTGTACATTTATTATCACTAAAGTTAGACCGTGGAATAGCAGGAGTCAGCCTGGAGATGATAAGTAGCAAAAATATACATATATACAGGCAGTCCCCGGGTTACATACAAGATAGGGTCTGGAGGTTTGTTCTTAAGTTGAATTTGTATGTAAGTCGAAACTGTATATTTTATAATGGAAGTTCTAGACAAATTTTTTTTCTTTTGCCCCAGTGACAATTGGAGTTTCAAAATTTTTGGTGTAATTGAACCAAGAATTATCTATAAAGCTTCATTACAGAATCTTACAGCTGATCATTGCAGTCTGGGACTATATTAAAGCATCCAGAGAGGCTTTACCAGAGGTCCATGGGGCAGGGGGTCGTCTGTAACTATGGGTTGTCTGTAAGTCGGGGTCCTAAGTAGGGGGACCGCCTGTATATATATATATATATATATATATATATATAATTCTTTATTTATATAGAGCCTCAGATTCTGCAGCGCGGCACAGAGTTTGGCTGACCAGTCCCTGTCCCCATGGGGCTCAAAATCTAATCAACCTACCAGTATGTTTTGGAGTGTGGGAGGAAACCAGAGGACCCGAAGGAAACCCACACAACCTGGGAGAAACATACAAACTCTTTGAGTGGATGGGACTTGAACCCAGGACATGGTGTTTACAGATTTACTCAAATGTGCATAAGGTGCAATGTAAGGTGTATTAATGGACACTGTAGATCAGAAATAGTTGGTACTTGGAATTTGACTTTATTTGATTTGATTAAGAAGTTTTCTCCAAGAATAAGTCACCTTCAGACCAAAAACGCTAGCATATTTCCTCTAAAAACCTTTAGTCTAATTTTTCGTGCTTGTGTAATTATATTTAGCATCCATCCACCTCCTCTGCCATGTTTGTTGTGCCAGAACGTATAGACCTTGTGTTGTGTCGACTTGTTGAGTACGATATTTTGCCTGGTCGTCCACCTCTTGGTTTTGGAATGGATGGACTTCATTTCATATTCTTCCAACTTTCATGGCACTCACATGCTACAGTGTGTCAGGATCGGAGGTGGTGGACCCACTGAACAACAGCGAGCGATGACTTAAGCCGACACCTGGGAGCAGAATCTAAGTGGCACCTCGTACTCACCAGAGCCCGCCGCAAAGCGGGTTGGATTTGTTTCTTACGGGATACCACCAGATCGTTCCACAGGCGTGGCTTGCTCACAGTAGTGGCCAGGGCGAGGTACAGAAACGGCAGGCAGAATCAGTCATACTCAGGCAGGACGATAGGACAGGCAGCACAGGATCAGATTCAGGGACGTAGCAGAAGGTTAAGACAGGCCGTAGAGAATTGAGGACAGGAAACAAAGTAAAGGTCACAACTGATATATTGAGACTATTCTGATCTATCGCTTTCTCTTAGGAGATAGGGCACAAAGATCAAGAAGGGGTCAAAGGAGGAGGCAGGCAATATATCAGGCCAGCCATAGTGGATCCGTCGCTGGAGCGCGGACAGGTGAGTCACACACTTGCTGAGGTGAGTGCAGCCGCTGTTCTGGGGCACCTCAGCACAGAGGCACGCGGGTGCACCCGCGACACGGGTCGCAGGAGCACCCGTGACGCAATGGGGCACATTTACTTACCCATCCGGAGGAATTCACCTAAAGTGTATTATGATTTGTAAAGCCCTACGGAATTTGATGGCGCTATATAAATAAAGATCACTATTATTATTGTCCGACATGAATGCACTGTGCCACGATTCACTAAGCAGCGCCTGATGTCCTACATGTGTCACTTCCCCGCTCAGGTCCGCCGGAGTTCACCTTCTTCTTCATGGTGTATGTAAGTGCTTGATCTTGCGACACAATTTGAATGTTAAATCCTGCCCTCATTCCGAATCCGTCGAATCGTCCTGTCCCCCCCCCCCAATTTCTGTTGCATGAAAGCCGGCGCAGCTTCGCCAAAATCCAATCACGTGCGGCCCAATCCCCAGTTAAATACCAATCACAGCCAGGCAATCCCCAAAAACAACAGAAAATGTGACGGTGGACCCTTAGTAAATAAGCTCCAATGTTTGCAAGTTTCTTGGCCAAGAGACCACTATAAATGAGCTGGATGATGCTGTCTCTCTTTTCTTGGTAAACCTCCTCAATTTGAACAAGTGACCTTTCACTTTGGGATCAACTAGTAACCACTGAGCTATTAGGGATGTTAGAACAGTGTGCAATTGATAGTATACAAGAAGAAAAAATAGTTTCACCAGTTTCATTAGTTGCTAGGGATCAATTTGCTGGATTGGTTGTTTGGCTGCCAATCCGGCAATATGACTGGGTCTTGTGGCAGAACCCAAACTTCAACGTTGGCTCCACTCATCTCTATCTATGGATATCAAGTTGATGTGTCTATAAAATGAGGGTAAGCCTCACTTCAAATCTGTAGTGGGTGATGAATATCAAGTCTGAAATTAAAAGTTGAAACATAGTTACCTTCTTGCTCATCAGTGAATATCATGGGAATGCTCAATGGCCATAAGGTTCATGTCCACCTAATAGAAACATCCATACAGGATATCCCTCTGTGTGTATCTTTGGTAGTGTAATACAACTAACATACTAAACATACTATACATCTATTATGTATATTTGGTTCATTCAGATTTAAGACTAGGAGGTCTCCAGTATACAGTGTGGTGCCCAGTATACAGCCCCCTCCTCCAGTAGGTGCCCCCATAGCGGACCTGTTTTCTTCGGGTGTGTTTCCTGGTGCTGTAGGGCGTGCTTCTGCTCATGTTTTATCGGCTTTGGCTGGTAGCTGGCGGCGCTGCCCTGTGCTCCGGGCTGCAGGCTGCTGCTGGCCGGGTAGTAGTAGTAGCTGGAGCCGTGGACATGGGGCTGCTCCTCCATTGAGAGTGTGTGGGCTCCCCGGCCGCTGCACAGCACTCAGCCCTCTCTGGGTGTGCGGCCACAGGCGCCTCCAGCTCTCACCAGCAGCCGGTTGGTTCAGGGACTTTCTAGAAACGATTGACTGTCTCTCTCCAGCAATCAGACATCTCCAAGTGCCCGACTTCTCCTCCCACCAGCCACTGTGCTGTGTCCATATATACAGGAGAGGAGTAGTAGTACTGTGCTCATATGTACAGGAGTAGTAGTACTGTGATGTGTCCATATATAAAGGATAGGAGTAGTAGTACTGTGCTGTGTCCATATATAAGGGATAGAAGTAGTAGTACCCTGATGTGTCCATATATACAGGATAGGAGTAGTAGTACTGTGCTGTGCCCATACCTACAGGATAGGAGTAGTAGTACTGTGTCCATATATACAGGATAGGAGTATAAATCCTGTGCGGTGCCTATATATACAGGATAGGATTAGTAGTACTGTGCTGTGCCCATATATACAGGATATGAGTAGTAGTACTGTGTTGTGTCCATATATACAGGATAGGAGTAGTAGTACTGTGCGTGCCTTATATACAGGATAGGAGTAGTTATATGTACTGTGCCATATATACAGGATATATGATTAGTAGTACTGTGTTTGTATCCGTATATAACAAGTCTAGGAGTAGTAGTACTCTGCTGTGGTCCTATAGAAAGGTAGGAGTAGTAGTACGGTTTGCTGTGCCCAATACTACAGGATAGGAGTAGTAGTAACTGTATCCATATATAACGGATAGGAGTATAATCCTGTGCGGTTGCCTATATATACAGGATGGAGTTAGTAGTACTGTGCTGTGCCCATATATACAGGATATGAGTAGTAGTACTGTGTTGTGTCCATATATACAGGATAGGAGTAGTAGTACTGTGCTGTGCCTATATATACAGGATAGGAGTAGTAGTATGTACTGTTCCAATATATACAGGATATGAGTAGTAGTACTGTGTTGTATCCATATATACAAGATAGGAGTAGTAGTACTCTGCTGTGTCCATATATAAATGATAGGAGTAGTAGTACTGTGCTGTGCCCATATATACAGGATAGGAGTAGTAGTACTGTGCTGTGCCCTTATGTACAGGATAGGAGTAGTAGTAGTGTACTGTACCGATAGTAACAGGTTAGGAGTATTAGTATTGTGCTGGTCTCATATATACAGGATAGGAGTAGTAGTAGTCTACTATAATGATATATACAGGATAGGAGTAGTAGTAGTCTACTATAATGATATGTATAGGATAGGAGTAGTAGTATTGTGCTGGTCTCATATACAGGAAAGGAGTAGTAGTAGTCTACTATAATGATATATACAGGATAGCGGTAGTAGTACTGTGCTGGTCCCATATATACAGAATAGCAGTATTACAATTATTAAGACTTTTATAAAAAAATATTTCATAAGAAGAAGAATAACTAAGGAGAGCATTATATAAAACATAGTTAATAAGTAGGAGCCCTATAAGACTGTATAAATGATTAATTGGAAATTATATATTATGTAATCAACTATGGGAATGATGTCCAATTTAATTTATTAGGTGTACAGTATTATTTACTCAAGGGCTATAGTATGTATTGTAATATACTGAGAAGTTGCAATGTAATATTTGATTTATGGAGAGGGGGCAGTATGGTTTTGTTATGGGGGTATATTTGATATTTGTGGGGGACACCGTGTGGTCAGTTGTGTTGTGATGGGTAAATATTATTTAGGAGCACAGTGTGGGACATCCAGGTGACTTTATATTGTAGTGACTGTGATACTTTTAGTTGCACATTGTGCAGATATGCCACACGGAGCTGAAGATATCTGAAGATAAGTAGAAACAGGGAGAAGTTGTCCTGCAGTTCAGTACCCAAAGAAGAAGATGTGTGGGGTACGGAATCCCACTTCTTAGTCTAATAACTGTAATTACTGACTAACTATCTAGACTATTTCCTTAGTGTCAGTGCCTAGTCTTCTTTATGTGATGCAGCGAGAATACGCTAACTATTCTTAGTTATTCTTATTGGTAAGTTAGTGCTGAGCAATGACACTTGCATCCCTAATATGTATGCCCTGGCATAAATTCATCAATGCAGCCACTGTGAACTCCTGTGAAATATGGAATATTTCCAGGTAGCAGTATGGTGAGCCCTCAGAATAAATTTCTCTGGTGGGCCCCAGGCACCTCAGTCCGACCCTGATTCTATTCCATCTTTCAAAATCATAAAACACGATTTTATACATAATTTGTGGTTTATCATATGTAAAACAATTTAGAGCAATTTCATGATCTTAGGAATCAAAAACTATTTAAATTTTGAATAGCACCAATAATTGGGATATCTAAATACAGTAGGAAATGTATGGACATACATGTTTCCATCTATGTTAAAATATATCCCTCAAACAAAAGTTCTGTATGAAGACTAGTAACTACACTGCCACCTACAGGTTATAGGATGCAAACCAAACACAAGGACCAGCAAAGTTAAAAACCTGATAAAAATTGCAACAGATACAAGAAAAAAAAACTTATTTCCAACATCAAGGTAAATGGCCACATCAGATTAAAATCAAATGTGTATTTTCTAGAAGCTAGTAGAGAGACTGCACCATCTACACTTTATACTACAGTATGCAGCAGATCTTTCCGGATAGGGAAGCTGGATATATGCTGAATTTCTAAATGCGGACTTCATGTTTAGTCAAAATCTAACACCCGAGAAAATACCCATATAGTCCATATTTTGCATGCGGCGCTGTTTTACAGACAAAGAATACAAGGCGATATTCATTTGCAACTAATTAGGAAAAGATTGATTGAGACAGAGAATGACTTATGTCCCAGAGTTACAGGACGTAATAGCAAAGCAAACAAACCTTATAGTCCAAGGTTATTTCCAATAATAGAAATGTGCTTTGACTATCTGTCCTCGTTTATTGAAGCAGAGGCGGAAAGGAGATTAATAAGGAGCCTCATTTAGGTGTCGGAAAAGCTCTGGAAAGACATCAGTGATATGATGACTGTGGAGCGTGTCATATATGCCAGACTATCCTCATGCACTTCTCTGGAGAGGGTGCTCCCTATTTATCAAAAATAGATACTGCTAAAGGCAAAGGCTGCTGGAGCTAAATGGTATCTACTTCACCCCAAATGCTTTATTCACAAACAATACTTCTCTATGGGGCTTATTATTTACTAAGGGTCCCACGGCCGCATTCCCCTCGGGTTTCCCTCGACTTTTCGGGGATCGTGCCGCCAGGACAGGGATTTAGAAAATCGGGGACGATCCGACAGTTTCGGACAAACTTTAAAATTGTGTCGCAAGCCAAACACTTACATGTAACGGGAAGAAGATGGTGAACTCCGTCGGACCTGAGCGGGGAAGCGTCACATGCAGGATATTGGGCGCACGATCTTTGTGAATCGCGGCAGAGTTCATCCTCGTCGGACATACCGGATTGGTGATCGCGCAGGGACCGGGTAAGTAAATGTGCCCCTATATGTTCCTGCTGAGGAAGGAATGCCAATGATGAAGAATACAAATCCTATTATTGCCATAGACAAAGAATTATTAACTTATGTAAAGTTACGTGGAAGGCGAAACGTACTTTAAAGGGAATCTGTCAGCAGGTTTGACAATACAAAGCTGCAGACAGTGTTAGAAAGCTGTCCTGAAGATCTGTGTAACCAACAATACCTTTGTTGTGTTGTAAGTAGTGACAGGACAGTAAAAAGTAATGTTATAATCCAGATCTGCAGGTCTTTCAAGGGCTCTGGGGGCAACCTGAAGAGCTTTCTTCTGCTCCACAGCGCTTTCCCTATGCTAGAAATAGGAGCTGTCTTAGGATTTTGGTTGGATACCTACAGAAGTCACTCAGCATAGGAGTGGAGCAGTGGAGCATGAAAGATCCTCCCAGAGCACTTGCAGGAGATGCAGACCTAGATTAAATTTTCTGCTAGATTAAATTTCACAGTCCTGCTGCTACTTACTACATACACAAAATATAGTTACCCAGCTCTCCAAGGTCTATACCTAGCAATTTGCTGTTTATTATGGTCAAAACTGATGGCGCATGCCCTTTAAGCATTAAGCCTACCTAAAAGTCTACACTGTATATAGTATGCTTGATACAATCAAGTCCAATCTGAGTATAATTTTTACGCACCAAGAGTCGTGGCGGAACCTGGAGCCACAAATTATACATTTGTTCCTTAGGCTGAGATGCAGTAATCAAAAGACATCAGTTTAAATGACTGAAATTATATTTGTACAATATTTTAGAATGCTAAAAAACTTTTGTGTGGGATTAGTCCAGCAGCATTTATGGAGTCGTCCTCATATGTGACAAAGTTAATTGGATAAATGAAATATGGTTATTTTCTAGGGATCACTATGGACAGTTGTACACAAGTGAGTTTCTTCCAACAAACTCTCTCCGTTAGCGTGCCAGATTTACCGGACCGAACTTCAGAATCACGAAATTGAATGGACATGTTGAGTTCTTTTCAGAAGTTCTGAGTTTGGACCGGTAAACACTCTACGCACACCACGCTAACTAATTTGTGTACAACTGACCTACTGTTGAGTCTTCCTGTATGCGAACCTTTACGAGTCTTGCACTTTAGTCAGACGTCTATCAGCATTAAGCCCTTTGCACCTTCTTCTTGTAATTCAGTCAGATTAGTAAAGTCGGGTGCAGCTCACAGCTGTCATGTTATTGGGACCGTATGTTGTTTTCATATATATTCGCCTGTGCTATTCATTAATCACTTTCTGTCCTTGATTTCTTGGATCAGACGCAAACAATCCCATTATTCGTGTCATTAGATATGGCCAATAGAAAACCTGTTTATCACCATTCTTCCCAAACTTTTTTTCTCACCATGTTTTTCCTCAGCTTCAGTTTATCCTAAATCTTTATTGTTCTGTGAATTCATGTACTGTTATGTTCCTCAACTTCAATTTTCGCCTACAATTGAATCCCGATTATCCTAGCACTCAACTTCTCCTATTTGCTCGGTGCTTTATAATTTTTTGGTTGCCTATTCTAAAAATATCAGTGCAAGGCCGTGTGATCACCCGAGCCGTACCTGGCTGAGTGCTGGGGGCGCTCAGGTGCTCTCCTCACACCTCCCCTCTCTAAAGAAAGCTGGGCCGGCGGTGGGCAATACGGCCAAATGGATAACCGTATTGCTCATTAAAGTGAATGTGGTTGTTTGCTAACCATATTAAAATGTTATGGGCAGCTGTAAAAAAACGCTTATGTGTAGTGGGCCTTAGGCCTCATCCACAAGACCGTGTGCAAAGGCTGTGAGGTAACCGCACAAACTGCAGCTAACTCAAAGCCTCATAGCCTTCTGCAACACCCCTGCCAACGCACATACAGTGTATCTCCCTAGCAGGTGAGCCTGCGCAACTCGCCTCAGGGAGAATGCAGTCAGTGTTAGGGCTCAGTAATTTTAGACCCTGCCTGTATAGCAAAGGTTAAGGTATGTGATGTTTCTTATCCAATGATATTCTTCCATGTGAACTGGAGTGTGATTGGAGAGTGAGCCACCACCTGACCAGGGAATAACAAAACCCCTGGACAGGAAGGGGCAAGCTCTCTTAGGCCCAGGCTCTCAACACATGAGCAGCTCTTAGGCCCCAGCTCCTGACACAGGAGAAGCTCTTTACCACCAGCTCTCCCTAGAGAGCAGACCTTGCAGATTGTCAGTGACCAGAGAGAGAGTGTGACGCACACCTTCAGTGCCACACACAGCACACCCAGGACAAAGCTGCAGCTTCTGGACACATCCCAGCCTGCACCTACTACCAGGCTGGTGAATATTCTCCTGCGGATCACTCTCCATGACCATTCCAGTAATACGGACTCTCCAGTAATCCAGCACCTGTACAAGATCGTTTGGCCCATTTCCTGCAGAACCATGAGTTATTTTGCACAACGTTGCCTCCTTCTGTTCCCTGGATACGGCTGTAACACCAAGGGCGCCCCATCCATTACCCAGGGACTCATACTACTGACACCAAAGGGCTCCCTGAGTACATCAGCCTCTCCCTCCATCTTTCTTGCACACAACTTCTGCTGGAGACCTGCTCCAGTCCCCATACCAAGCACCGTGACACCAGCGTGCCCTAGGACGCAACTGCCAGCCACTCCGGTATTCTGGGCCCCAGCTGCCTCCAGGCCCCAAGAAAAGGCTAGGCCCCGGTGGCGGATGTTGCACTTCTAATACACATGTTCACAGTGCGGTGAATGCGCTTAAACATGCCCAATAAAAGGATATGGGGTCGGTATATTTCAATTGACATTGCCTTGTCAGCTGAACTGCAAAAAACAGCAAACAGGCCATTGTTTGTGGCACACATGCACACACATTTATGTGTATTGGGGCTAACATGGCCAGCACAAGTTGAGGACCTATTGGTCACTAGCAGATTTGGCTTAATCAGGTGCAAGAGTCAAGAGGGCTGTTAGTTTGAAACATTAGGCTGCCAAAAGTGTATGGACTTTTCCACATGGAATCATTAGTTACTACCCATGTGGTAGTCTTGATTAGCAACAACTGGCACAATAGGAGAAACCTGCCAATTATTTAAAGGAATCTACCATTTGATTTGATGCATTATGAAGCAAACATACCTCGAGAATGGTGTTGCTACACTGATGCAGGATCATATCTTAGTTAATCCCTGAGCTGAGTGGTTTTGCTGATAAAACAGTAACAACGTTATGATAATGTAGCTACGTCACTATATCTCTGCTCTGCTTGCTTTCCTGCTTCTCATAGCAGAGAGTTTCTCACTGATTGCATCATCATCTCCTGCAGTTAACTGCCAGACAGAATAATCAATTGCTGCACCATCCCCCAGCTGCTGTGTATGAGTGATCCAGCTCAGGTTGATTAGTGCTTGACTAGTCTTGCGTTACTTAGCAGACATAATGGGGCTCATTTACTAAGAGTCCGCGGTCCGCACTATCGGCGGAATACCCGGCGATTTCCGATGTGCGCCGCATTTAGAAAGGGTTTTTGGTGCATGCGAACGGATTTTGGTGCATGGGGGGGGGGGGGGGCGTCGGACGATCCGACGGATTCCGACTACGCACGGGATTTAACTAAGCAATTTGTGTCGCAAAACATGCACTCGCATACACCCTGAACAAGAAGGTGAACTCCGGTGGACCTCAGCAGGGAAGTAACACATGCAGGAACTCGGGCGCACTATCTTCATGAATCGCGGCAGATGTGGATTCCGGCGGACAACACACCTCAAGGATCGCGCAGGGACCAGATAAGTAAATGTGCCCCAATGTGTAAGCCAGTCTACCCCAGCTTTTAGCTTTCAGTGGTCCTGAATAGTATAATTGTTTTCTCAGCAAAACCACTCAACTCTGGGATTAACCAAGATATGATCCTGCATCAGTGTAGCTACGGCAGTCTCAAGGTGTGTTTGGTTCATAATGCATCAAATCAAATGGTAGGTTTCCTCTAATATTATTGGGGAATGAACTAGATTCCCCTGAGATGGCAGACTTTGGGGAAAAGAGTGAAAAGATATGTTGTATTGTCAGGGTTCGGAACCTGTGGATCCTCTGGACCACTGCGGGAAGTGCTACTAGTCGACACCTGGGACCGGAGTCTGAAGACCATGGTGAAGACCAGGTGCCACTTAGAGTGGCCTAAGAACAAAGATCGGCAGTGTGTGCAGGAAGAGGCAGGCTTATATGCATTTTCAGTATATGGCCAGCGCCAATTAACGGTGTGCTGGCCCTTTAAATCTAGGGAAGCCGGCACGCACCCTATGAGTTGGGTACGCGATGTACTAGTGCGGACAGAGGGGCGCGGATGAGGCTGCGACCCGTGACATGGGTCGCGGGACCACCCGTTACATGGTTCTTTGTTCTTGTTTGAGGCAAGCGACATAATTCAAGCAATGGCTTAATCCTTTCTCCATATCCAGAAAACATGCATTCTCTGCAGAGAGGCATGTGTGTAAATTTTTACTTTAACCCTATTACACTACTTGCCCCCTCAGTAGCATATGAAATGTCCTTTCTAGAATTCCCACTTTTATGTGAAATCCAACCTGTTTACCTATTACCTTGAAAACGAGCAAAGAGTTTATTATTGTCTGAGATAACTTATGTTTAGAGACTGCGGTTCTATAGTACCCAGAAACCTGCTTTTGGTGCCATATTAAAGATTAGAGTCTCTTTCAGATCACATCAGCCATGTGGTTCTGTGAGCTACAAAAATGGCAGATACAGGGAATTAAAAAAAACAAGTCAAGAAATGGATCTTTACGTGCAGCTCAAGTTTCCCTTCACATAAATGAGGGAATTGTAGAAAGGATATTTCATACTGTACCTAAGGGGGCTAGTAGTTTAATGGGGTAAAATCTGGGTTCGAACAAGCTGTACATTTTCAACTAGAGTAGATTAAGAGAAGAAAATTTTAGAAAACACATATGGATGTGATTTTACCTATAAAGTTATATCATTCTGATGACACATCTGTAAAATCTACTCTGCCCTCTCTGGCTGCACTGGGTACTGCAGCCTAGAAAATTCATTTATTTTGATGTATTTTTTTACTTTCTCTTTCAGATTCCACTAACCTCTTTTGTTGCCTTTCATTACAAGTTGGTCCTACAAGCAGTGTAAGCAATCTGTGGCTGCTGATGTCACAAGCCATCCTACCCGGCTGCTATTCTTAGCCGTGTCACAGCTATTTCTGGGCCTCCTCCTCACAGTGCTGAAAGTAGAGTGACGGTTACAGACAGCGCTCACTCTTCCGAGGAAGAAGTTTGCTATGGGAAGTGGGTGGGTGGCGGCGTTCGTGGGTGGCGGCGTTCCTCTACCCACAAGAATAAGGAAACATGCTTTGCTTGAGCAGACGTCATCTTCAACTCACATCTTGCTAAACACGATTCAGAATATTATATATTTATGCACATGAAATATGTATAAATATGAATATTCAAACGGAGAGTAGCATTTGGGCTCTCTTATTATGTGCAATATGTTAAGAATGGGGCACATTTACTAAAGGTCCGTGGGACGCATTTCTGTCGGGTTTCCCGAATATTTCTGATTTGCCCTGAATTGGCCTAGGTTTTTGGAGCACGCGATCTGATTTTTGGCGCATCGGCGCCGGCTTTCATGCGACACAAATCGGGGGGGGGGGGGCGCCGGACAACCTGACTGATTCGGACAAACCGTGGATGGAATATAACAAATCAATTTGTGTCGCAAGACATGCACTCACATGCACCAGGAAGAAGATGGTGAACCTGAGCGGGGAAGCAGAAAGAGTAGGACAGCAATCCACAACAATGGGGCAGATTTACTTACCTCGCCCATTCGAGATCCAGCGGCGCGTTCTTTGCTCTGGATTCGGGTCCGGCCGGGATTTAAGAAGGTAGTTCTTCCGCCGTCCACCAGGTGGCGCTGCTGCGCTGAAAGTCATCTCATCGCGCCGGAATGCACCACCTCGGACCAGGTGAAGGTAAGCGCTCCCCAAACGACACTTTTTCGGTTTTTAAATGCGGCGGTTTTTCCGAATACGTCAGGTTTTCGTTCGGCCATGCCCCCCCATTTCCGTCGCGCGCATGCCGGCGCCGATGCGACACAATCCAATCGCGTGCGCCACAATCCCGGGGCAATTCAGGTACAATCGGCGGAAATCGGAAATATTCGGGTAACACGTCGGGAAAACGCGAATCGGGCCCTTAGTAAATGGCCCCCAATATGTCCACAGGGGTGGTGCTCGCAGCTGAGAGTTCAGGTGTTCAAAACTCCAAATTGAGCATAGTAGATGGAGAGAGCCACAGCACTGAAGTAGTTAAAATTCGAAGAAGTCTTTATTAGTGTATCATCCAGGCATAAAAAGGAAATGTTTCGGTTCCAATTTGCACTGCATTGGAATTTTGTTGCGTGAAAGATGGTGCCGATGCGCCCAACTCCCATTGCGTGCGCCAAAATCCCGGGGCAATTCGCAGCAAATCGGAAATCGTCGGAAGTGCGCGATTCGGACCCTTAGTAAATGAGCCCCAATGTGACAAAATTAGACATATCATTAGGCAGCATGTTACTCTGAGTTCTATAGAAGCTCTTTAGGTATCTTTTACACATCATATTTTTGTAGTGTCCTAGACAGATTGATAAATGTATCATATAAGGAATTGATTTACAGATATAGATTTACAACTTTTTTCGTTGACTAAAACTTAGCAAACAGTGTGAAAATTTAGCAGTGCCAGGACAGGCCTGGGGTTAATATGGGACAAATTTTGCTAAGTTTTGAAGAGTCCCACTTCGTAGATGTGGAGTAAGTGTGTTGGCCGCTCTGTAATGAATTGGCAGATGCAATAATTTTGAGACATTTTGAAGACAGAAAATTAAGTAACTGCAAGGTTATATTCCTCCTCCCCATTGAATGTATTGCAACACCCCTGCCAATACAGTGGCAAGGGGGTTGTTGCCGAACGGTGCCCTCTCCAGGTTAGGAGCTGACAGAGGGAGTCGCGAACACTCCAGTGAGCTATTATTCAATTGTATTCTTTTATGTGAACTGGAGTGTGATTGGAGAGTGAGCCACTACCTGACCGGGAGTTAACAAACCCCTGGACAGGAAGGGGCAAGTCTCTTAGGCCCCAGCTCTTGACGGAGGAGCAGCTCTTGGAATCTAGTTCCTGACACAGGAGCATCTTTTGGAACCTAGGTCTCCTAGAGAGCACATCTTCCACAAGACACACGGAGAGAAAGAGAGTTAGTGTGTAGCACACCTTCAGTGCTACACATAGATCAACATCCAGGACAAAGCTGCAGCTTCCATTACTAGACACAGCTACATCCCGGCCTGCTTCTACTACCACGCTGGTGAATCTACTCCTGGGGATCACTCTCCATGACCACTCCAGTAATCCAGAATCATCCTGTAATCCGGCATCTGTAACAAGACCATTTGGCCCGTTGCCTGCAAAGAACCGTGAGTTATATTCAGTTTCACATCCTTTGTTCAGCCTCATTGGTGAAAAAACTGATGTTTCATCAATTTTTTGTTTTTTTGCTGACCCATAGACTTCCTTCTGTGATTCATATTCGTGAAAAAAATAGGACATGTTTTATAATTTTTTCCACAGACAACAACAGATCAGTGAAAATACAAGCCAATGTGAAAACATCTATGGAAATCAATGGCTTTGTAAGGCCTCTGTGGAAATCACTGAACCATGGACGTGAAAAACAGCGTCCTAAAGTAAGAAAAGCGGTTAATAACTATTAAACCCACTTTACGTGGAAGTCCTAGATCTTCCCTGCGTACTGTCTGGTATCTTTCACATTGGCGTTGTTTTTCACATCCACGGTTCAGTGATTGCCACAGATGTCTCACAAAGCCATTGATTTCTATGGGTGTTTTCACACTGGCTTGTATTTTCACTGATCCGTTGTCCATGGAAAAAATTATTAAACATTTTCACGAAAAGCAATATAAGTCTATGGATACACAAAAAAACATCAATGAGGCTGAAAAAACAGATTTGATGTTTTCAAAGCAATATTAAACCTTCAGTTTTTTTCACTGAGACTGAGACAATACAGATTCATCACGGAGACAAAATGCAATGGATGGGCAAATGAAGCTGAACATCAACACCAATGTGAAAGAGCCCTTATGTAGTGAGTATAAGATGTTATTTAAACTTGGGAAAAACTGATCTACTGCACTTTCTTCATGTACAGAACATTATTGCAAGGTTGAATAGTTGTGATTTGCACAGTGTTTTCACACCAGCCCATTTAGTGTCAAAGCAATTAACCCCTAAGTGTCACAGAGTCATTAGAATCTTTCTACCTAATGGATTAAAACTAAACTAATTGCATTTGCCTCTGGTTTTGTTTTCGAGAGCTATTAGAGGAAGATATAATTGACCACTAGAAAAAAAAAGCATTAGAATTACCAATGAGAGCAGTTCTAGGCACTGATTATTACTACTATATCTATATCTAATGTAAAGCAGATATAGTTGTATTATGTTATATTTTAGATGTCCATGCCTTGTTACGCATATATACAAAGAGGGAGACTTTCATTGATGAGAAGACCTCCCCTCTCAAGGTCTGTCGACTGGGCAAAATGTCTTGCAAAGTGCATTGTAGAGACATATGGGGGACATTTATCATTTGCTTGTGCACCAACGTCTGATAGTACTGTCCTCCAGTACTGCCATATACATTAGGAGGCTCAGGGCGGCGGGTCCTGGTATAGAATTGCGCTATAGGCCTGAAGGTTTTCACATGCTATAGCTACTGTGTAGTAATTGCTAGTAATTCCAATTACTTCGAAAAAATGGCATAAAAAGTCCTGATAAAAGTCCCCCACAGACACTTAGGGGTCTTTTACATCGGCGTTGATGTTCAGCTTCAATTGCGCATCCATTGTTTTTTGTCTCCGTTGTGTCTCTGTTTTCTTCCGTCTCTATGATGCATCCAGCGATCGAAACCAATATGGCGGTGCGCATGTCGGATGCTTTTACATGGTTAACACCCGCAATGGGTGCTAGCACCGACTGAGGATGTTACCAGTAATATGCAGCAAACACCCACCTTGTATGGAGAAGGCATTCCCAATGCGCACCATAATAGGCCAGGGCACATTGGAAAGTGTCACACACGGGGGTGTGGGAGAATCTCTTGAGGCTGAAGTCAGTGGACTCCCTGGACCAGCGTGGGAGATGATGGTACTAGCCGCAACCCGGGACCGGAATCTAAGTGGCCCCTGGTCTTTGCCAGAGCCACCAGGAAGCCACCTGGTCGTTCCACGGTCGCAACTAGCCAAGGTAGGGACATAGGGAAAGCAGGACCTCGGGATGGCAGGACCTCAGGATGGCCACAGGAGTACAGTAACGCCACAGGAACACAGCAATGCCACCGGACCACTGGAATACCACAGGAACATGGGAAACACGGAGGCGTCTAGAAAAGCACAGGAAACACAGAGGTGTCTGGAAATGCTCTGGAGGCTTTCACTTCAGTAGAATGACTTGAAGATCTGGCAGGGGATGCTGGGAGCCGCCGGGCTATATAGGAGCATGGAAGTAGCCAGCACCAATGAGAAGGACGCTGGTCCTTTAAGTTCCTGGAGAGTCGGCGCGCGCACCTTAGCAGTGGGAGCGCACGGCCTAGCCAGGAAGCAGGCCCGCGGCCTGGATGGGACTTGGGCGGAGCCATCCGGAGCCGGGACAGGTAAGTACGGACCCAGGGGAGCGGGGACCACAAATGAGGGCACGGGTGCACCCGCGATCCTTACTGAGGATCGCGGGCGTAACTGTGACAGAAAGGTGTTAAAGGGAATCTACCACCTCCACCAAGAGTTATAATCTGCATGTTGTAGAAAATTGTCAGTGACTTCCATTATACCTTTATTTTTTCTATCCATTGTGCCATTTTCAAGATATTTTTAGTTTAATCCATATGATAATGAGACAGTTGCTCTTAGCTCCTGGATCACTGCAATTCTTGTTTAGACCGCTGCCCACTTGGTAAGATAAACAGATTTGTTTTTTGAGACATATTGGACAACATCAGAAAAAGTAGACTGACTAACATGTTACCCTCTTACCATCTCTCACTGCTAAAGGGCACCTTAATATCACCTTATAAATAACATTTAACCAAATAAATAAAACACAAGAACACCTTGCTGGGTGTAAAAATGGTAACAACGATGTCTCCTGCGGTCTGGCGTGCGCGTCCCCGTCTCCTGCGATTTAAAGGGCCAGCGCACCGGTGATCTTGATACTTTGCTGCCTACCCTGACCTTCCGCTACGTCCACAACTCTGATCCAGTGCTTCCTGTTTTGACCCTCTGCCTGTCCCCGACCTCGCCTCAGCTCTATGAAACGGCCACCATGTGCAACCCACTTTGAGGCAGCCTCTGGTGAAAACTGGGTGCCTCCGCTCCGAGGTGTAAGCTTACATCATAGCTTGCGGTGGTACAGTGGGTCCACTACCCCTGATCCTGACACCTGCCTAGCAGTGCCCACTTTTTGAGGGAGACTTTTGCAAACATATGGGCCAGGAAAAGCTAAAATTGTTGTTTGACCCTGACAATTTCAGTACTGTTGGCACCTATGAGACACTAGAACAGGAAATTACAGAAATGACTACTAATCATGGTTTTGACTCTTATCTACAACACGGGTCACGTGTTGTTATGTCACCATACATAGGCTTCAATGATGGATATGCTGGTACCACTGTTATATGTATAGACGTATAGCACTATACACTCACCGGCCACTTTATTAGGTACACCATGCTAGTAACGGGTTGGACCCCCTTTTGCCTTCAGAACTGCCTCAATTCTTCGTGGCATAGATTCAACAAGGTGCTGGAAGCATTCCTCAGAGATTTTGGTCCATATTGACATGATGGCATCACACAGTTGCGCAGATTTGTCGGCTGCACATCCATGATGCGAATCTCCCGTTCCACCACATCCCAAAGATGCTCTATTGGATTGAGATCTGGTGACTGTGGAGGCCATTTGAGTACAGTGAACTCATTGTCATGTTCAAGAAACCAGTCTGAGATGATTCCAGCTTTATGACATGGCGCATTATCCTGCTGAAAGTAGCCATCAGATGTTGGGTACATTGCGGTCATAAAGGGATGGACATGGTCAGCAACAATACTCAGGTAGGCTGTGGCATTGCAATGATGCTCAATTGGTACCAAGAGGCTCAAAGAGTGCCAAGAAAATATTCCCCACACCATGACACCACCACCACCAGCCTGAACCGTTGATACAAGGCAGGATGGATCCATGCTTTCATGTTGTTGATGCCAAATTCTTACCCGACCATCCGAATGTCGCAGCAGAAATCGAGACTCATCAGACCAGGCAACGTTTTTCCAATCTTCTACTGTCCAATTTCGATGAGCTTGTGCAAATTGTAGCCTCAGTTTCCTGTTCTTAGCTGAAAGGAGTGGCACCCGGTGTGGTCTTCTGCTGCTGTAGCCCATCTGCCTCAAAGTTCGACGTACTGTGCGTTCAGAGATGCTCTTCTGCCTACCTTGGTTGTAACTGGTGGCGATTTGAGTCACTGTTGCCTTTCTATCAGCTCGAACCAGTCTGCCCATTCTCCTCTGACCTCTGGCATCAACAAGGCATTTCCGCCCACAGAACTGCCGCTGACTGGATGTTTTTTCTTTTTCGGACCATTCTCTGTAAACCCTAGAGATGGTTGTGCGTGAAGATCCCAGTAGATCAGCAGTTTCTGAAATACTCAGACCAGCCCTTCTGGCACCAACAACCATGCCACGTTCAAAGGCACTCAAATCACCTTTCTTCCCCATACTGATGCTCGGTTTGAACTGCAGGAGATTGTCTTGACCATGTCTACATGCCTAAATGCACTGAGTTGCCGCCATGTGATTGGCTGATTAGAAATTAAGTGTTAACGAGCAGTTGGACAGGTGTACCTAATAAAGTGGCCAGTGAGTGTATGTTCAATAGATCTATTACCATGTGCCAGTGGCACATTAGATGATTAGTAAATTAAAAAACAAAAAAAAGTTAATTTAAAAATTTGTAATCCACACCCCCTTTTCCCTAGAACTGATATAAAAATCATAAAGTGTTGGGTATTGCCATATCCCAAAATGTAATAAGTTATTCCCAGCTTGGAACCCCAAAATGGAAAACAATCCAAATGTCCAAAACTCTACCTTCTCTCCTTTTTGCAAAAAATGTAATTAAAAAGTGATCAAAATGTCATACAATCTATAGTAGTAAAGAAAACTTCAACTCATCCCACAAAAAAATTACGCCTACACAGCTCCATACACTGAAGTATGAAAAAGTTAAAAACCCAATTAAATCTATATAGATTTGATATCCCACCACACCAAAGTATAAAGCAGAGGTGTTATTTGGAGGGCATGGTGAAAGCTGTAAAAACCAAGCCCACAAGAAAATGGCAATATAGGTGGACAATATAGGTGTGGGGAGGTTGCTATAGAAATAGGGTATTATAATGTCACCTTTTCTGTAGCCGCTTCTTATCAAGATATTAAAAAAGGACTACAGAAAAAACGGGCACTATATGGGATGGGGTTAGATATCGAGTATTTGTGGGGCACACATTTTTTTCCAATGACCATGGAAAGAGGGTTACTTGCTCCCAGTCCCTGGAAAAAATTTTTAGGTGCAGCCGCTCCCCAGATACAAAAAGGTAGGGGACCACTGCTTTAAAGAACATCTATCACCTGGATAAAAGACTGTATGCAAATGAGTGTGAGGGACTCCAGGCTCCATTGAACCCCTATAAACCCCTCGAGCTCATTTGTAAACAGTCCTTCATCCTGGTGGTAGATGCCCTTTACATCCATCAGTTGCACGTACTGTTTGTGGTTGTGTCCATTCAAGTGAAGGGTTCTGTGCTCCAATATACAATGTACAGCAATGAGCTTGGTAAACTGTGAAGATGCCACAGAGCGGATCAGTTAAAATCCTGGAATACCCCTTTAAGAAACTGTAGTTTTCTGTTAATATCATGAAGGTTACTATACTTATCATTGTTAGCCATAACACAGCGATATTGGTCTATCCCTCACTTCTTACCATCTTTCCCTATCTCATGTTCCATTGTTTACTGTCCTTTACCTTACAAGCCCTTCTGTTACCCTGGCATGTATGATGTGTGCTAAACTAGGAAACTGATACATGAGGAATCATTCCTTTTGATCAGTCCCCATCATTATAGAAATGTAATAAAAAAATATATAGATAGAATTAAACATATCCGGTTACTATTGAGCCGAATTGTACAAGCCCTATTATTTAAAATGCTTCAACTGATTTTTGGGTAAAAAAAAATTCCATAAAATTTTATGGCCTACCTAGGTATTTGTTTTCAGATGTTATTTAATTCCTAGTTTAGTAGAGCTAAACTGCAGTGCCCTACACTACCCATGGTCAAAAGAGGTGCTGACAAAATATTGCAGCCATATTTGTCCTATCCCAGAAGACTCCTTTCATGGGTTTGGTCACTTCTAGGAAACTTTAACAGGGCACATATAGACCCTAATAGGATCACCCATATTATACCCAACCTGAAAAAGTTTCTTGGGAGCCATGGGTCATGTGACCACCAGACTTTAGGACTCAGGACTTCAAATGGTTTCCTGCTGGCTTATGGTGGATGGAGGAGGCTGTGTAGTCATTACTGTATGCACTCCCTCTACCTGATAACCACTCAGTCTGGTTATAAAGTAGCTTTTTAACCACTACACACACAAGGAAGTAATAGTATATCCTTGCGGTAAGATACATCCCGCTCCGGGACGTGCTATTTCGTCCAGCTTCTGGCACCACCTCACGAGTGGAGCCGACTGAGATTGTGAGTGCTAACTGCTTACACTCTGCGGTCAAGCACGACCACGGTATGTAAGGGTCTTCCCCATAGGGTTCGAACCCCGGTGCCAGATCCAATCCTCTTCAGGGCAGCCTCTAGGTCTGCTGAGTGTACCACGGCTGCCCAATGTCCTTGGCAGTCACACTCCTCATGCCAGACAATTTACACTGCTTTATAATAGATTAGTAATAATAATTCTTTATATAGCGCACGCAGATTACGCAGCACTGCACAAAGCATGTCAAAATGGTCCCTCTCCCCATGGAGCTCACAATCTAATCAACCTATCAATATGTTTTTGGAGTGTGGGAGGAAACCCGCAGAGAACATACAAACTCTTTGCAGATGTTGACCTGGGTGGGATTCGAACCCAGGACCCCAGCACTGCAAGGCAGAAGTGCTAACCACTCAGCCACGGTCTTGCCAGTGTATTGGACTTGAGCATGCGATCAGAGCATAACTAGTTCAAGTTTAAAAATAGGACAGTAAGAAAAATGTTTAATACATTAAAATAAAATAATTACATTAGGTAAAATAATTACATTTAGGTACATTTAGTACCTAAAATAATTTGTAGACTGCCCCTCCATTTTGTCTTAACCGTTTGTTTTTTTTAAAATAGGGGTTAACAAACTGTTTTTGTATACATTGAAGGGTGTAGTTTCCATAAAGGGGTAATTTACAAGTCTTGCTATTATTTAAACCTCTCACAGTCAATTTAAAGTTGAGCAGGTCCTTCTAAATATAAGTTTTGGCCATTTTTTTTTTTTAAAAAAGTAAAAAATGGCTACCCAAATTCTAAGCTTTATAACATTCTAGTAAAATAAGTGGGAATCCTAAACCATGCCTACAAAAAGCGGACATTTAGGAAATGTAAGTTATGAATTAATTTGGGTGCTATGACTATCTGCTTCAAAAGTAGAAAATTTAGGACTTTGAAAACTAAGAATTTTTTAAATTTTTTTTGCCAAATTTCAGTTTTTTTCATAACTAAAGATATCATCCAAATTTTTAAAATAATTTGAAGTACAATGTGTCACGATAAAACAATCTCAAAATCCTCTGGATATCTTATAGCGTTCCAAGCTATAAGCACTTATAGTGACACAGGGCAGATATGAAAAATGGGGCCACATTCTAGAAGCCAAAATATAGTCCACGCAGTCACTGCTTCTATGGAATGCTAGTACTAGGAATATGTTTTGATTGAGATTCACTTTATCTACTATAACTATGTGTACTTCAGTTGCCTGGGAATTTCTGGCAAGGGAAAAGGAAAGTGAGAGGGCAATTTTTTTTTATTACGATGCTGCAGAAGGGTTAAAATTTCAAAGAGGCAAAATCTTTCCATTGTTTTCACGTTTGACCTGTGTCATTGACATCCGTTGTTTTTTCAACACATTGTCTTATCATCTAGATAGGAGGTTCAGCAGACCCCTGGAGAAAACGAAAATTGGATTTTTGCTTGGAAATCAGTTATTTTATTGAGAAGAAACAGTCGTTGTCAGCAAATTAGTTTTTAAAGAATTCAAAGTTTATGTCAACTGGTAGGGGTCAGAGAATAAACTGAATGATATAGTGCCCCGTGTAGTTCTATTTTTACATTTCTCTAATTATCTCACTTTTTTTTTAAACACTAAGTCACAGATCTCACAATATCATGGACAGACATAAACCCTTGGTGACACTATTTCAGTGACCAAAAAAGAATATCTTAAAAGGAACCTGTCAATGCATTTTTCACAAATGCAGCTAGTGGCTTTTGAATTGTCAAAAATTGTTTACCTCACATCCCCATAAAATGAACTTTGTTATCTTGCCTGGCATACAGGCGGATTCCAGCAGCCATGGGATGTGTCCAGCTCAGCCAGCAGGCCCTCCCAACCTCACTCTTTTCTACATCTTCCCCATACACAATGCCCCCTTCTAATCATTCATCACTCAATGTCATGCAACAAGGGGGATGTCATCTAAGGTGCTTTAGCCACTAAAATTTTCACAATCTACCTCATGTATTTATCTGATCACATGATGTCACAGCATGCCTCCAAGGGGAGGAGTAGAAGTCCATGAAAATTAACATCCAATTCTATAAGTTAAGTTATACTTGCCAGTATGTCTGTAAACATTGCAAAACACATGGTGCTTGTTCCCGATAATAAGTGCTTAGGACTAAACCCATATGGGATCAACTGTAGCTCTTTTTTGCAATGCAAAAGCTATGTGTGAATGTGACCTTAGAAGATCCATAATAATCCCTGCTACTCTTGCTGACTGGCTGCAGGAGCCTTCCCCGTTTTCTTGTAGGTAATACGCACTATGATTGTTAGCCCCATTCCCATGGAACAAGCCAGGAGAAAATTAATTACGATACTCGGTTTTATGTAGGATGTCTCGAACATGCTGAAAATCATGCATTCTAACATAATGGACTTTCCATATAATGGGATGTACACTCCTCAAAAAATAAGGACATACTACACCCTAGTCTCAAGGAATTAAATATTCCAGTTCTTTGTTCATTACATAGTGGAATGTGTTGAAA
Organism: Engystomops pustulosus; assembly: GCA_019512145.1. Lineage (NCBI taxonomy): Eukaryota > Metazoa > Chordata > Amphibia > Anura > Leptodactylidae > Engystomops > Engystomops pustulosus. The sequence goes on along the minus strand of CM033642.1, from coordinate 240,463,683 downwards.
ACAATAAAAAATGATCAATTAAGAAATCAATAATAATATCCCATGGAGGTCTAGATTTGGAATGATACTTGAAACTTCAAACCGGAAAATAAAATTTTAGGCTGATCCAACTGAAGCGAAACGCTTCAAGACAAGAAAATGAGCCTCAGCAGTGTGTGTGGCCTCCACGTTCCTGTATGACCTCCCTGCAATGCCTGGGTATGCTCCTGATGAGGTGGGGGATGTTCTCCTGAGGGATCCCAGACCTGGATTAAAGCATCAGTCATCTATTGGACAGTGAGTAGTGCAATGTGGCAATGATGTATAAAACAACATCATGCTCGATTCAAGTCTGAGGAACGGGAACGCCATGCCATAGCATCAATGCCTTCATCATGCAAGAACTGCTGACACACTGCAGCCAACTAAAGCCACATAAAATATAACATTGTCATGTATCAGAAGGAACCCAGGGCCCACTGCATCTGTAGATGATATCACAATGGGTTTGGGGATCTCATCCCAGTAATTAACCCCTTACGCTAACGTGTGACAGGCTGATCCCTCCCCATACAAGGTGGGCATTTGCTGCACATTGCAGTAAACACCCACATATAACACCCCCAGGTGTTAACCCTTCGATTCCCCACAAGCACTGTCATCAGAGAGCACGATCTATCTCAGTGACAGCCTCGGGTCTTCGTAAGGCCTGAGGCTGTATGTTTTCTGGCCATTTGTTACAATGTGCCAGTGGCAGAGTGTAATAAATGGTCAGTAAAATCCCCATATGCCGCCATACTGTGGTATGACAGTATATGGTAGGATTAATCAGGCAACCTAGGGTTAAAGTACCATAGGGGGTCTGAAAAGAATAAATAAAAAACCCATAAAAATTCCCTAGAACTGATATAAAAATAAATAAACGTCAAAAATCATAAACATGGGTATCCCTGCATCCTAAAATGTCCGATCTATCAAAATATAATAACGGTTATTCACAGTGTTTAACCCATATAAGGAGAATAGCACCCAAAGTCGAAAATGCAATTATTTTTGCCATTTTGCAACTCATTAAAAATTTGTTAAAAAGGGTATCAAAAGACCGTACGGTCCAGGGCCGGTTCTAGACAAAGTGGGGCCCCGGGCAAAATTAAAAGTGGGAAAGGCTCCCTTTAGTATGGTAAAACAAACTGTAACATGGGAGAATATTATAGGAGATAGATGATAGGGAGATTGATAGGGAGTACAGTGGCTCAGTGGTTAGCACTACAGCCTTGCAGCGCTGGTCAACATCTGCAAAGAGTTTGTATGTTCTCTCTGTGTTTGCGTGGGTTTCCTCCAGATCCTCTGGTTTCCTCCCACACTCCAAAAAATTACTTGTAGGTTGAGTAGATTGTGAGCCCCATGGGGACAGGGACTGATCTGGCAAGTTCTGTGCAACGTTGCGTAATCTGTATGTGCTATATATATAAAGGAATTATTATTATTATTATTATGATGATAGAAAATAAATATGAAAGATGATAGAGATTTCTAGATGCAGAACTATAAAGTAGATGATATACACAGTAGATAGATATGAGAGATTGATTAATAAATAGATAGCGAAATAGTGAGATATATAAATGGTCAAATTATAGGAGATAGATAATTAGATGATAAGCATCTTCAACTGGGAATTCAACCAAGGGGTATCAACCCTTTCACTCCCCGGCATTTCTGGATATTTTGATGCTTTATTGGCCAGAGCAATTTTACAGCAAAAAGAATTAATGTAAACCCAACAAACCATATATTTTCTGAAAGCAGACAATTGCCCCATTTTCAAAATTGCATTAAAGAGTTTATAGACATAGGCGCCTTCATGCAATTTTGATTCAAACTGAAACATTTTATAAAAAATACTTAAAATTGACTTTGATGGCAAAAAATGTGCTCCAAACAGAAAATATTTACCTTCACATCTCCTAAATGTAATAGATGGACATGTGTAGAGTTCACAAATGCCTCATATTGATATGTTCACACAAATAAATCCACATAATATCACTAAAACTGAAATAACCAAATATCTGCTTTTCAGCTAGAAATTTTAAGACAGTCACAACCTGCAAAATATAGCAATAAAACAGAATAAAAAGTAAAGGCGCCATAAAACCTATATAATTTTGAAAGCAGAGAACCAGGCGATGCATTTGGCAATTAACATTCAAAATTTCCTCTAATATATTTACAAATCCAGATACTTATATAAAGAAAATATACTTTCCTAAACCAGTAAGATGTGAGAAGGTCGTACAGACCCCACATGTGTATATTCACCAAAATATGCAGCAAAGTGAATGTTAAATCCACAGGAGATACCAAACTGCTACTGTGATTGGCTACAATGGTGGAGGTCAGCCCAGCAATTCATCATAAGACTATCCTTCATCCTCATGAAACACAGAAAGGCTCACACCATGTACCCAAAAATAAACCCCACAGTGTCAAGAAAATCTGCATCCTTATATATTATTCAAATATACAATATTTTTGCCCCCTAAAATGTAATGATTATATGTTCCAATAAATAAGATTAAAATCTGTGAGTGCGGCGTCACTTATAAATATGTAGATATTAGGGCGCTTCATGCAGTCGCTACCAGTACAAGAGACAAGGACATTTTAATTCCCCCTGTAGTCAGACATATTGTCAGCCATTCAAGGGTTAATCCTTCAGAATCCTTAGTGTGACCTCATAGATGCGCTGATGTCACAATTCCCACTCATGATAAATTGACCTCTGAATCAGAAGGGGCAGGGAATGGGTGATGAGACGCCGAGGCGTGAAGAACCATGGATGTATGGACCCCCGGGCGTATGGACCCCCGGGCGTATGGACCCCTGAACGTACGGACCCCCGGGCGTATGGACCCCTGAACGTACGGACCCCCGGACTTATGGACCCCCGGACATGTGGACCCCCGGATGTATGGACCCCCGGACGCGTGCACCCCTGGACACATGGACCTCTGGACGCATGGACCCCTGGACCTCGGGATCCCGGATACCTGGGTGACAGATATGTATTGGCAGTGACCCTCTAAGCCCAGAGGAAGGGCGATCCTTCAGCCATGGGTTCCCTAGAGGTTTCCCCCACAGGGGGTTTTTCCTCTCCTGAGTGCTGAAGGGTGACTCTTCGTGAGTCGGGGGTCTGCCATGGGATGGGATTATAAATAAATATTTGGTTATTTAGTTCCCAATTATTTGTCTTTTGTCTATTTATTGGATCTTTTTGGTTAAATTGGGGCACTGGTATCAGTATGGGGGCACAGAGACAACTACTTGGGGCACTGGTATCAGTATGGGGGCACAGTGACAACTAATAAGGGCACTGGTATCATTTTGGTGGCATCTGAAAACTGTGCATCGGTCTGTGTCTGCAATATTATTATCACTTACTACCAGACCGGTCCATATAGAGTTATATAGAGTTATATACCGCTGTATACAGTGCCAGGCGGAGCTGTAGGACAGACACTGCTCGGCTAGAGGCTTCCTGCTGGCACAGCAAGAGTTAATACGGTCTTTTCCTTGGTCATGTGACTTGGTGACAAGCACCGGGAGGCGGGGCTACGGTCCTCCATTATTTCTATCCAGCTCTAGGATAAGAGCCCATAGAGGGAGGATCGGGCTGTGCTGTGGATGCGGGACACTGTGCGGGCGCTCCCCCCGGTATGTATCACCCTGCTATAGGCGGGGCTGTGCACCGTGTATATATGTATCTATACAGTGCGGTATTACTGGCCCACACATGATCATGCGTTACTGTCACACAGTGCGTTTTCTAGCCTGCAGGGAGCTGATCCTCCACCCCGTCTACTGCCACATACAGACTGCACTGAGGACACCTCCAGCTCCCTGAGAACATCATGTAGTATCAGCTGCTGCAGTATCCCTGCACATCTATCTAACATTACACTATCTGTATATCATTACACTATCTATCATTACACTATATGTCTGTATATCTATCATTACACTATCTATCTATAAGTCTACTATCTGCACATCTATCTATCTATCATTACACTATATGTCTGTACATCTATCATTACGCTATCTGCACATCTATCTATCTATCTATCTATCTATCATTACACTATATGTCTGTACATCTATCATTACGCTATCTGCACATCTATCTATCTATCTATCATTACACTATATGTCTGTACATCTATCATTACACTATCTATCTATAAGTCTACTATCATTACACTATCTGCACATCTATCTATCTATCTATCTATCTATCTATCTATCTATCTATCTATCTATCCTAGATCATTCTGTTTATCTACAGTCATGGTACTACAATATGTATCTCTTATATTATTACAATATCTATCTGTTCTATATTTATCATATTACTATAATATTTATCTATCTTGCATCTAGCTATCTACATATATATATTCATATATAATATCTATACATCTAATTACATGATGCTGCCATGCATGTACAGTGACCACATTATGGGACATTTACTATAAAGTATGCTGTTGTTCACCAGTTTTTGTGCTTATTGAGTGTCCTAGCTGTGAGGTTCCTCTCCTCAAGCTTTTTGCTTATCGTGTGTATGCGACACAGGGGACAATCTATGGTAAGATGGTAATTTTCTGATCGCCTACTAGATTGGACTTCTCTGATGGACATTGTGACGTCTTGTTATCCAAGTATCATTGTGATTCTCATATATGACATTCTACTGGTGTGTTGTTAGTCACAGCAGCAGGACCTTGAAAAATGGAATTATATGCCAGGATTGTAGCTGGACTTGGAGCACTGGTTTCTTCTTTGACCTCTGCAAGGTATTGCTGCTGTAGTATTCAATAAGAAAACTTATTTTGTTTTTTACTCTGAGCATTTCAGTGCGGAGAAGTAACAGCACAGCAGTGCCCCATGGGATATGAATGCATTTTTCACAGTTCTGTTGCTACTAAAAACCTGAAGAAATAAATGTAATCCCTTTAAAAGAATTTGGATGAGCTTACGTGACGCCTTTTTTTTCACTGCTGGTGTCCCAATGCTGGCGCAATAATTGGCTTTTGTGCCCTACATTCACATATCTTGCAGCTTCCACCAGTTTACTGGATACAACCTAAATAAAACCTGTTCAACAAGTGACACTTGATACTGGACGTCTGACAGAGGAAGAGAAAGTTATAACTGCTTACAGGTATCTAGGAGAGTAGCACAGAGGGAGTAAGGAGACAGGATCTATATATCACTTTATTAGGGAAAATAAGGTTTTATGTTTATTAAAATTACAATCAAAATCAAGCATGGATAAACCAGGGACACTTACTCATAGACCCAAGCATGTGGTATTCTTCTTAAATATGTTATCCATGGCCTTCTTCCTTCTAAAAATCAACTTTTACAATTATGCTAATGAGACTAAAGGGGGGCGTTACTCCTCTGTGCTGCAGCTTCACAGGCTGTTATACTGTACAGGTGCGCATCTTCCACTCCCACTGTATGCTGAAACTTCTGTTGCTTCCATAAGATTACATCATGCAGAAGTAAGTAAGGGACTGCTGAGCAGAAGCTGGGGTAAGGCGTGCTACTGCACAGTGTAACAGCCTGTGAAGCAACAGCACAGCGGGGCTCTCTGAATAGTCCTATAGCTTTTCAGGCGCGTTAGTATAATTTTAGAAGGAAGGAGGCCATGAATACCAAATATAAGAAGGTTACCACAGTCATGGGGGCCTAGATCCCTGATTATCATGATGTATTTTGATGTAAGATTTAACTTATTGAAGGGGTATCATTGTGCTGATGCAAAACTGTGCTCCGAAAAAATGCATTAATGTAAAATACTTTGGTCAGTTTTTTTTCTTTCAAACGGGTCGCGTATAATTCCGCTATACAATTGTAACAAAAAATGTTAATTTCATCTTCCGGCATAAGTTTACGCTGCATATGTATCCGATAGGATTAGTAGCTGTTCCTCAATATTCCTGGTTAGTTTCTCAGTGGCTGATCTATTAGAAGAAGAGAGAGGAAACCACCAAGACTTATAAAAAAAAATATTCTCAATTGGATTGTGGTGATGACAAATGCTGATCTAATCCCAGAAGGATTGCACATGTCTGTGTCATGCGATGACTCGGGATCTGCTCCTTCCTCATAACTCCGGAGATGGTTTGCTGTCACTCCGCTTGTTGCTGCTTGTCTAGGTGTCTCCCGCTCCGTCCACTTGTCGGCTGGATGTCAGCAGTTCTACACCAAACGCTTCCTGGAGTGAAGCCTCACATCTAGGAATTAGTGGAGGTGCCCAGATGTCATTGGAGCTGTTACATCTTTCCTAAAATGTGACATTGTTCATTGTGTTTTAGAGCCAGAAATCCAGACATGATCCCAGAAATAACTCTCCACCCCCCCCCCAACTAATAAAAAGGCCGTGACAAGGGAACGTACGCCCAGGTCAGGAGGTGGGCCCTGCCATGAACCTTGGGGTCAGCGCCCACCCCTTAGAGACCACTTTATTCCAGAAAGTGCAACATACAGGAATGTTAACTTTGACCAGTCATAAACAATCACTATACACACACACTCAGCTCAGCTTTACACACAACACACACACAGCTCAGCTATACACACAACACACACAGCTCAGCTATACACAAAACACACACGGCTCAGCTATACACACAACACACAGATCAGCTATACACACACAGCTATACATACACACACACAGCACAGCTATACATACACACACAGCTCAGCTATACACACACAACACACACAGCACAGCTATGCACACACAGCTCACCTATACACACACAGCTCAGCTATACACACACACTCAGCTCAGCTATACACACAACACACACACAGCTCAGCTATACACACAACACACACAGCTCAGCTATACACACAACACACACGGCTCAGCTATACACACAACACACACAGCTCAGCTATACACACAACACACACAGCTCAGCTATACACACAACACACACAGCTCAGCTATACACACAACACACACAGCTCAGCTATACACACAACACACACAGCTTAGCTATACACAAAACACACACATCCCAGCTATACACACAACACACACAGCTCAGCTATACACACACATACAGCTCAGCTATACACACACATACCCAGCTCACCTATACACACACAGCTCAGCTATTCACACACATAGCTCACCTTAGCAAGAAAGATTTTTTCTTATAATCCAAAAAATACGGTACTTAGCTGCACTATCCACTTTATAACCCACATTATCTTACCTAGTGTGTGAGGGGGGTCTATATTTTTTACTTTCTATGTAAATCATTATTATTAGACTACAGCTAATAATTTTTAATATTATTTTTTTTAATAATTTTTTTTTTTTAGATTTTTAGATTTTTTTTCTTATTTATATTAATTAATAATTACTTACCTACACTATCCACTTTATAACCCACATTATCTTACCTAGTGTGTGAGGGGGTCTATATTTTTACTTCTCTAATATTTTCTATGTAAATCATTATTATTAGACTACACCTATTTTTTTTTAGATTTTAAGATTTTTTTTCTTATTTATATTAATTATTAATTACTTATCTTCACGATCCACTTTATAACCCACATTATCTTATCTAGTGTGTGAGGGGGTCTACATTTTTACTTCTCTAATATTTTCTATGTAAATTATTATTATGAGACTACATCTATTATTTCGGGGTGGGGTTATTCTTTATTTTATTTATATTAATAGTTAATAATAATTTAAAGAGCTTTAGCACTAAAACTATTTATGGCTGAGTTGATCCAGAGGAAGGCAAAAAACTCCTTCCTAACCCCACATTACCGGGATCAGAATAATTCCCAGGATCAAATACTAATCTAACCTACACTATCCATATTATAACCGCCATTATTTATCCTAGTATGAGGGGGGAGGGGAAATCTATATTTTTACTTTTCTAATTATACTATATATACTCAAGTATAAGCCTAGTTTTTCAGCACAAAAAAATGTGCTGAAAACCCAAATTTTGATTATACTCGAGTAAAAAAATATAAGTTTTGCCAGGTTTTTGTGGTAAAATTAGGGGCCTCGGCTTATACTTGGGACGGCTTATACTCGAGTATATATGGTAAATTATATTTTTTTAGGATTGTAAATCTATGATACTATACCTATTTATGGCTCTGTATGATCCTGAGGAAGGCAAAAACCTCCTTGATGAGCAAATCAATGCTCCACAAGGTGGAAAAATTCCTTCCTGACCCCAAATATGGCGATCGGAACAATTCCCAGGACCAAAGCCAATATCTACACCTATCCTATATATGTATGTGTGTGTCTATACCTACATCTATCTAAGTGTCTATCAGTGTATCTATGTGTGTGTAGTGTGTGTAACTTACCAGGCCTGTGCTGAGCAGGACACACAGGCCTCTCCAGGAGCCGGACGTTTCTTCAGGAGGGAAGTGATGTCAGACGCTGCCGGATATCAGAGGATCGAAGCCAAGCACCGAGGCAACGTCATGATGGAAATGTACAGCAACCTGATGTCATAGAGAGGATGTTGTAGGCGAGCCGAGGTCTCACACAGCAGCAGAGGTGGGTACAGGAGGCATTAAGTTCTGGGCAGTGGCACGGGCTGATCCTACAAGACACAAGAGGGAAATGTTACTTCTACCACTTGTACATATATAGACAAGAGAACTAATGTAACATGAAAATATTTATTCTTATGAGATTTGTGTCTAATATATAAATGTGGAAATTTCTGTAAAAAGCTCAAAACTGTATTAGCCAATAATATGTATTGTTAGTCCTGCCCATGAGGGATCCAAGATAGAGGGGATAATACTTATCTACTAGATTCTCCAAAAACGCATGGAAGGTAATTTAGAGGAATTTCTTAAAATAAACTTCTGGGAAAATTTGTTTTAATGTGTATTTGTTGTATATTACTTGTAGTTCATATCTATATACATATTGTAATAGGTGCTTAGATATGTATATATGGAGAACTCACCAGTCATAGATCTTACAATCTGGATCTCTCCATCATCCTAAGAATAAGCAGAGACATAGTAATTGTTAGGAGCAATAATAATGAAGAACAGGAGGGAGAAGACTATGGAAGAGACTACATCAGGTTAGTAATGACTATTACATGTAAGCTTTGTACAGGAGAAGGATCTTACCGGGCCCAGCTAGGTGACATGTAGGAGAATTCGGCCACGGGGTTAGTAGGTGTTTCATCTCCCGGCCACTGCAGGTGTTTGTTCTTCAGAACGGCCCTGAATGGTGTAAATGGGGGCTGTGCTCTCCCGGCCTCAAGATCCTCCCAGCCAATGCTGTCAAAGAAGGGATGGTGTCTGATGTTACCGGACACACCCAGCCGCATCTCAGGATTTTTTCGCAGCAGGTTTTTAATCAGATGTTTTAAATCGGAGGCCAGCCAGGGTGGTATTTCTGGCATTTCGGTGATGATGGACTCAACCGCCTCACTCCTGATGGGCCCATAGTAAAATGGGGAGTATCCGGATGACATTATGGACACAACAATCCCCAGGCTCCACCAGTCAACTGCTGCGTCATATTCCTCATCCAGCAGCACCTCTGGGGCCATAAAACAGGTTGTGCCCACCACTCCACGGGTCTTATTGGAGGAGGTGACACCATCGCGGGCAAGGCCCAGGTCGATGATGCGGATGTGCCCACTTCTATCCAGCATGATGTTTCCTGGCTTTAGATCTCTGTGGACGATGTTGTGTCCATGGAGGAATTGGAGGCCACATACTATCTCTGCTGTGTAGAATCTCACATTATCGATGTTCAAGCTGCCGCACATTCTGATTAACGCCTGCAGGCTGCCGCCGGACAGATACTCCGTGATGAAATACGCCCCGTGCTGAGACTGATGTGCGGCATACAGATGGCATAGGAATGGGCACTCTCGGGCTTTTTGGAGTATCCGTCGCTCTCTCATCAACATTGCTGTATTGTCCGGTGTTTTGAGGACAACTTTCACGGCCATGAAGGTGTTTCGGCCGGGGAATGACGCCAGGACCACCTAAAGAGAATGGGAAGGGGAGATACTTATACATTTATTACATAGATAAGTGATCTGCAGGGGGTGAGACATTTCTTCTGGCTATGACAGTGGGGTACACCGCTCACATAAAGCACCAACCAGCTCGCCTTTCCAGTGCATCATCTTTAAAATGACAGTAGTCAGGCTATGGTCATACAGGTTTCAGAGTCTCTGTACTATTATAATAATAATTCCTTTTTTATATATAGCACACAAAGAATGCGCAGCACTGCACAGAGGTTGCCAAATTGGTCCATTTCCTTAATGGAGCTTACAATCTAATCAACCTACCAGTATGTTTTGGATTGCGGGAGGAAAACGGAGCACCCAGAGGAAACTGTTATTTTATGCTGTCATTTTCTAAATAAATCTGTTGCTAATATTTTAAAACCATCTCTTCCTTGAAGATTACTTTTCCACTATGACAGTGGGGTACATCTATATGACATCAAGGGATAGTAGTAGGCCCATGTCATATCTTTATGAAGCAAGAAAGTTTAAATTTAAAACCTCACACTTAAACCATCTCACCCTCATCAGATTAGGATATTTTTCATATCTTTCAATGTATTTACAGAAGACAAATGGCATAAAACAATGAATAGTGTCTCTTATACATCTCTTAAAGATGAAACTTTGTGCATACAATCACCACTAGGGGGAGCTCAGTGGATAGAAAAATACAGCTTTTATTCTGCTCAATGGAAACTAAAAATGTATATTGAATAGAGCTCCCCATAGTGATGACTCCAAATGCAGCAATCATTGTCAGGAGAAGATCCGTGTTGGACCCTTTCCCCTTACAGGCGCCTTTGCTGCTCTACTGTCTATGGACATTGAATTTAATCCAATGGGTAGCAATTAGACCCAATATCTGACCAGAAGGAAGCAAATACAATGCTGAACACATAACTATAAGCATAATACGACCTTTGTGGAACAAATAAATAACAACAATAACAATGTATCTTTCCCAATCTCAGTGTGACCCCACATATCATACATATGGCTACAAATATTACTGGAGATTCTCAGCTCTAGACATTCACTGGATAAAAATGTCTGTTAACAGAAACTAACGGCAAAGGCAAAATGTAACCAATAAGAAATGATGCCACTTACTTTCCCAAAGCCGCCCCTACCCAGCACCTGATGGATGGTGAGGCGGTAGACATAGAAGTCGGGGTAGGGGCTTGATGTTATAGGGTCCTGGCTGCTGCCCGGTCTTGGCCCGTCATCCTCTAATAATCCGGCAATCTCTCCTCTCCTCTTTATCTTCAATCCGCTCTCGCTGTCCTCTTCTCTCTTCCTCTTCACCTTTTCTCTCTTCCTCTTCTTCTCTTCTCTCTTCCTCATCTCTTCTTCTCTCTTCCTCTTCTTCTCGCTTTCTCTGTGTCCTGTAGACGCCATCTTTGGGAATCCAGTACAATCCAATCCAGTCGCTGCCTTCGACAGTTGAAGGTAACTGACAGTTGGCCGTGTGCAGGTCACAGGTCAGAGGTCACGGAATGCTCAGGTGGCACCTACCTGCCAGTAGGATCATGTACCTGCTCTGCCATCTATACTGTGGGCATCAGACATGGCAGTACAGTGTCCAGAGGAATTAGTATATGTATATGTATTATTGTATTGTATAATTCTTACCTCTCTTTTCTCCCGACTTTTTATCATCTTAGTCTGCAGTAAGAGGTGCAATGACATCACTATATCGCACCTTCTGCTCTAGGCCACCTTAGTGATGTCATCGCCTCCTGTAGGACTCCCAGCCACATATCTGCAGTGATGCACAGAGCCGACAGCAGATAGACATGATACAGGGGAAAGCTTCCCAGACAGTGAGAATAGTGTGCACGAGACATTTACTCACATTCACTAAAAAGAAAATCATGAATCTGTCACTTCCCTGCACCTCCAATTTTTTTGTGGTGCACCTTTAACATAGGGCGTGCAACAGACTTTGCAAGTTATATCAGGCGCACGGTCCGACTGAGCGCCGAAACGCCCCCTGATTTGTGTCCCATGGTGGCTTATGCAGCTGCGACACAAAATGGTTGCATGCAACACATTTTTGGTGCAGACACTTCTTAAATACCTGTGCAAGTAGTTCACACCTAAAAGAACGTACAAAGTCTGTCAGAAAAGTGGCGCAAAGCCCTTAGTAAATCTGCCCCATTGGGTTTAATTAGACTCATACATTCATTAGTCCTTCATATAAAGCTTTCTCTGGAATTAGGTTTAGGCATCATTCACACGTTGCATGCCGCTGTAGGCACGGAATGGTGCCCCCCTCCCCAGACGGCCGTCTGAATGAACCCTTAGTGATTAATTTCTTATTGGATCAATTGCTTTGGGACTTTTCAAGCAGGAATATTAGAGCTGAACATTAGGTTTCCCACTTGCAGTGGCGTAGGATGACCTACTAGGATGTGCAATCACTCTTATTGACTTAGGTGCTATAATTATTACAAGTAGCTACCATTCATGTCATTGCCATTAAGCTTTCTAATCCACTTGTCTGCACATGGAGATCACCCCCTTGCAGTAATGCATTTTACTATTTTTCAAAATTCCAATACCTAATCCCTACATACAAACTAAATGGACTATTATAGAAAGGTTCCTATGTGCAGCATAGGATTGATTAGTAGCGGGGGCCTAGTACATAGAAAAATGTGCATATTTTATATGTTTCGCCATATCTGTGATGTCACACCAGAGGAAAAATGGGGCATAGGTCTTTTTTTGGAAAACCATTAAAGAACTGATGGTAGATGTGTCATAATAAGAAGTTCCCGAGAAATATAGTTACTCAGGGCTTCTTTTATTAAAACTCTATATGTTGGGATTTCGGAAATATAGAGTTATAAACGTTATGCAAATTACCCTGGGGCGCGCAGCCTACGTCACCTGAGCACCTCAAGGAAGGGCATTCTGAGATTTTCAGGGATGCACGGTCATGACAGGTATTTAACTTGGATTGTGTCGCACGTGATGGGATTTTGGCGCAGGCTGCGCTGCTTCCATGCAACAGAAATTGGGGGGCGGGCAGTCAGATGATCCGACTGATTCAGACTCACACAGGATTTAACTGTCAATTTGTGTCGAAAAACAATGCACTTACATACACCAAGAAGAAGATGGTGAACTCCGTTGGACCGTTGGGTCACTTTTTGGGTTCTCCTCTGTTTTATACCAGTAGGGCTCTCCAAATGCATGTAAAAGATTTCTGTCTTCTAGAAGGCTCTTTCCCTCTTCTATGCGCCCATACAACATTTTATATGCAGATGTGGTGTAATTTTATACTTGTCAGAAATAATAGTACACATTTTGTGGGGAAGTTGTTTCATATTTAATCCCTTATGGCTTACAAAACTTAGGGGTTAAACTTTTTTGAGAAAATTTTAATCTTTTTCCTTTTGGGGCCTAATAAAATCAAACACCTGCCACTGTCGCTGCAGTGCTCACCCACCGCTGCCACAGCCCGCTGCCATGGCCCGCCCACCGACAGCCAAGCCCGCTGCTGCCGCTGCCTGCCCACCGGGTGCCACACACGCCCACTGGTTACCACAGCCCGCCCGATGCCACCGCCCACCCACTCACCTGATGCAATGGCCCACCCACCAGCCGAATGCCATGCACCGCCCACCTGATGCCACAGCCAGCTAACCGCCCAACACCACAGACACCCAATTTACGGCCTACTAAAGATGCAAGTAAGTCCCTCTATGTATGTGCTGTGTGAGTGTTCCCCTTTACAATGCTCTTTCCTGATTCCCCGTCTCATCCCTCCTCATTATAGTACCCTCACTTCTGTAGTCTCCTCCATATAGTGCCCTATTTAATGAAGCCCCCTCCTTATAGTGCTCCCCTTCTTGTAGCCTCCTCGATATAATGCCCCCTTTTCTGTAGGCCCCTCCTTATAAGGGCAGAACACAGAAAAGGGGGGATCATAACACTCCCTTTTCTCTAGCCCCACCCACACTTATAATGGCCACCTACCTGTAGCCTCCCAATGTATGCCCCCTCCATGCAGATCACCACCCACACTCCCTACTTCTTTTCACTGTGAATAATTACAAAACCAATCATCTATTCACCATTCCCCACCCCTGAGGCACCTGCAGTTCTCTTCTCCTCTACTCTGTGCAGTGCGCAGCTCTGATGCCGACAGACGCAGTGTGATGACATCATCATGTCTGCCGGCTTCAGCTCAGCGTACAGTGGTCGTACAGAGGAGAAGCAGACTACTGGGGGAAGGGGTGGTTATTTTTCCTAAAGTTCTTTGGGTGCGACCCAGGACTGGATGTTCCATGGACGACTGTGGTGACCCGTGTATTAGATCACTACATGGAAATCCAAGGCAAATAAAGACACAGACACCACGATGTAAGGGGGTGGGGAAAATATTTTATTTATAGATATCTATTTTGTTTTTAATATTTTGTGTATTTTATTTTATAAATCTAAGCTATATTACTATTATCTGTATTACTATTTATTCATAAAATATAAAAATTATGAATTTTCACTTTTTTTTTAGCTTTTTATATTTTTTTTGTTAATTATAAATTGGGTATTCTCATCTGGGCACTCACATTCACTTTTGTTAAGCTGCCATTTATAAACATTTCTTCAATTGGATGATTATTAAAAAAAATGTTCCTGTGTGAAGATAATTTCTCATAAATGTAGTCATATGGTCTCTTAGAAACGAGATAGCTTCCTTGGATACTGCCACCTCTGCTGGAGAGATTGCACAAAGAAACAAATTGATTTTGTATATGAAATGTCCGGGAGTTACTTCATGTCCCACAGCCGTCCTGTGGTAGTGATTGCTGAATCCTGGTGGTCCGGCAGGACTCTATAGTGCAAGTCTGGTCACCGCAGCCAGAGTGTAAGGTGGTCGTATCCGAGGAAGATATCTCATTTCTAAGGCACAACTACATTTATGAGAAATTATCTTCACACAGGAACATTCTTTTTATTAACATCCAATTGAAGAAATGTTTACATAAGGCAAATGAATTTAATTAAATGTAAATGCCTTGATGGGAAAACCCCTTTAATGATCACTTACCCACACTATCCGCGTTATAACCTACATTATGTAACCCAGTGTATGGGGGGAATATATATTTACTTATCTATTATATTCTATGTAAATGATTATTATGAGACTATGCCTAAATTTTTATATTTTTATATTTTTTTTCTTATTTATATTAATTAATAATTACCCGTATTTTTCGGACTATAAGACACTTCTTACTATAGGACGCACCCCAGATTTAGGCTTCCAAAAAAAGGAAAACTGTATTTTACACCAATTGAAATATCCCTGTTGGTCGCACTAAAGCCCAGCTACACACACACACACACAGCTATACATACACACACACAGCTCAGCTATACATACACACACACACACACCTCAGCTATACACACACAACACACACAGCTCTGCTATACACACACACAGCTCAGCTATACATACACACAGCTAAGCTATACACTCACACACAACACACACAGCTCAGCTATAGACACACACAGCTCAGCTATACACACACACAGCTCAGCTATACACTCACACACAACACACACAGCCCAGCTGTACACACACACAACACACACAGCTAGCTATACACACACAGCTCACCTATACGCACACACACAGCCCAGTTATACACACACACTCAGCTCAGCTTTACACACAACACACACACAGCTCAGCTATACACACAACACACACAGCTCAGCTATACACAAAACACACACGGCTCAGCTATACACACAACACACAGATCAGCTATACACACACAGCTATACATACACACACACAGCACAGCTATACATACACACACAGCTCAGCTATACACACACAACACACACAACGCTCAGCTATGCACACACAGCTCACCTATACACACACAGCTCAGCTATACACACACACTCAGCTCAGCTATACACACAACACACACACAGCTCAGCTATACACACAACACACACAGCTCAGCTATACACACAACACACACGGCTCAGCTATACACACAACACACACGGCTCAGCTATACACACAACACACACAGCTCAGCTATACACACACAACACACACACAGCTCAGCTATACACACAACAAACATAGCTCAGCTATACACACAACACACACAGCTTAGCTATACACAAAACACACACATCCCAGCTATACACACAACACACACAGCTCAGCTATACACACACATACAGCACAGCTATACCCACACATACCCAGCTCACCTATACACACACAGCACAGCTATTCACACACATAGCTCACCTTAGCAAGAAAGATGTTTCTTATAATCCAAAAAATACGGTACTTAGCTGCACTATCCACTTTATAACCCACATTATCTTACCAATTACCTAGTGTGTGGGGGGTATTTATATGTTTTACTTTCTATGTAAATCATTATGTCATCGCCTCCTGCAGGACTCCCAGCCACATATCTGCAGTGATGCCGACAGCAGGTAGACATGAAACAGGGGAAAGCTTTTCAGACAGTGAGAATAGTGTGCGCTGACCCAGAGAGATTTACTCACATTCACTAAAAAGAAAATCATGAATCTGTCACTTCCCTGCACCTCCAATTTTTTGGTGCTGCACTTTTAACATAGGGCGTGCAACAGACTTTGCATGTTATATCAGGCGCACGGTCCGACTGAGCGCCGAAACGTCCCCTGATTTGTGTCCCATGTTGGCTTATGCAGCTGCGACACAAAATGGTTGCATGCAACACATTTTTGGTGCAGACACTTCTTAAATACCTGTGCTAGTAAAAGAACGTACAAAGTCTGTCAGAAAAGTGGCGCAAAGCCCTTAGTAAATCTGCCCCATTGGGTTTAATTAGACTCATACATTAATTAGTCCTTCATATAAAGCTTTCTCTGGAATTAGGTTTAGGCATCATTCACACGTTGCATGCCGCTGTAGGCACTTGGGACTTTTCAAGCAGGAATATTAGAGCTGAACATTAGGTTTCCCACTTGCAGTGGCGTAGGATGACCTTCTAGGATGTGCAATCACTCTTATTGACTTAGGTGCTATAATTATTACAAGTAGCTACCATTCATGTCATTGCCATTAAGCTTTCTAATCCACTTGTCTGTACATGGAGATCACCCCCTTGCAGCAATGCATTTTTAACTGTCAATTTGTGTCGCAAGACAATGCACTTACATACACCAGGAAGAAGAAGAAGCGACACATGCAGGATATGGGGCGCACGATCTTTGTGAATAGCGGCAGAGCACTTTATTGTCAGACAATGCACTTTGGATGAACTCTGTCTGACGGGTAATAAATGTGCCCCATAGAGTTAAAATAAAAGATGTCCTGCAGGAAAACATCTAAGTTTACTGGCCTCTGAGAAACATCTAAGTGAATTTGCACCTATCTGAACATCCTCCTTTTTCGGGTGGTTATTGTGGACTTAACAGTTTCCACGCAACACCCTTTCCATTAACAATCTATTCTTAATGCAGCAGCCAGGCTTATCTTTCAGACCAAACGCTACAAAGATGCCACCAGTTTGTGCCAGTAACTGCACTGGTTGTCCGTCACCTTGCAGAAACGGTTTAAAATAATAACCCTCATCCAAAAAGCTCTGCATAAAGCTGCACCTCCTTATCTCTCTTCTTTCATCTCAGTCTATTGCCCAACCCCGTGACCTTTGATTCCAACCTCCCACTCACATCGCCAGGACTTCTCCAGAGCTGCACCAATTCTCTGGAATGCTCTGTTCTGAACTATAAAGTTTCAAACGTGCTCTTAAAACCCATCTCTGTAGGCAGGCCTACTCACCAACTGCATGAAATTTCAACTCTATTTACTGACCCATCCTTTGTCCTCCTTTCATCTGGATGGGAGAAGGAACCACCTGACACCAAGCTTCAGGCTTCTCTGCAGTCACATTCACCTTGGACTTTGATGGCCGGTTCAAACAGTACCTTTATTTATTATATTTAGAGATGAGCGAGCACTAAAATGCTCGAGTGCTCGTTATTCGAGACGAACTTTTCCCGATGCTCGAGTGCTCGTCTCGAATAACGAACCCCATTGAAGTCAATGGGAAACTCGAGTATTTTTCACTGAAAGAACACATTGAAAGAAGAACACTGAAGAACACATTGCAGATGTTTGCAGATGTTTTCACTGAAAGAACACATTGAAAGAACACAGTGAAGAACACATTGCAGATGGAAACATCTGCAATGTGTTCTTCACACATATTGTTCTTCACATACTATTGTAAAGAACACCGTTCGGCGCGCGCGTCTTCCGATAAGTTAGCAGATGTACGGAACGTCTGCAATGTGTTCTTCACTGTGTTCTTCACTTGAATGATCCTGCGTTCACTGTTTTCATTGTATTCTTCACTGTTCTTCACTGTCTTTTCTTAATTAAATGCTCGATCTCGAGCAGGGGAAATACTCGTCCGAGCAACGAGCCGTTCCGAGTATGCCAATACTCGAACGAGCATCAAGCTCGGACGAGTATACTTGCTCAGCTCTAATTATATTAGATTTTGTTCCTTTCCCACATTAAGAATGGCTGGGCCATCATATAAGCTTTTTTTTCTCTTGTGTCGCCCTATTCTTCCTCATAGACTTTAAGATCTTGTGTCACCCCCTTATCCTCATAGACTGTAAGCTCTTGTGTCACCCCCTCATCCTCATAGACTGTAAGCTCTTGTGTCAACCCTTCATCCTCATAGACTGTAAGCTCTTGTGTCACCCCCTCATCCTCATAGACTGTAAGCTCTTGTGTCACCCCATCATCCTCATAGAGTGCAAGCTCTTGTGTCACCCCCTCATCCACATAGACTGTAAGCTCTTGTGTCACTCCCTCATCCCCATAGACTGTAAGTTCTTGTGTCACCTCCTCATCCTCATAGACTGTAAGCTCTTGTGTCACCCCCTCATCCTCATAGACTGAAAGCTCTTGTGAGCAGGGCCCTCACTCCTATAAGTACACAAATATCAACTAAGTTACCATCCTTTTTTATGTTTCTTAATCATACATTGCTATACAAAACACGTACAGTAGTTACATTCTTAGGTAACAAGAAGGGAAAACAGCTGATACAGCTGAGCAGTCAATGCCCAACATGTCCAGCAGAGGTCCCACTATACTTACTATTGCAATACAGTCATACTAATGTTTGTAAAAAAAAAAACTTACTATGTTCCTATTGGAATTATTCTGTAATAAGTGTGGTCTGATAAAAAAAGCAGAAAATATTTGTAAAATATCAACACCCCCACAGCTGACTGTCAGCAGTTATGAAGGAAGCAATGAATGTAGCTATAATTCTGATGCTGAATTTGAATTTTTAATCAATTCTAAAATAGTGTAAATAAATAATATTCTCTATGAAGAAATATAAGGGTATTGCCAATATTGATAGAACCATACAGTGATGGAAAGTTGTACCATGATAGAAATGTATCTGCTATCTGCAGGATAGAGGATAAAATACTGAAAGATTAATCAATGGTACACACAGCAATTAGGAGAATTGGGGACAGAAAGCCATGAATTCCCCTATATTATAATAATTCTTTATTTTATATAGCACACACAGTTTACACAGAGCATGACAAATCACTCCCTGTCCCCAATGGGGCTCACAATCTAAACAACCTAACAGTATGTTTTGGAGTGTGGGTGGAAACTGGAGGACCTGGAGGAAACCCACGCAAACACAGAGAGAACAGACAAACTCTTTGCAGATCTTGACCTGGGTGGGATTTGAACCCAGGACTCCAGTGCTGCAAGGCAGATGTGCTACCCACTGAGCCACCGTGCCACCCTTATATTCAGTAGGACACTTGTCCTGTAAGACAGTATGAAATTATTATAGAAGTGAAGGTTGCACAGGAAGAGCTTATTGCAGAAGATTATAGGAACCAGAACTTCTATGCACATACTATTGCTTTCATCCAATTTATTGATTTGAGGGGGTTTCCACCCCTTTCCTGGCTCGTTAGTATAATTTTAAAAGTTGATTGTAGAATAAAGGAGGCCATTTATAACAAATATAAGAAGATCACCACAGTCACAGTGCCTGGATCTATAAGTAAGTGTCCCTGGTTTTTGATGTTAGATTTCCTTTAATAAAATAAACATTCTACATATTTATCTTTCCATTTCACAGTGAATTGAGTTTTGTCTGAAAGAAAAAAAATAAAACATTTACTTATCAATGATGATTCTATTAATTATGGCATCACATGTCTGGGTTAGCTCCATCCACTATGGCAGATGGACTAACTGGCAGATAGTAAAGGAGAAGACATCAATTCCTAAGCAGAGCCCCTGTTACATCTGACCATGTTATTATTCTCTAATGTCTTATTTTGCCTGTATGTGTCCCCTATGATCTGTAAAGTGCTGCAGGATATGTTGGTGGAGCCTCAAAAACTGAAAGACCCAGTTTATTTGTCATGGAAAGCATTTGGGTTTGAATTCCTCCCCCCCCCCTTACCTTATAGCAGTGATGGCTAACCTATGGCACTGGTGCCAGAGGTGGCCATCAGAGCCCTTTCTGTGGGCACTCAGGCCATCACCAGAGATGACTCCAGGTATCTTCTTGAAGTCCCAGACAGCCCAGGACTTGCTGTGCACACAGGTATTTTAAAGTGACAGCTCTACCTGGGACTATTTTCTGGTTTATTGCTGTCCTCAGGTGCTGGTATCAATGAAAACTGTGACAGAGAAGGGAGTATAAATCACAAATTAAATTTCTGTGTTGGCACTTTGCAATAAATAAGCGGGTCTTTGTCGAAGTTTGGGCACTCGGTCTCTAAAAGGTTCGCCATCACTGCCTTATAGACTGTAAGCTCTTGTGAACAGGGTCGCCATTCCTATTATTTCATTTGACCATTTTATTACTCTGTGATGTAATATTTTGTTTTGTATATGTCCCCCATGATGGGTAAAGCGCTGTGGAATATGATGGCGCTATATAAATAAAGATTTTTTCTAAATGTTTATTATGAAATCACAATATGATAAAAAAATTTGTATGTGATGGAAGCAAAATAATTACATTCTGCTTTCTTTTGTATCCACCTCTTAAGTGTTGGGTTTTCAGTGTTGGACATGCTGGGGGAAAAAACAACACAGGGACCAAAAAAAACAAAAAACAAAAAAGTGAACAAAAATGCACTGTTTGTAGAGAAAGTCATTTACTATTATAGACGTCTAGCACCATCTGGGAAAAAGAGTAACCGAAAATGCTGCCACTTAAACCTGACCTAAGTTCTGTTTGTGAGTCCAGCCTAATTGTAAGGTCACAGCAAGGAACGGTTCCCAGAGTCTAATAATCAAGACATTTGTTTTTCTTGGTATTTTACCAAGTTACGGATACAGTGGATTTCACAGTCTTAGTCTGAGACTAGAATTCTGGATGTAGAAACACAAATGGAAAATTCTGATTTATGGGGGCATTATCAGGAGAATTATGAAAACAAAAACTTGTCTTGGTTGCCCACAGCAGCCAGAACCTAAGCGGACCTTTATTTCTTATAGCGCTCTTCAGCAAGGAAAGTGGTTCTGCTATCAGTTGAGGCCGAATAAGGCTAAAATGTTTTAACGCATTTTTTATAAGCCATTCCCCCAAACAATCACTTAAAGGGAGTGTCTGACTACGATAAAAACTCTAGAGGGGGGCTGGGGCAGTGGTGGCGAACCTATGGCACGGGTGACAGAGGTGGCACTCGGAGCCCTTTCTGTGGGCACCCAGGCCATCACCAGAGAGGACTCCAGGTATCTTCCTACAGTCCCAGAGAGCCCAGGACTTGCTGTGCACAGAGATATTTTAATGTGACAGCACTACCTGGGACTACTGGAGGAGTGGAGGGGGGGATCTGGATTATCATTCTAGCTCCTGCTCCAGTCCTGACAATTATTCCTGTTTATGAGACCCTGGCAGGAAGCTACAATGATCATCCAAATTTCTTCTATTTTCTGTTTTATTGGTAACCTCAGGGGCTGATATGAATGAAAGCTATGACAGAGCAGGGTGTATAAATCACAAATTACATTTCTGTGTTGGCACTTTGCGATAAATAAGCGGGTCTTTGTTGTAGTTTGGGCACTCGGTCTCTAAAAGGTTCGCCATCACTGGGCTAGGGGCTGTTGAAAAAAAATAAATCGGTACTTACCTCCTCTGGTACTCCCGCCCCCCCACACTGCTGTCTGTTGGTGCTGTGCCCCTGTTTGTTTACACAGCACCTACGCTCCTACTGATTTTTGGCCACCTGGCATGCCCACCCGTCTCGCTGTATCACTGTCACACTCAGATTGCTGGAGGGTGGCATCTAGCCCCTCTGGTAGCTTGAAGCCTTCGCAGCACTCAGGTGAGTGTGGCTTCTGTGTCCATTCATTACATGGGTGCTGTACATTTAAATGGAGCTGAGCTGCAATACAAAGCACGACCACTATACTTGGTGGGGCAGAGACCCTGACAAAACTATCAGAATAGGTTCACGGAGCATGAGGAAATCCCACACATGGAATTGAAATTCCCTCTCACATTAATGTTGGTTCCGTTATTTGTTTGCAACGGACTGCTGTACAGCTAATTTTTACATGTAACCAGTGCTAGATGTCTAAAAAGATCACTGGGACGAGAAATCCAAACAAAAAAAATCTGCAAATGTTTTAGCACATATCAGCTGGCGCTTGTGGGACTCAATATGGAGGCACAGTGACAACTATTTGGCGCACTAGTATCATTATGGGGGCACTATTTGGGGCACTTGTATCAGGATTATGGGCACAATGACAACTATTGTGGATACTAGTATCAGTATAGGAGCACAGTGACAACTATTGGGGGCACTAGTATCAGTATGGGAGCATAGTGACAATTATTGGGGGGACTAGTATCAGTATCAGTGCACAGTGACAACTATTGGAAACTGACATCATTATGAGAGCACAGTGACAACTATTGGGGGCACAGTGACAACTATTGGGGGCACTAGTATCAGTATGGGAGCATAGTGACAACTATTGGGGGCACTGGTATCAGTATGGGGGCACAGTGACAACTACTTGGGGCACCAGAATCAGTATAGGGGCACAGTGAAAACTTTTGGGGGCACTGGCATCAGTATGAAAGAACAGTGACAACTATTGGGGTGCACTAGTATCAGTATGGGGGCACAATGACAACTACTGGGGGCACTGGTATCAGTATGGGAGCACAGTGACAAATATTGGGGACACTGGTATCAGTATGGGGGCACAGTGACAACTACTTGGGGCACTAATATCAGTATGGGGGCACAGAGACAACTACTTGGGGCCCTGGTATCAGTATGGGGGCACAGTGACAACTATTGGGGGCACAGTGTGAAGTATTGGGAGAACTGGCATCAGTATGGGGGCACAGTGACAAATATTGGGGGCAATGGCATTAGTATGGGGGCACCGTGACAAATATTGGGGGCACTGGTATCAGTATGGGGGCACAGAGACAACTACTTGGGGCACTGGTATTAGTATGGGGGCACAGAGACAACTACTTGGGGCACTGGTATCAGTATGGGGGCACAGAGACAACTACTTGGGGCACTGGTATCAGTATGGGGGCACAGTGACAACTACTTGGGGCAATGTCTGTATGATCTGTTATAGGGTCTGCAGTGTCTCGGTGGTGGGCTTTGCTGCCTCATGAAATGAGCTTGCTCTGCAAAGGGGCTCAGTGCTTTCTTCTCAGATACGACCTTTGGCCTGGAGTGTCTTTGCCCCCCCCAGTTTGTGCGCCTATAAATGAAAGTCGCAAGTGATGAATTATCATTAGGCACTCAAAAACATCTGGATGCGTGAGGATAATGAGGGAAAGGGTTAGTTTGTGCGGCGCAGCTAGTTTGGCATTTAGCGCAAAAATGACAAAAAACGGTGCGCTGAATGAAAAGGGCGCAAAAAGAACAGAAAAAAAACGGATTGAACATGTGGGCCCAAAGTGTTGTCTTAGATTTGCATGAGACGGGTTAAAAACTGAATATTAGTTGATATATCCCTTCTTCAAAATGTGTACTAGTAATATAAAGTGAATATTTTATATTATCTGTGGAGGTGCAGGCAGCTCCTGTGTGCAAGCAATTGTCCACGCAGCCTGATGGCTAAGAATCTGGATTTGGGGGTTTAAGTCAGGGGGCTGTGATCTCTGGGTATCGTGACTCATAGAACCGCACTTCTTTTTTATGAAGAAGAGAGTCTCCTCTTTATATGAATCTAAAATCGTGTGTTCGATAAATGTATCCCCCTGGAAAACTGAGATATTTATATATAAAAATGCACTGATATTCTACTTTAAACCTGAATATCTTGGATCCATAGCACCTAGGGAACAACAATTCAAGATTCTTGGAAAGAAGGATTCTCAGGGGCCGGGGGGCAATTGCCACCTTTGGCTTACCCATAGTGCAGCCTGTCTTGTGTCACCCCTCTTCCTCACAGACTGCAAAGCTCTTGTGAGCAGGAGCCCTCCATGCTACTAAGTACACAAATAATACTAAAGTTACCATCCTTTTTTTTTTGAAATCATACAGATTTATACAAACACGTACGTAGGTTACATTCTTAGGTACAAGAAGGGAAAACAGCTTGATTACCAGTGAGAAGTCAAGCCCAACAGGTCCAGCAGAGGGTCCACCACTATACTTACTATTGCATAATACAGTCATACTAATGTTGTGATAACAAAAAAAACGTACTAGTCTATTGGAATTATCTGTAATATAGTGTGTTCTGAATAAAAAAAGCAAAGAAATATGTAAAATATCAAAACCCACAGCGGACGTCAGCAGTAGAAGAAGCAATGAAGTAGCTGTAATCTGATGCTGAATTTTAATCAATTCTAAAAAAGTGTAAATAAATAATATTCCTAATTGAAGAAATAGTAAGGGTATTGCCATATTGATAGAACCAGTACAGTGATGGAAAGTGTCCATAATAGAAATGTATATGCTATCTGAAGGATAGCGGATAAAATACTGAAAGATTAATCAATGGTAACACAGCAATTAGGACGAATGGGGGACAGGAAGACCCCGAATTCCATATATTATAATAATTCTTTATTTTATATAGCACACACAGTTACCACACTGCAAAATCACTCCCTGCTCCAATGGGGCTCACAATCTAAACAACCTGACCAGGTATATTTTGGAGTGTGGGTGGAAAGAACAGGTTAGGGACCTGAGGAAACCATGCAAACACAGAGGAGACAGACAAACCTTTGAGATTTGACTGGTGGGGATTTGAACCCGGACCCAGTGCTGCAAAGGCAGATGTGTACCCACTGAGACACCGTGCCACCCTTATATTTAGTTAGGAAATTGTTTTTTCCTGTAACGACAGATGAATATTATAACTATAGAAGTGAAGGTTTGAACAGGAAGAGAGCTTATTGCAGAAGATTAGAACAGAACTTCTGTGCAAGACTATGCTTTCATCCAATTTATTGATTTGTAGGGGGTTTCAACCCTGTTCCTGGCCGTTAGTTGTATTTTAAAAGTTGATTGTTGTAGAATAAGGAGGCCATTTATAACAAAATAAGAAGATCACACGTAACAGTGCTGGATCTATGAGTAAGTCCCTGGTTTTTTATGTTAGATTTCCATTACATAAAATAACACATTCACAACTGTATTTATCTTCCATTTCACAGTGAATTGAGTTTGTATGAACGAAAAAAAAATAAACACATTTTACCAATGATGATCTTTTAATTATGGCTCACAGTCTGGTTAGGCTCCACGCCATATGGCAGATGGACAATAAATGGCAGATAGTAAAGGAGAAGACATCAATTCCTAAGCAGAGCCCCTGTTAATCTGCCCATGGTATTATGTCTCTAATGTCTATTTTGCCTGTATGTGTCCCCATGATCGGAAAGTGATGCCGACAAGTTGGGGAGCCTCAAAAACTGAAGACCCAGTTTATTGTCATGGAAAGCCTTTGGTTTGAATTCTCCCCCCCCCCCCCCTTACCTTATAGACGTAAGATCTTGTGAACAGGTCGCACATTCCTATTATTTTCATTGACCAATTTATTCACTCTGTGATTTGATGTAATATTTTGTTTGTCTATGTCCCCATGATGGGTGACGCGTGTGGAATAGGATGGACACTATATAAATAAAGATTTTTTCTAAATGTGTTATATGATACACAATAGATAAAAAAAATTTTGTCAGTGATGGAAGCAAAAATATTACATTTCTTTCTTTTGTATCCACCTCTAGTGTTGGGTCTTTTCAGTGGTTGGACATACGCGTAAATGATGGGGGAAAAAACAACACAGGGACCAACAAAACACAAAAAATAACAAAAATGTGACAAAAACGCACTGTTGTAGGAGAAAGTCATTACTATTATAGACGTCTAGCACATCGGAAAAAGAGTAACCGAAAATGCTGCCACTAAACTGACCAAGTTCTGTTTGTGGAGTCCAGCCATGTAGCGCACAGCAAGGAACGCGTTCCCAGAGTCTATAATCAAGACATTTGTTTTTCTTGGTATTACCAAGTTACGGAACAGTGGATTTAGTTCTCAGACTAGGAATTCTGGATGTAGACACAAATTGAAAATTATGATTAGGGTGCATTATCAGGAGAAATATGACAAAAAAAATTGTCTGGTTGCCCACAGCAGCCAGAACCAAAGCGGACCTTTTATTTTTTAGCGCTCTTCAGCAAGGAAAGCGGTTCGGTATTCAGTTGAGTCCGAATAAGGCTAAAGTTTTAACGGCCATTTTTTATCAGACATTCCCCAAAACAAATCCTAAAGAGGAGTGTCTGACTACGATAAAAAACTCTAGAGGGGGCTGGGCAGTGGTGGCGAACCCTATGTATGGGTGACAGAGGTGGCATCGGAAGCCCTTTCTGTGGGGCACCCAGGCCATCACAGAGATGACTCCAGTATCTTCCGCAGCCCAGACAGCCCAGGACTGCGTGCACAGATATTTTAATGTGACAGGCTCAACCTGGGACTACTAGAGGAGTGGAGGGGGACTGGATTATCATTGTAGCTCCTGTCCACTCCTGACATTCTCTGTTTAGTGAGACCTGGAGGAGCTTACATAGATCGCCAAATTTTCTATTTCTGTTTATATTGGTTAACCTCAGGGGCTGATATGAATGAAAGCTGATGTACAGAGAAGGGAGGATAACACCAATTGAAATTTTCTGTGCTGGCACTTGCGATTAAATACAGTGCGGTCTTGGTTGTTAGTTGGGCTCGTTCTAAAAGGTTCGCCATCACTGGGTAGGGGCTGTGAAAAAAATAAATCGGTACTTACCTCTCTTCGGCCTCCCGGCCCCCACATGCTGTCTGTGGTGCGTGCCCCTGTTTGTTACAGGGGTAACAGCACCTAGGTCCTACTGATTTTGGCCAACCTGGCATGCCCACCCGTCTCGATGGTATCACTGTCACACTAGATTGCGGAGTTGGCATCTAGCCCTTGGTAGCTGATAGACTTTGCAAGCACTCAGGTGAGTGGGCTCTCTGCGTCAGTCATTACATGGGTGTGTAAATTTAAGGAGCTGAGCTGCAATACAAAGCACGACCACTATACTTGTGGGCGGGCAGAGAACCCTAACAAAACTTATCAGAATAGGTCTCAAGCAGATGAGGAAAGAAACACACACAATGGAATTGAAATTCCCTCTAACATTAATGTGGTTCCGTTATTGTTTGCACGGGACGGCTGTCAGCAAATTTGTTCATGTAACCACTTGCTAGATGGTCTAAAGGATCACCTGGGAACGGAGAAATCCAAACTAAAAAAAATCTGCAAATGTTTTAGCACATATCAGCTGGCCGGTTGTGGGGACTCAAATGGCAGGCACAGTGACAACTATTGGCGCGCACTAGTATCATTATGGGGGCATATTGAGGGCACTGTATCAGGCCAATGACAACTATTGTGGATAAGTAGTCAGTATAGGAGCACAGTGGAAACTCTTGTTGATTAGGGGCACTTCTATCAGTATGGGAGCATCGTGACATTATTGGGGGCAAAGTAGTATCAGTATCAGGCACATGACAAAACAGGAAACTGCATCCGTTATGAGGAGCACAGTGACAACTATTGGGGAACAGTGACAACTATTTGGGGGCACTAGTATCAGTATGGGAGCATAGTGACAAAACTTAAGTTGGGGGCACGGTATCAGTATGCGGAGCACAGTGACAAATACTTGGGGCACCAGTATCAGTTACGGGGACACAGTGATAAAACTTGTTGGGGGACACTTGGCATCAGTATGAAGAGACAGTGCAACACATTATTGGGTTTTGGACTCTAGTATCAGTATGGGGGCACAATGACAACTACTGGGGCCACTCATTTTAGTATGGGGGGGGCGTTTACAACTATCGAGGGCAAAGGTATCAGGGCACAGTGACAACTACTGGGGGCACTGGTATCAGTATGGGAGCACAGTGAACAACTACTTGGGGCACTGTATCAGTATGGGGGCACCAGTGACAACTACTTGGGGCACTAGTCTCAGTATGGGGGCACAGAGACAATACTTGGCACTGGTATCACTATGGGGGCACACAGAGACAACTATTGGGGCACTGGTTCAGTATGGGGCACGAGTGACATATTGGGGGCACTGGTATTAGTAAGGGTCACAGATGACAAATATTGGGGACACTGGTATCAGTATGGCGGACACAGTGACCCAAATATTGGGGACACTGGTATCAGTATGGGGCACAGTGACAACTATGGGCACAGTGTGACGTATGGGAGAACTGGGCATCAGTATGGGGGCACAGTGACAAATATGGGGGCACTGGCATCAGTATGGGGGCAACGTGAAATATTGGGGGCACTGTATCCGTATGGGGGGCACAGTGACAAAATTGGGGCACTGGCATCAGTATGGGGAACAGAGAAAACTACTTGGGAACGTATTATGTATGGGACCCGAGAACAGCCAGTTATGGGACACAGTACAACTTCGGGGCACTGCCGTTCTACCGGGTCACGGACAACCATGTCTGGCTAGCAGCATTCAGGGCACAATGACAACTATGGGGGGCACTGTCATCAGTATGGGGGCACAGAGGACAACTACTGGGGTCACTGCGTATCATATGGGGCCACAGTGACAACCTATTGGGGGCAGTATGACAATATTGGGGGCCTCGATCAATATGGAGGGGCACAGTTGACAACTATAAAGGCACTGGAACATTTTGGTGGATCAATGAAAATGTGCATCGGTCTGTGTCTATATAGGAGTTATATAGAGTTATATTACCGCGTAACAGTGCCAGGCGGAGCTGAGGACAGAACTACTCGGCTAGAGGCTTCCGTGGCACAAGCAGAGTTAATACGGTCTTTCCTTGGTCATGGTGACGTGGGACAAGCAAGGGAGGCGGGGGCTACCGCCGTCCTCCAGTATTTATCCAGCTCTAGGATAAGAGCCATAGAGGGAGGATGGGCCTGCGCTGTGGATGCGGGACACGTGCGGGCGCTCCACCCCGGTTATTATCACCCTGCTAGGCGGCTGTGCACCTGCCCATGCTCTAGTATCATATACAGTGCGGTATTATGGCACACACATGATCATGGTACGCAACAGGCGTAGTAGATGCAGGGAGCTGAGTCCTCCCACCCCGTCTACGTGCCACATACAGACTGCACTGAGGACACCTCCAGCTCCTGGAGAAACAGTAGTATTCAGCTGTGCAGTATCCCTGCCATTTCTCATCTATCAGATATCTATTATGCTATCTATCTATATCTATATATCTATCTATATATCATCTCATCTATCTGTATATTCCCATTACACTATTCACCATCTATCATTACACTATATGTCTGTATATCTATCTATAAGTCTACTTCATTACTCTATTATCTATCTATCTATCCTATCTATTAATTATTATCATCTATCATCTATCCTAGCACATTGTTTATCTACAGTATGTACTACAATAGTGTATCTCTTACTATTATTAGAATATCTATCTGCTTCTAGATTATCAAATACTATAATATTAATTTATCTTGCATCAGATACTACATTTGATCTATCATCATACTATACAATATCTATACATTACTTACATGATGCTCGACATGCATGTTACAGTGCCACATTATGGGACATTTACTATAAAGTGCTTGTTGTTCACCGTTTTTGTGCTATTGAGTGTCCAGCGTGAGGTTCCTTCCTAAGCTTTTTGCTATCGTTGTTGTTGTATGCGACAACAGGGGACAATCTATGGCAGATGGTAATTTTCTGATGCCTACTAGATTGGACTCTCTGATCGGACATTAGGTGACATCTTGTTAGCCAAGATCATTGTGATTCTCAATATGGACATTCTATGGGGTGTGTTAGTACACAGCGAGCAGGACCTTGAAAAAATGGAATTAGTTAGCCAGTAGATTGTAGCTGGACTTGAAGAGCAATGTTCTTCTTTGTCTCTGCAAGTTATTGCTGCCTGTAGGATTCAATAAGAAAATATTGCTTTGTTTACTGTATGAGCATTTCCAGTGGGAGAAGAGAAGTAACAGCACAGCAGTGCCCCATGGGAGATGAATGCAATTTTTCACAGTTTCTGTTGCTACTAAAAAACCTCGAAGAAATAATGTATCCCTAAAAGACTAGATGAGGTTACGTGACCCTTTTTTTTCACTAAATGGAGTGTCCAAATGCGGTCGCAATAATTGGCTTTGTGACCCTACATTCACATATCTTGCAGCTTCCACCAGTTTATGGATACAAACCTAAAAAAACCGTTTCAACACGACACTGATACTGGAGGTCTGACAGAGGAAGAGAAAGATAACTGGCTTACAAGGTATCTAGGAGAGAAGCACAAGGGAGAAGGAGACAGGATCTAATATCGCACTATATTAGGGGAAAATAAGGTTTATGTTTATCAAATTACAATCAAAATAAGCATGATAAACCAGAGGGACACTAATCAATAGACCCAAGCAGTGTATTCTGTAAATATGTTATCATCTGGCCTGTGGTGCAGCTTCACAGGCTGTTATACGGTTACAGGTGGCAAAAACTATTACACTCCCACTGTTGTGCTGATGAAAAAAAAAAAAAAAAAAAAATCTTCGTTGCTTCCATAAAGATACATCATGCAGAAGTAAGTAAGGACTGACTGGCAATAGCGGGGGGGGGAGGTTTTAAGACGTGCTACGGCACAGGTAACAGCTGGGAAGAAATAGCACAGCAGGCTCTCTGAGTAGTCCTATAGCTTTCAGCCCGCGACCATTAGTATAATGTTAGAAGGACAGGAGGCCATGGTAACAAAAATAATGAAGATTACCACAGTCAGTCATGGGGGCTAGTCTATGGGTGTAAGTGTCCCGGTTTATCTGAGGATCTGTGATGTAAGATTTAATTATTAGGGGATCATTGTGCTGATGCAAAACGTGCTCCAAAAAAAGCCTTTATTAATGTAAAATACATTGGTCTAGTTTTTTTTTCAAACAGGTGAGTATTAAATTCCGCTTCCATACAATTGATAAACAAAAAATGCCTTAATTCATCGGCCGGCATATTAGTTACGCTGCTATGATTCCCTTTATGACGCCGTAGCATTAGTAGCTGCTCCTCAAGATTCTGGTGAGTTTCTCAGTGGCTGATTGTGTCAAGAAGAGGAGGAGATTGGAAACCACCACGTACTTTAAAAAACATAGATCTCAATTGGATTGATGGTGATGCAAATGCCTGATATAATCCCAGAAGGACTTGCACAGTCTGTGTCATGCGAGTGACTCGGAATTGCTGCCTTCCCCATAATCCGGATTGTTTGTTATGGTTTTTTGCTGTCACCTACAACTTGTCGCTGCTTGTCTAGGTGCTCTCCCGCTACCGTCCATCTTGTACGCGCTGCGATGTCAGCAGGTTCCTATCATCAACGCTTCCTGGAGTGTAGCCTCGCATCTAGGATGTTAGTGGATTGGTGCCCGAGATCTGTCATTGGAGCTTGTTACATCTTTCTAAAAATGTGACATTGTTATTGTGTTCTAGAGCCAGAAATCCAGCATGATCCCAGAGTCCACGCAAATAATCCATCACCATACTCACTTCACCCCACCACAATAATCATAAAACGTGCCATGACAAGGCGACCCCCAGGTAAGCCAGGTCAGGTGGCGCCCTGCCCATGTGAACCTTAGGCGTTCAAATTACCCAACCACTCACATTTGAAAGGCAATGTATACATTTGTGTCAAACCATGACAGGAATGTTAACTTTGACCAGTCATAAACAATCACTGGACTGATGTTAGAGGAACCCCTGGCTACCTTCTCTTATAATAATAATTCTTTATATAGCGCACACAGATTACGCAGCGCTGCACAAAGCATGACAAGTTGGTCCCTGTCCCCATGGGGCTCACAATCTAAACAACCTACCAGTATGTTTTGGAGTGTGGGAGGAAACTGGAGTACCCGGAGGAAACCCACATAAACACGGAGAGAACATACAAACTCTTTGCAGATGTTGACCTGGGTGGGATTCAAACCCAGGACCCCAGCGCTGCAAGGCAGAAGTGCTACTCACTCAGCCACCATGCTACCTTTTCTTATAGGTCATGACAGGAGATGAGCTGACCTGTTTGGGTTCGGACGCCAGCGACCCAAACATATCGCCGGATTGGTGGCCAAAGAGCCAATTCTGCAAATCGACACCCCTAGTTTCTAACCATGGCTTTTATAAGCCCAGCTATTTGCTAGGGATGTCAATTTGCCCTATTGGCTGTTCGTCTGCCAGTCCTACATTATGTTCAGGGGCTCAAACTAGAACGCAAACATTGGGACCGCTCATCACTAGTCATGACCTATGACCTAAACCTATCAGCTACTGTAACTGGAAGAAGGAAACCTAACTAATTCAACTTCTGGCGGAAAAAAAAAATTCTATATTACAGTAATTGTCATTATCCCGTGTGGGCCTGAGTAGTAGTTTGAGTTTAATAATCTTGCATAATGTTGTTGATCAAATTCCACAAATGACAAGCACGTACGTCACTGCCGCTCCCATACCTAGATCTGCTGCAGGCATACGAGGAAAATGACTAGTTACACGACCAATGACAATTTAAGAATAGAATTCTAAAGAAAAAAAAAGAAAAAATTTAATTTGTTCTCTGGTTTTTAAAATATCCCCCAAAAAATAAAAAATACATACCATTTATAGTCGAGTACGAGCCTGGTTTTTCAGCACAAAAAAATGTGCTGAAAACCCCACCTTGGCTTATACTCGAGAAAAAAATATATATATCGAAACTGGCTACCCCCACTGTTGGCTATATATTGGGGGATATGGGGTGGCAGGCTATATACTGGGGGGCAGGTGCTGGCTATATACTACAGTATGTAGCAGGGTCCGGCAGGCTATATCCTGGGGAGGCTCTGACCAATGCATTTCCCACCCTCGGCTTATACTCGAGTCAGTAGGTTTTTCCAGGTTTTTGTGGTAAAATTAAGGGCCTCGGCTTATACTTGGGTCGGCTTATACTCAAGTAAATACAGTATTTCCAACTGCTGGAATGAAAGACTATCAGTTTACTAATGGTAGACGTGTCCCACTAAGCAGTTCAGACTTATTTTATTACAATTCTTGACGCCGCGATTGCATCAATATAGAGGTAGAAAAATGAAGAAAATTAGTTCGGGGCTCTCCGTCTATGTCACTGGAGCGCTTCATTTTTTTTATTTATTCACTTCTGCAATTCTGACATGTATTGTGTCCTCAGTCTATCACCAGACATAGTATAGAGCCTGTACTTGGGGACATTGTATTCATATGTGTGCTTTCTTTTTGGTACAATTAATAGTTTTTTTGGGCTCTGGATGAGCTGGTGACACATTTTCTAGGGTGTGGCAGAAGATTAGGCTGATGGATGGCTCCATTACCATATCTAAAGGGTCTTTGTTTTACCTCCATTGAGACCACAGGATACAAGTTGCTTACTCTCTTGTATCTGTGATGGATTTGTGGGGGTTTGGAAAGCCATATAACATTGGTGGTGTACGAACTCCCAGAATCTGATATCATTTTTTTTAAAGAACCTTTTCCTGAACAATACAGTTTAGGTCAGTGGTAGCGGACCTATGGCATGGGTGCCAGAGGTGGCACTCGGAGCCCTTTCTGTGGGCACCCAGGCCTTCACCCCAACACAGAGTTTGCCAGATAGGACTCAAGGCTTTCTCCTGTGATCCAATACAGCCCAGGACGCACCATGCTCAGCGCTATTTTAAAACAACATCCTTGGCTGCCAGGAATACAGGAGGAGTGGGAAGGCCTGGATAGAGATGGATTGTCATTGGAGCTCCTGCTCTGGGTCCCCTGATTCTTCCTCTTCAGGGCACCCTGGAGGGAAGCTACAATCCAAATTTCTCCATCTTTCTATTGTATTGGTGAACTCAGTACACCAATGCATTTAACACCTGTGATACAGCTGGTATCAATAAGTTACTGCTTAAATTGTCATGTTGGCATTTTGCGACATACAAGTAGATTTTGGTTGTAGCTTGGGCACTCTGTCTCCAAAAGGGTCGCCATCACTGGTTTAGGGGATATTTTAATTTTTAGTTTCCCCAAGATATTTAAAGGTGAACATTCCATTTTTATAAAATGGACTTTGGTAAATTGAGAAACCCTAACAAAGCTGAGGTCACTACTGTTCTGTTGTAAGCTAATATGTCACTTCAAGGAAATCTACCATCAACATCCAGCATGATAAACCAGGGACACTTACTCATAGATCCTGGCGCCGTAACTGGGGTAATCTTCTTATTTGTTATCCATGCCCTTCTTCATTCTCGAATCAACTTTTAAAATTATGGTACAGGCGTGTTACCAGATCTACCCCTTGCAGCAGCTTTACTGGCTGTTACACTCTCACCCTCCCCTCTTCTTCATCAACACTTCCCATTGCCTAATGTAATCTCATTGCAGCACAGCAAGTTTCAGCACCCTGTGGGAGGAGGGAAGTGTTCCTGTACAGTGTAGCAGCGGTTGAAGCTGCAGCACGTAGGGGCTCTGATACCATCCCCCAGTGCCCTTCAGACTCATTGGCATAATTTTAAAAGATTATTTATGAAGGAAGGAGGTCATGGATAACAAATATGGGATTATCACAATCAGAATGCCTGGATCTATGGGTACCGTATCTGCTGAGGTATCTAATTTAACCACAAAAAAACTGGGAAAACCTGATTGACTCTAGTATAAGCCTTGCCTAATGTCTAGCAGAGTGCTCCCATTAATAAAATGTCCAGCAGAGAGCCCCCATAAAAAAAATAAACTTGGTGGATAGAATATGGAATTTACCTTTTTGGAAGATTTTTCTTTTTATTCACACAACCTTCATGTGGTTTGACCCTCTGTAACTATATACATACATTAAATGATCTAGAACTCTCCTTAATCAATGTGAATTACTATGTACAAAACTTCAGTCACCCAGTGATACAATAACCACACAATGGTTTGGTTTATATGTGGTGTCATTTGTTCATAAAGAGTTTTATTGTCACACTGTAAGCGCTTTACGCTGTCACTTTCTGTTGTCAAGGGTTATTGTGCTTTATCAGTCGCATATCATATACTGTATATATCACATATGTTATGTGTACAGACCTTTGCACTGCCATTGTGATTATGATCGTTCTGACTTTTGTGTCTCGTCTTTCCCTCAGATAAGAATTTATGTAAATGACAGGACTTGTGTTTCCTGTTTAGCTTTACTATTTTGCCTCTGATATTATAACCTACATTTTATACTTTAAATTATTTTAGATGATGTCCAAGGAAGGTCTGTACTACAACAGGCTAATCTCTGTTTGCATCATGTATATTCTCAGTTTCCATTGTCCTGATGTAGAATCGATATATTATAGGGCAGCACGGTGGCTCAGTGGTTAGCACTACAGCCTTGCAGCTCTGGGGTCCTCGGTTTAAGTCCCATCCAGGTCAGCATCTGCAAAGTTTGTATGTTCTCTCCGTGTTTGTGTGGCCTTCCTCCGGTTTCCTCCCACACTCCAAAACATCAGTAGATTGATTAGATTGTGAGCCCCATGGGGACAGGGACTGACATGGCTCTGTGCAGCGCTGCGGAATCTGTGTGCGCTATATAAAGGAATTACTATATAACTTATCGCCTACACGGGGTTACCTGGCTGCAGTGCAGTTTTAACATGAACCCTATGATCCAGATACAGTGTAACAACGTAACTTTTTATTATACAACATTATATAATTGTACAGTTAGCTCTTTGTATATTAGTTTGTCTTTGCTAGATGTCTTGTTTTTATAGATGTTTTATAGAGAAGTTATAATAATAATTCTGCTTTATTGGCTTTGTCTTGGCTCCGGTGTGTTTTATCGTAGCATGGGTAATTAGTCACATACCCACCGTTGTGTATGATACAGAGATTTCCATTCTCCCCGTATGAATTGGTGACTTTTGGCCTGAGATCTGTGTGTTGGGCCCCGGGTAACTCTGGAGGGAGATGTGGTTTGAGTAGTAAGTAAGCAAAGTTTTTGTGTGAGCGCCGTGTGTAGAGAGTGAGAAGTCTAAGGAGGAAAGTATCCAAAAATGTTGTGGTTACTAGCAATTATGGAAGATGACATTTTGGCTTCTTTACAAAACCCATGGAGAGGACAGTCAGACAGTTACTTATTCAGAACCAGATGTGAAGCTCACCAGGATTTTATTTTCTGAAGTAACTAGTGATGTTTTGGATATATTGAGACGGCAGTAGTCGACTCTTTGGTATATGGCCCAAAACTTGACTCCTCTCGGGCAAAATATGACTCTTCTCTGCTCATATTCACATGATTATGCATAGGTAGATGGGGTCAGATTTAATATAATATGGGAAATTCTAGATAAGAACATATCATACCCTGTGTGTGTTTATTTATTTTTGGTAATTTATTCATTTTTGGCTTCTGCTGTAAAATTGTGTAGTCTTCCCAATGTTGCAAAGCAGGTGCATGTGTGTTAACGCAGGGAGGATTATTTTGTTGTAGTGTATTAACTATTTATGTAGTTGTATTGCTGGATGTGATAAATCTGTGTTTTATTAAGTTAAAAACTTCAGTTCATTTACCCCAGTTCACATTTCTGTGTTGGACTTTTAGTTTTTCTGTCCCATCATGTCTTGATGTGAATGGATAAGTCTTATGATGGACACATATGGATCCCGGTACACCTCGTTCTTTATGATTATTTTGTCAGGTTTCTATTATGATGCCCCATTATTTTGCTGGATGAAATGTTGTAGCTTTCATCCATAATTGTTTTTGGACTTTGTAATATAGTCACATTATGAAATTTCCACTGAACATAACCATAGAAGTATATAGTATATCCTACGCCAATTCTAGTAGTCCTAGTCATCTGTAGTACCTTCTTATAGGATTCAGTTGATGAGCTTTATACTTCATAGAGTTTCCTAATTTTTTACCAAATCCAATATGATCTTCACTACTTTTAAAGTCATTCTTCAGATTCTTGGGATAAAATCTTTGTCAGATTATATATTTTGATGCTCTTACACATTATGAGTGCCTGGCCCACTGTGATTATGATTAGATTTTTTTATTTCTTTATGTCCAAGCTCTTCTTGGATGTCTGTATAATGTTGAATGGCATTCGATTGTAAGCTTTTATGGATGAGGTCCTTCTGTATGTGCTCCATACATCACACATCACCAGCAGCATTGCCCTCCTTCACATACAGGTAAAGCTCTGGCTACATGGAAACTTGTGATTCACAGACAAATTTAGTTGATCAATATATTATGGATACAATATAACAAGTGTTATGTCGAAATGTGCTTTAAAGAACATGGTACACTGGGGGTATATCCTCACACTATTGTGTTTATAAAGGAAATCTACCATCGAAATCAAGCATGGATAAACCAGGGGCACTAACTTGTAGATCTAGTCACTGTGTCTATTGTAGTCTTCTGATATTTGTACAAATTTATTTTAAAATTATGCCAATAGCTAGACAGGCTCTGGGGAAGGGGCTCTGTCATGCTGTAGCTTCTCTGGCTGCTACACTGTGCAGGAGAACACCCCCCCCCCCAGGCAAGGCAGATGTTGAAATAGTGTAGGGCAGAGTTTGAAATAATGTAACAGTTTTTGAAGACCAAGCATGGAGGGGCTCTGGTAATGCTCCCCCAGATCCCTTCTGGTCATTAGCATAATTTTAAAAGTTGATTTTAGAAGGATAACAAATAATATAATAATTGGTCGAAGAAGTGGTTTAAAATCATGCTTGATTTTAATGGTGGATTTCCTTTAAGTCTCTGCACTGAAATTCTCCAAAGCCCCTCCCCTTTGTCGAGTTTCTGCTGTAGTATTCAACACATTTTACCATGGTGAGAAGGGGAGGAGCCGTATTAAGATATTCACAAATCCAAAAAGACACAGCAGCCAAGTCTTGCCCATTCCTTTTTGTGTATTGGCCTCAAACTTCCCTAATTCCAAACTTCTGGTCTGTTGGGTGGGTGATCTTGCGTGGGAGCAGACAGTTTGGCCCCGCCCATGTGACACTAAAGATCCCAAAGTAAGGGTTTTGATTATTCCGGAACGTTGGGGACTACTGAGAAAATTCCAACTATTCCAGAATCTGAGATGCTATTGCTGTTACAGGATAGGGTTTGGGTTGGTGAGGGCGGTGAAAGGTCCTCTTTAAGGCTACCCTTCCTATGCTACTTTTTACTCTGTATTCCAGAACTTGTTGCGTTGTTACATCTGTAGAACACCCGGGATATAGTTCAGATGATTTGGAGCTCCCTTTTTTACATGAAACATAAGATCAGAGGAGGCCGCTTTGCAGTGACGCCAGACTTCTCAGTTTTGCTATTTTTGGTTCCCAGATTATTTTCATTCTGCTCACATATGAGGCTCTGCTTTGTGTATTTATGTTTTATGCATTTTTCTATCTAGAGACTTGAGCTGACTTTTACATGGAATGCATTTGCTGCTACACAGACAGTTATTGGGTATGGCCCGGAGCTCTGTGCAGAGTATTGACAGTAGCTGCGCTCCATTGTTGTATGACCCGGGGTCTTTAACCTACAATCATGACATGGACTAGGAACATTTCTACAAATGTTTGTTCTATATTAAGTATTTTCCCATGTATATGTTACTGCGATGGGAGTTAAACGTGGTTAATGTCAGCCAGATGCTTCACCGCTCATATCTTATAGATTAAATTCGGTTTAATTGACTTAAAATACTTATCCGTACGAGATTTTACTCTTCGCTGTAATAGGTTTATTCAAGAGGGGATGGGCAAAGTGTGTGTTTGTTTTTTTTTGTTTTTTTTTAATGCTGTTTTCTCACATTTGAGGATCCGCCCCATAATTTCTCCCTTTAAAGGGGTTGTCCCAAGTTATCTGGTTATCCCCTATCCACAGAATACAGAACAACAAGGTGATGGGTGAGAGCCCGACTGCTGGGACAACCCCCCTCCCCACCCCCACCCGATCACGAGAATGGGACATGATCGGTGGTATTCCCAGATGTTGGACGTTCAATCAAATTATCCTCTATCCACAGAAAACACGGGACGACCCCAGATAATGTTCCTAGGAAAGTTTTTTGTAACTGGATACGAAGATAAATGAATGGGACAGGGCAATTGTTTTCCTCATTTACCTTCTTGGGATTTGGGGAATCTGCCGCCCTTAATATTGATTACTATTTTGCTGTTAATTAGTTAAAATTTAGGAATTTCAGTTTCTGACTCCATGTAAAGCAATGGACATGGACCAAATGTGTCACTGAACGAATTAAGGTTTGTGTGGACTCTGGGTATTCACCCTATAACCCCTGAATACAAATTACCAGGGTGTTACTTTAACCCAGTCTCAGTTGTGAGTTTGAGCCAACAAAGTCCTGCATCCAGAGCTGCTTCGTTTTCTAAAAAAAAATGTTTGAAACCACCCATTTATGTTTTATGTTCTGATTTTCCCCGCTGTGTGTAAATGTGCCGGTGAGCTGTATTTCACTTCTTGTGGACATGGCCTCGGTCTCTGTGGATTGACCCTAATGGATCCTATTGATGCTTGTAGTTAAGAGCACGTAACGTAGTCTTAAGGGCAACAATGCTGAATTGACTGAAGCTGATTTACTGCCGAATGTCCGAGGGTCAATTGGCTTGGATCCATGATTAGGTAAAAGAGGCAGATAAGGAGTCATGGCCATAGAAGACTAATTTAGGTCATCCCTCTGAAATAAATGGATATATAGTATCCCTACTTGTACTGATATCATGTGCAAATTGTATTGTCTAACCTTTCTTTGTATAACCAAGTGGTGAGGCTTTAAGGACGGCCATATTCTTTAGCGAGCTATTGACCATGCCCAACATCTAATTCTCCACTCTTCCTACATGACCGAATAGGCCAAGCATGCATGTGTTCTGAATCGCCATAGGGCACCTTTCGGAAGCAGCTTATTCCTACTGTGAAAGAAAGTCTTCAGACAAGCTGGATGGCAGGATATGCCTATATTAATTTTAATGTATATAG
The DNA here is from genome assembly GCA_019512145.1 of Engystomops pustulosus. Lineage (NCBI taxonomy): Eukaryota > Metazoa > Chordata > Amphibia > Anura > Leptodactylidae > Engystomops > Engystomops pustulosus. The sequence continues at coordinate 240,422,953 of CM033642.1, read as the reverse complement.
CCACCTTTTAGAGTGACTGCTCTTCCACATAATACCAAGCCCCCCCCCCCCTTCCTTCACTATACTCCTGCAAGTTCTTATTAATCTCTATCCTGATAGCAGCTATGGAGGTATGGGTGTACCTGGGACTGTATACATTACTAGATGACTTGTTTACTGACTGATTACGTTACAGACGAGGGGCCGGCAGATGCCTTTGTCTAAACTCGAAAGGGATTATCTAGATTCAGGTCTTGATGTTCATTGCCTGAAATAAGCTCTGAAGTTGAGAAAACAATCCCTTGTAATGGCAGATTGTGTACAGTGAATACCATTTCTGTCCTTACTAATTCAGTAATTGTAGTCCCTTCTGTTACTCTATCTCAGGTTTGCTGTACACGTTCCAGAGATATGACATTGTGGAACAAGCCATCCCATTGTGAGGGAGGCATACAACATGTATTTACATACTTGTCTTATCCTACTTTACATTTAGCGTCAGACTTTGGGGAGAGGATAGACTCCATACTCCTTAGAAGTAACTAATAAGAACCAAGTAGGATGCTCGGAGTCACAAAATAACTCCACCAAGGTAGGTGGACAAAGCTTGTAAACGATTCATCAGTGTATGCTTGGCACCATAGATTTATGATGATTTGCAGAAGTGGTTGCCAGGAGACATGGTTTGGAAAATAGTCACAGGCAGGTCAAGGTAATGGGAGACCATATATAAGCCAAAGGTCAGGGTGCAAGCAATGGTTTAGGTTAGGGTGCAACTATGGTTCAGTGGTAGCGATCAATAATCTAAATAACAAAGCCGAGTCATGCAACAAACTTAGGTGCAGAAAACCGCAAGGAAGTGGTAAGCTACACACCTATAGTTCTCAGGAACGATAGGTATGTAGCTTACTAGTTCTTGTAGACTGGATTGGGAATGGCTGGGGCCCTTTAATTATGGACTCGGTAGTCAACTCCTTAAAATGCTTGGGTTCTGTTTTTGGGGTACATGTTGTGTTGCATGTACTGCAGAGGATAGCTGAATGACTTGTATGTATGCTCATAGCTAACCAGTGTCTTATAGACTTAGTGTTTAGTGTGCCTCATGTATAATACATTACCTGTAAATCCTGTCCAAGTGCTTGCATGTTTTGGTCTTCGTTATGTAATAAATTACATAACTGATGTCACATGTATATGCTTAAATTTTACATGACCAGGACCAGAGTCTTCTGTTTTGACCTCTTGTAAGGAATTGAAACTAGGGAAACAAATTCTTTCTGTTTTTGGCAGAAGCTGATATGGAAATTCCACCCATCTGGCATGTCCAAAATAGTTTCCCAAATTCAATTTTAATTTGGAATTTGCGGACGTTCATGAAATGTTACTCCAAATGTAGCCGAGCAGATAGGACGCCGTGTACGGTCAGCAGGCAGAATGCTATAGAGTAGGAGGTGCTGAGGAAATTGTACCTAGTGACTTATCTTCAAGCAGCATGTTGTAGACCAAAAGGGGTCTAACATAGTTTCTAAAAAGATTAGATCCCAAAATTCTTTTAGGATTTAACTCTCCTTTTTTGTTTAAAGGAAACCTACCAAAGGAATCTACCATTAGAAGAAGATGTGATGGTAGATTCCTCCTACCTGCCTCTCCCCTAATCTGTAATTTAATAATCCTGGAACCTAACTTGTTTAAAACTTTATTTTAGTATTATGTAAATTAGCTGCAGAGGCAACTGGGGCGTGGAGTAGCCCTAGCTCCCGGTGCCCGACCAGACTAGTACACGCCCCAGTAGCCTCTGCAGCTAATTTACATATTACTAAAATAAAGTTTTAAACAAGTTAGGTTCCAGGATTATTAAATTACAGATTAGGGCAGAGGCAGACAGGAGGAATCTACCATCACATCCACTTCTGATGGTAGATTCCTCGTTGTAGGTTTCCTTTAAGCTAAGTTTACTTCCTTGATCATTTCTGGAAAATTTTTTAATATTTTTGGGGCTTTAGATTTACCATGTACCATAACAGGATGGCAATTTATACATAAATTACATTTATTTAAAATATGTATTTTTCTTAGCTAAAAAGCAGCTATGCATTAGACCCAGAAAACAACTTGTGATTTTTGAGTTCTCGACTGTTCTTCTGTATAACACTACATTAATGTTTTCCTTAATATTACAGCTGGACATAGACCTCCACAAATGGCACGGAGTGGTCTGTCTTTGTGATGTCATCAGCTTATTCTCTTTTAATGTAATTTTTTAAAATTCTGCCAAAAATGTCAACTAGAAGAGTATGTTAAAAATTCTTTTTCTTCCATCGGATTGTGGTCTGTGGTCGCATTGGGAAATATTATTGGTGGACTGATTTTTGGCTGACTGAAAGCATGTTGCATAGTCAGGTTTGCGTAGTTTGTTTCAGCTCTTTCTTTGTAGAACATGGCCCTGAGTCCTGGTTAATTGTTAACCCACAAGGTTCTATCTTAATGTAACAATACACAAAAGATCGGTGCTGGATAATTGGGGATTTGGCTGATGGATAACATCTCTAACGGAAATGTTGGGTGATCAGGTCGTCCACTATACATGTTCAGTTAACAGCTAACCCCACTTATTACCACTTTTGAACAAACCAAAGGTTTTTTTTGATAGAGAATGGTTTTTGCCAAAGTTTGAAATTTGGGTAATAATACAAATTTACTTTGGGTATGAGTTTTGACATAAGTGGAACATAGATATAACCACATCTTTATTCTATGTGTTATTATATCATTTATTGTTTTACACTTAATTTTACATCTGTCCTGATTTGCTTTTAGTTGCCATATCGCCTTTATGCAAAAATTGTCGATTTTTGGGTTAAATCGTTTAACTTTCTTTAGTCTATATAAAGTTGGGAATTTATGGTTTGAATCCACAATCAAAATTCTAAATTTCCAGTGTAGATTTCAAGTTGGCTTGGTTTGTGTTTATATGCTGAAGGCATCAGGCATTGGCACTGTATACATTTGTCACGGTTTATAAGGAAGCAGGAAACTGTATAAAGAGAGCAGAAAGAACTAGGGAAACTGGGAAGGAAAAACTGTCCCTTACTCGAACGCTAAGCTAGTCCCTGCCTGCGGTTGATTCTCCACTTACCCGGGCTTTTTCCGGACCTGACAACTTTTCTCTATCGGAGCACAAAGACCTTTCCAGATACTAGGGACTGGCAAGGGGGGAGGTGGGGAGTCATAATTCACTGATACGTACCTCAGGGGGCCCCTCCCTCTGTGTCTATACCGTCCCGAACGAACACTGGTCGCCCCGAACTGAATTGTGTCACAAGACAGGCACTTACAAGCAACGGGAAGAAGAAGGTGAACTCTGGCGGACCTCGGTGCAGAAGCGACGGATGAAGGAACTCGGGCGCACAATCTTAGTGAATCGCGCCGGACTTCATCTTCGTCAGACCGTCCGAATCGGGGACCGCCACTGGGGACTGCCGTACTAAATTTTGGCCCCCCCCTAATGAAACGATTTGCTGCAAGAAAGACGTGGGAAACTAGCAATCCCAGCATGCACACAAATTCACACCCGAAGCTGAATACAGGAAGGAGGGCAATAGGGAGGACAGGAATAACAGGTAACAACCAGCGCAGGTCCACAAGGCACTCACTATTAAGGAAACACAGAGAAAGGAGAAGAGACAGGAAAGTGGTGAGTGCAGACAAAAACGTCACAGAATAGAAAAGCCGGAGGACGCCGGTTCCAATCCTGACAACCATACCCTTTCGTGCTTCTCCCAATTGGCTTATATCTCTAATACTCCGACAACTTGCAGGGGTGTCCAGAAATAGTTTCTGGGTATAATTGTTTTTGTTGATGGATTCATGGGTTTGCTTTTTGAGGAGTGTTCCTCACACAGGTTCTCTGTTGTCCACCTGTGACATTGTAAGCTCTGCCACCGGTGTCCAGACATGTTCCACAAAAGAACCATGAGAAGGAGAATTCACTCTGAGACCGTGTTTGCTCAGGTGAGTCCTTGTACACAGTCTACAACCGTTACTTGGAGTCTGCCTCTGTATTAGCACGTCCTATGATAAATGCTTATTCATGAAGTGTTGATTCGATGGAGAACTAAGTTCTATTATTGAAATCTTGCGGGCGCTATTGTTTGTATGGCAGCCAAAGTGGTTTAAATTATGGACGGCAACATTTTAATATGTGATTTACCCCACTAAACTAGCAGCCAACCCTCATTTAGAGTTTGAAATGTTCTTTTTTTGGGGGGAATTGTCTCTTTTATGTGAAATCTTACCTGTTTATCAATATCTCCTCCAAAGTCATGTGATAATGTGCAGAAAAGAGTCATATTTTAAGGCTGGGCGGGGGGGAGTCAATTCAGAGACCCTCCCCCTATCTTCGGTTCTATAATACCGAACACACAGAAGACCATGAAACCCTGGCCCTTGTAATGTTGCCTCAATCATTTGGTATTACTGCATAAACCATCCACCGTCTGGTGGAGTGACCACAGGTGTAGTCAAATCAAAGATAAGAATCTCCTCTTTCAAATGGCATCAGGCTTGTGGTTCTGTGAACCAGTTGGAAATGTGATCAGCAGGTAAAGATACGGTTCCCCCTAATCGCTTGTACCTCCTGTTCTACATATCACAGAACCTAAATCATCTCTATTATGACCCCATGAAATGAGGCATGAAAGCGACATGAACTAGAATGGTATATAACAGCACTACTTATGGTTTATTAGGCCTATTTCTGCTGACAGGTTCCCTTTAAAGGCTCTCTGCTCATATTTTATGAATAGGATCCATTTACCTACTTCCAACTAGAGTGTTAGACTGTATAGAAGATACTTCTAGGTGGACATAAGTCAGTGCCTTCCATTGATGGTTGTACATTTGCAAAGCTTCTTGATCTTTACTGCCAACCATAGGCTCAGCTAATAGGCCCCTTAGGAAGAGCGTCTCTTCTCACTGTTTGCTGCCTGCTTTTAGCATATACATTTGGAGATATCAGTAGGCTTCCAATGGGTTTCTTACTTTACTGGTTTTTCTACTCCACTATCCAGAAGCATTTATGTCCCTTAACATGGAGCCTATGGGAGATGCAGGGCTATACAGTGGGGCCTATGGGAGATGCAGGGCTATGCAGTGGAGCCTATGGGAGCTGCGTGGCTATACAGTGGAGCCTATGGGATGCAGGAGCTATTTACAGTGGAGCCTGTGGGAGATGCGGCATACAGTGGAGCCTGTGGGAGATGCAGGACTATACAGTGGAGCCTGTGGGAGATGCAGGGCTATACAGTGGAGCCTGTGGAGCTGCGTGGCTTAATGGGGAGCTGGGGAGTGCGTGCTATACAGTGGAGCCTGTGGAGCTGCGTGCTATACAGGGGCTGTGGACTGGTGGCTATACAGTGGAAGCCTGTGGGAGCTGCGTGGCGTATACAGTGGAGCCTGTGGGAGCTGCGTGGCTATACAGTGGAGCCTATGGGAGCTGCGTGGCTATACAGTGGAGTCTATGGGAGCTGCGTGGCTATACAGTGGAGCCTGTGGGAGCTGCGTGGCTATACAGTGGAGCCTATGGGAGCTGCGTGGCTATACAGTGGAGCCGTGGGAGCTGCGTGGCTATACAGTGGAGCCTGTGGGAGCTGCGTGGCTATACAGTGGAGCCTATGAGCAGTGTATATCTATACATCATTATACAGAACCATACTGTCATGTGTTATTAGTGATTCAGTTATAAATTTTAGGGTTTATCTTTAGTTGTGTCCCTTTTATGCTATGTATGCACCAGCTTCCTGCCTCCTGAGCTCTTATTGGGCAGTGTGCCCTCTGCTACCCGCCGCTTGCCGCTCATCACATCAGGTTTTCTTTTTGTTTTGCTGAGGTCTGAAAAGCGCTAGCCCGGCTTTCTAGAACTGCCAGGTCTGGGCGCGCTCGTCCTTTGTGTCGGTGCTTTTGTTACTACTCGCCGGCTGCTTCCTTTCATGCATTATTGAGATGTTTTTAAGTCTAGAACTAAATCATAAAAGTAAGAGATGGTGGTGTCTGCCACTGAGGAATCCTAAATGTCCTGAATACAGGAGAAGGATCACCATCTTCTAGAGGTCTCTGGGGAGGTATACAGAATCCCAATCCCCCTAAATTGAATGGGAATGTGAGGAGTAGGGGTGGGGGTTTTTCCTGGGAACAAAGCCTCGCTGGTGGTCCTGCCGGAATATCACAAGATGCTGGATGTGACTTGCACCATTACTGAAGACGTCTCCTGGAGGTGTCTTTGTGTTGACCTCTTTGGACAGGAATGGTGAGGCTGAAGAGTAGTAAGGATCACCTCTACACAATATTTACTCACTGAGGGTGCATGCATTGTCGTATTAACTCTTTATGTCGCTGCAGGGCTGAAAACCCCCCTCATGGGAGCTATTCATTCACTTGCTCTCACTTACATTGGTAGATCCAGTTTTTGGCCGTCCATAAAATCTGCCGATGGTAATATATAGAATTTTTAATTGGTTTATTGATTAGTAGTTGTATTGTATTGATATCTCTTGGTTGGAATCCACTAATGTTCCTTAAGGGGGGTTTCTAGCAAATAAAAAATGTTATATTTAAATTCCGGAAAATTTGACAACTGAGTGTACTGTTGCTTTGTCAAAAAAGATGTGTCCCTACACTGATATTGTTGGCACTGACCCGACAATAAAAGAATATTAGTCTTAATAAAAAAACGAGGTACAGTAGTATCCAGTTGTTTTCAGTTTATTATAATATTTATTAAATGATAGAGTTTTTTTTGTACTGTGCCCAGGGACGGGAGGTACAAAAAGTGACAAACAAGCTATACTGACCCCTCTTAGGATTCAACACGGTGCCTTCCTTTGCCACCGGCTTTTAATATACATAAGCTCCACTGTGACGTCAATCCGGACACGCGCTAACTGCAACTTTCAATGTATTGTCTGTGTCCTGTTGTCACCACAGAGCCCCCGTATCCCCCTAATCCAAACAACACCTTAAACAGAAGAAATATCGGGTGGAGCCTGTGGGAGATGCAGGGCTATACAGTGGAGCCTGTGGGAGATGCAGGGCTATACAGTGGAGCCTGTGGGAGATGCAGGGCTATACAGTGGAGCCTGTGGGAGCTGCGTGGCTATCAGTGGAGCCTGTGGGAGCTGCGTGGCTATACAGTGGAGCCTGTGGGAGCTGCGTGGGCTAATACTGGAGCCTGGGAGCTGCGTGGCTATACAGTGGAGCCGTGGGAGCTGCGGGCTATACAGTGGAGCCTTGGGAGCGGCGTGGCTATACAGTGGAGCCGTGGGCTGCGTGCTTACAGTGGAGCCTGTGGGAGCCTGTGGGAGCTGGGAGCTGCGTGGCTATACAGTGGAGCCTATGGGAGCTGCGTGGCTCTACAGTGGAGCCTATGAGCAGTGTATATCTATACATCATTATACAGAACCATACTGTCATGTGTTAGTGATTCAGTTATAAATTTTAGGGTTTATCTTTAGTCGTGTCCCTTTATGCTATATATGCACCAGCTTTCTCTTATTGGGCAGTGTGCCCTCTGCTACCCGCCGCTTGCCGCTCATCACATCAGGTTTTCTTTATGTTTTGCTGAGGTCTGGAAAGCTCTAGGCCGGCTTTCTAGAACTGCCAGGTCTGGGGCTGCGCTTGTCCCCTTTGTGTCGGATGCTTTTGTTACTGCTCACCGGCTGCTTCCTTTCATGCATTATTGAGATGTTATTAAGTTCTGAACTAACATCATAAAAGTAGGAAGATGGTGGTGTCTGCCACCTGAGGAATCCTAAATGTCCTGAATACAGGAGAAGGATCACCATCTTCTAGAGGTCTCCTGGAGGAGGTATACAGAATCCCAAATCCCCCTAAATAGAATGGGAATCTGTGAGGAGTAGGGGTGGGGTTTTTCCTGGGAACAAAGCCTCGCTGGTGGTCCTGCCCGGAATATCACAAGATGCTGGATGTGACTTGCACCATTTACTGACAGACGTCTCCTGGAGGTGTCTTTTGTCTTGACCTCTTTGTGGACAGGAATGTGAGGCTGAAGAGTGAGTAAGGATCACCTCTACACAATATTTACTCACTGAGGGTGCATGCATTGTCGTATTCACTCTTTATGTCGCTGCAGGGCTGAAAACCCCCCTCATGGGAGCTATTCATTCACTTGCTCTCACTAACCTTGGTAGATCCAGTTTTTGGCCGTCCATAAAATCTGCCGATGGTCAATATATAGAATTTTTATATTGTTTATTGATGTAGTAGTTGTATTGTATTGAGATCTCTTGGTTGGAATCCACTAATGTTCCTTAAGGGGGGTTTCTAGCAAATAAAAAAATGTTATATTTAAATTCCGGATAAATTGACAACTGAGTGTTACTGTTGCCTTTGTCAAAAAAGATGTGTCCCTACACTGATATTGTTGGCACTGACCTGACAATTAAAGAATATTAGTCTTAATAAAAAAACGAGTACAGTAGTATCCAGTTGTTTTCAGTTTATTTATAATATTTTTATTAAATGATAGAGTTTTTTTTGTACATGTGCCCAGGGACGGGAGGTACAAAAAGTGACAAACAAGCTATACTGACACCTCTTAGGATTCAACACGGTGCCTTCCTTTGCCACCAGCTGTTAATATACATAAGCTCCACTGTGACCTCACATCGACGGACACGCGCTAACTACAACTTTCAATTGTATTGGCTGTGTCCTGTTGTCACCACAGAGCCCCCGTATCCCCCTAATGCCAAACAACCCCTTTAACAGAGGAATATCGGAATGCAGTGTTAGAATAAAGATGCTTCAGGATAGTTTATTCCTCATTTTTTAGATATACAGGCAGTGCCCGGGTTACATACAAGATAGGGTCTGTAGATTTGTTCTTAACTTGAATTTGTATGCAAGTCAGAACTGTATATTTTATAATTGGAGCTCCAGGCAAAAAAAAATTTTGTCTCTGTAACAATTGGATTTTAAAAATGTTGAATTGTCATAAGAACCAGGAGTAACAATAAAGCTTCATTACAGACACCTGTGATAACTGTTATAGCTGATCATTGTAGCCTAGGACTAAAGTGCAGAAAATGACCAACTTCTAGAGGGCCGTTTGTAACTAGGGGTCGTCTGTAAGTCGGGTGTTCTTAAGTAAGGGGCCTCCTGTATTTATCAGCTGTCAATTCTAGATATCCGTTGTGGGTGTCTTCCTACAAACGCTCCCGCACTGTCCAATCAGGATTAGACTTAGAAAATCCGGTGTTACCTTTCCCTCTAGCAAATTGGAACATCCCTACATTGTATTAATAAATTTATAGGAGTAATAACGAAGGAACGGCATTGTGTAGAATTTTACTTTAATTAAAGAAGCCCCAGATTGTTGTTTTGTTAGGAACACAGGCTTTATTGATAATCCTTGTTCCTAAGACAGAACAAAATTCTGCAAATCAAATTGTAACAGAGACTAAAATACAATTTGGATTTACAGTTATAATATATACGAGTTACTACTTACATAGAAATTCAACTTTGGTTATTTAGCTTTGTACTTATCTTGTATGTAACCCAGGGGCTGCCTGTAGATTTATTTACTAAAGCCGACCTGTTGGGAGAGACAATGGGTCCTTTTAAAATTGCAGGTTTATACCTACCTGTGATGGTCCTATGAAAGAACTGATGTCATGTGCCGGAAGTAGAAAGGTTACAGACCTCCAGACATGCACTTAATGGGGTATACCCACAAAACAAGTTAGGCCCTATCCACAGGCCTCACTGAGCCCCCAACAGATCACTAGAAAGGAGATACAATGTACCCCAGTCGGCCCCCTCGTCGCTCCCTTTGCACATGCACCATCTGACGGAGTACGGTGGTTGTCGGCTCCATACAGATGAATGAGGCAGTCCGTCCGTGCGCGGGCGGCAGAGGGTCTGACTGGGGTACATCGGACACCCGTTCTTGAGATCTGTGGGGGTCTCACCTCTGAAACCCCCACCAATCAGTAAGCTGGGCCCTGTCCTGTGGAAAGGACCTTACTTGTTTTGTTGGAAAACCTTTAAAAACAGGTCAACTTTGTGCTTAGAACCAACAATGAGGAACCTGTATTATTCCACCTTTGTAGCACATAATAAATTGTACTTGTATGTAGTATGTTACTGTTACCTGTATAGTATTGTATTATCCCATTACTAAACTATTGGTTCCTCTTCTCTTGTGCCATTAAAGGAATGAGTAACTTGATAAACTGTATAGGATTACTTGTGCCACAGGCTGACTTGCAATTTCTATCCGGGATCGCTAAACGGTAAAGGTTAGGAAACCCTGCAGAGCCTGTTCTGAATGTTACACTTGCTTTTTCTTGTGTCCTTGTGACTTGAGCTGCTTTTTCACTGATTTGCACAGGCTTGACTAGTTTGGTTCTGGTCAAATCCAACTCTTCGGATCGCTTGGTATAATTTTAAAGGGAATATAAGTGGTTTTGACTGTGGTGGGTATCGCCTCTGGAGATCTGTGTAACCATACCTTTTGTGTGTGTTGTTTGTAGCAGCAGGACTGTGAAAAATGCATTTACCGTATAAGCCGACCCGAGTATAAGCTGAGATTTTAACACAAAAAAACTGGGAAGACTTATTGACTCGAGTATAAGCCGAGGGTGGGAAATGCATTGGTCACAGCCTCCCAGTATATAGCCAGCCAGCCCCTGTGGTATATAGCCAGTCAGCCCCTGTGGTATACAGCCAACACTGTACTCGCCATTCCAATGTCCCCGATAGCATCGGAAGCAGAAGAGGACCTGCCTCGGGTTTTTCGGTCCTGTTCGTGTTCTTCCGCTCCTCTTTGGCTTTTCTTCGGGATGTTCCGCTCCTCTTCGGGTCTTCGCTCTTGGCCAGCACACATAATGACGTCAGCTGCTTGGCGACGTCATTGTTTGTGAGCCACTGGCATCGTGAGGGGACCCTACGAGGAGCGGAACTTCCCAAAGAGGAGCAGAAGAACCCGAAGAGGACCGAAGGACCCAGGGTGGCACTGGAGCAGAAGAGGACCTACAGGGGACGTCGAAAAGGTGAGTGCAGTGTTTAATCTTTTTTTATAGACTTGAGTATAAGTAATTTTCGGCTTGTACTCGAGTATATATGGTATATTCTGCAATTGGAGCCAAACATTTGTTCTTTTGCACACTGATGTGCGAGATCTCTTCACTGCATCAATCACAGCTCCTCCCCTCTGCAATGAGTCACTGCTGTAGCAGCTGCTGTTTGAATACTACAGCAATTACTTGGGAGGAGTGGCTGTGCTGTGCTCACCGCTGCACCAGAGTGTTCTGAATCCTGGAATATAAACCATTTTCATAGTCCTGCAACACACACAAATGTATGGATACACAACCTGTGTATTGGAGCCTACAGTAAAGAAATATCTGTGACCTGTAGGCAGTATTACATCTTATTTGCATACTGTGTCATGTCTATTGTAGGCACATACTTCACCTTAGTTATTTAGCTATCAGCAGTCCCTCCCTTAATGGAGGTTTTTTATCAGATAACTTTGCCGCAAGCATATTTGTGAGCACAGGGCAGCAGTGAATCACCTCGTATGAGCTTTGGGAGGAGAGTAAAGGCTTCTGATGAGCCCAAGCAAACATGGTGACCAATATGCAAAGTCTATGTAAATAATGCTGTGGTCATCCTGAAACCCAAGTCAAATATTTCACCACTATGTTATTCCTGTTCTTTTAAAATGAGGGTTTTCAAATTGGGTCTGTTTAAAGGAAATCTATCACCAGGATGAAGGATTGTAAACCAAGCACATTCACATGCTGGTGTGTGCCCCCTCTGGCAGGATCTGCTCTTCTTTGAGCTTCTTATTCCCTTGTTTTAACAAAAAAAAGGCTTTGGAAATTATGCAAATGAGCCTCAGCTATGTAAAAACCATGGCATAACTACAATCCTTGTTCTTGGTGGTAGATTTCCTTTAATGCTTGTTTTGGATGATTGTGTTCTGAGACTTAGCCAGGTTTGGACCGAACACTGTTCCTGGGGGGACTTTAAGTAGCACTCTAGCAAGATTCTAGTTATATTTGAAGAAGAAGTCCCCTCATTCCTTCAGGTGAACAACACGATACTGAAAAGATGACTAAAGTGCAGTGCTGCTGTCCCATGGGATGCAGGTACTCCTTGCATCATATATAACTAGAATACTTGAGTGTTCATGGGACAAAGCCCACCTGCCCGAAACATGGCATCATGACCCATGATCATTATTAGAAGCAAAGTCCACGTGCTGAATACATTAACTTGACTGACTTATCTTAGAACCACCTTCCTGATGCTTTCTGAAAGATCAAATTCTCATCTCTGCAATGTCACCTGAACCATGTTTTTGGTTGCTTTAGAGCCCCATGTAGGGATGTCTGAAAAGGCGATCTCCCTCCAGTGTCTAAAAGTGACTTTTCTCCTCTTATTTGAATATGACTTTGGAGGATAATTTTTTTTTTTTTTTTTTTTAAGCAGGTGGGTTTCATTGTAAACTGGGAAATGCTGGAAAGGACATATCATACCCTACCTGAGGGGGCTGGTGTTTAGTGGTGACAGTGTCCCTTTTAAAGGAGTTTTTATTCCGATGACAATGACTTCTCTGCCATGTCTCTGCATGCTCACTACTGAACAGCGGATTATAATGGCAGGCTCTAGTTATGGAATTCATTTGGACTGTGTTTTGTGTTGCTAAATTGGAGCTACGTTTTGTTTGTGACCTTGAAGCAGATAAGTGATAAAATCTGCTGTTTCTCACCCTGTCTTGTCTTATTTGTAAATAATGATCGATCACACTTATTAAGTGGACCCGAGGACAGTCCTAATGTACAAAATTTTCATACAGTAGTGTCTCGGCACAAAGCCCTTATCTTCTCTTCTATAGGATGTGCTTTTAAAGATAAGATCCTCATCTTTCAGATCACATCAGGAATGAGTTTTTGTGATCTACAGAACCAGGGATGCAGTTGAACACATTTTTTTAATTTTCTTTACTTGACTTTGGAGGAGACATTTTAAATTTAAACGGATGAGATATTACAAAAAGCGGGAATTCTAGAATGGACATTCCATACACTACCCCAGGGAGGTAGTAGTTTTCATAGGGTCATATCAGGTGATGGGTTCCGTTGAAGCTAAATCATCCTTTACTTGAATGGGACTCTGCTGCTTTTATAATAATAATAATAATAATAATAATAATCTTTATTTATATAGCGCCATCAAATTCCGTAGCGCTTTACAAATCATCCATACTGTTAATGAATTTTCGCTGAAGAGATTGATCGTATTTTCTGATCTTGTACAATCCCTTTAAAGGGGTTGTACCATTGTAGCAAGTTGGGCCCTAACTTGGTGATGGGTGGTGGTTATGAGAATGGGGGTCCGATGTACCCCGAGATGACTGGACCAGCTGGTCTTACATTCACGGGCTGCCCTGTTCATCTCTGTGGAATTGATGAAGATTGCCGAGTACGGCGCTTGGCTATCTCCGTCAGTTTCGTAGAGATGAGCGGGGCAGCCTGTGCATGCGTGACCGGCTGCTCTGGTCATCATGGGTAGATCGGACCCCCGTTCTCGTGATCCATGGGGGTCTCATCATTGCATCATTGAAACCCCCACCAATTAAGTAAAGCACGATCCTGTAAATGGGGCCTAACTTGCTATGATAGGAAAACCCCTTTAATACCGATGACGCTGGCTTGATGTAGGGGTTTCAGACTATATATTGAAGTACAAGAGGTGGTCCTGATATATTTTTAATTTTGCTATTTTTTTGATCTCAGAAAATCACAGAAGTATTCTGTATATATTTTTAACATTTTGTGGTTTTCACTGTACAAATGGATTGCTTCAGGGCAAGATTCACACTAGAAAGCTTTCCTGTTTTCTTGCCATAACTCTTGGAGAGCAGCTCTGATTCGTCATAATTATAACCGAGAATGTTTTATCCGCTCATCAGGAAAAACATGTGTAAGTTTCATTACTCATATTTTTTTTTTTGTCTTTGTTCTTCTGGACTGATTTCTGTTATGAAGCTGTCTATTAAGGAACAAGCCAAAAATGAATTCGGATATGACACGTGCCTCATTATAAAATTATAAAAAAACCTTTAGAAATTATATAAATACTCAAATGAGGCTGAAGTGCTTTGGGGGCGTTGGCAGAGCACCTCAGGGCTCCAGCACCACAGCAATATCAATGCCCCCTGCTACACTTACACCGCTTTCTCTCATCCTTCCATCAACTTCATCACTCCGGGGTCCAGCTAGATGTGGACCAGTAGCCCTGAGGTGCTCTGTTAATGCCCTCTCCAGCCTAATTTGCATATTTGAATAGTGAAGGTTTGGCATTTTAAGGAGCAGCTGGACAATAAAAACAGTGGTATGTGTGGCATTTGTAGGCATAACCCTACATAACGTAGCAGTTAGTTCTGGTTGGTAAAATTGGTTATGGATTCCCTAACATGGACACAAAATCTCTTCCAAAAAAAAACAGTACTCCAAAAATGCATTAGCTCCATTTTAAAAATGCATGAGCCTGCTCCTAGCGCTTCACTTCCACTTATTATGTAAATGTCATTACAATTGTGACTGGGGGCTGGATTTAAGCTTCTGGACTGAGGAGATCCAGCACCCGCAGTCATTGCTTTGGGGTCTGGAGCTGCTGTGCACATGCGGCTGCGGTGACTGAGTGAGCTGGATTTCCTCAGTACCACTGCATGAATCCATCCACTGGTCATTTTATGCAATGAAATGCCAACTCATTAAAATTGAGTGTAAATTCAGGGCATTGGGCATTGGTATCTAGAGCTCTGGTATCAAATGCAAGGCCTTGTGTCCTAACTACTTGCCTATATGCTGTGCTACAGAGGAGTGCAGCGCAGGGCCTAGTATTTTCTGAAACTCCCCTTTACTTGCTTGGCTTCCTCTCTTCTCCTTGTCATCACATCATGTCTGATGGCTTTAGAGCCACGTGCAGCCGCTGCACAGAGAAGAAGACTGCAGCTGCTTCAGGGGAGCAGGGAAAGATGTGTTAATGTACATTTCATTGTAGAAAAACAAACAATACAATTAGTATATATATCAAGTAGGGGGCCAGAGGATTCTACACACAGGGAGCCATTACATGTGGGGGGCTAGAGCTGAGAAAATGGACTTTTAAAAAGTCCCAGCCGCAGAAAACGGGACAATTGGCTACTGTGCGTGCACTGTGACTATTGGCTACTGTTGGGGCACTATGACTGTTGGTTGGGAACTAACAAAAATGGCTACTGGTTGACACCATGGGGCACATTTACCTGCCCGTGCGTTGTCTGATGAGGATTCGGGTCTGCCGGGATTCACTAAGATCGTGCATCCAATTTCCTGCATGTGTCGCTTCCCCCGCTGAGGTCCGCCGGAGTTCACCTTCTTCTTCCCGGTGCATGTGAGTGCTGATCTTGCGCCACAATTTGCTTTTTAAATTCTGCGGTTTGTCCGAATCAGTCGGGTTGTCCAACGTCCATGCCCCCCGATTTGTGTCGCATGCAAGCCGGCGCCGATGTGACACAATCCGATCGCGTGCGCCAAAAACCCGGGGCAATTCAGGGCAAAACGGAAAAGAATTGCGAAACCTGACGAAAATGCGGCGTTTGGACCCTTTGTAAATGTGCCACAGTGAATTTGCTAGTGTGGGGGAAAACTGACTATTTGCTACCGTAGAACAACATATTTAACAACTTGTTCAGACACTTCCCTTGCTTTTGGATGAACCAGTTTAAAACATGTGGATTGTCTGACTACCAAAGTATAGTGTTGTGTAATCTAGTAAAGCGGTGGTCATTTTATGGAAATAGTGAGAGGATTGAGGCTAAAATATGCATTCGTAGGTTCCCTGTATTAACTATGTATCCATTGAATATTGTGAACTAGAAGCTTAAAATTCTGCAAATACATCATCACCATTACTAAATAATGGAAAGTAACACATTTACAACTGCATTAGTGTGTAAGCCCCTTGGAACACGCTGACAGTAGGAATAGATCCTATGGGATTCATACATACAAAGTGTCAAATTCTGGAAACGGACAATAGAAACATTCTAACTCTATCAGCTGCGGCAGTGGGGGGATTTTCTTTAGTGTTCTGTGTTTAGTCTTCCATGAAGTCATTCCTATTATCTCATTGTGTTGTCTTTTCTTATTTTCAGTGAAATTTCTATCTATGAGGTTTGGAGGAAGACTAGAGAATAGGATATTTTGATCACCACTACGGTTCCCGTTCTGCACACCCCATCATAAATACATTCCAACATGTTCAACCTAATGAAAAAGGATAAGGATAGGGATGGGGTCAGAAAGGACAAAAAGAAAGAGAAGAAGGAAAGAATGTCTGCAGCAGAGCTGAAGAGCCTGGAGGAGATGAGCTTGAGGAGGGGCTTTTTTAATCTTAATCGTTCCTCAAAGAGGGACTCCAAGACCAAACTGGAAATCTCTAATCCTATACCTATAAAGGTAGCTAGCAGCTCCGAACTCAACCTTACGGATATAGAGTCAGACAATATCAGCAACAGGGGAAGTGCCCTGTATGACTCTGGACATCTTAGTACAGCCAGCTCCAGTGACGACTTGAAGACTGAAGAGAACAACTTTAAAGGTAGTGTCCTCCAACGAGCCGCTAAGTTTGGATCTCTAGCCAAGCAGAATTCTACTGGAATGGCCCAGATGGTTAAACGATTCTCCTTCTCCCAGAAGAGTAAAGATGAGAGTCAGTCCGAAACCTCAACCCCATCCGAAAACTCTGCCGCTCCTTCACCACAGGTTGAAATTAGAGCTTTTGATTCCCAGTTTAATAAATACTCTGTGCCTTCAGTACAGGTAGTCCCACCTAGCAATACTCTACCGATTGTCAAAATTCCAGAAATCGTGGCGAAGACCTTTCCAGCTGATTTGCGACTACCTTCTGTGCTTCCACCACAGGCACCTGTGCCAAGAGAATTAGTGCTACAGAGGCGAAACACTGGAGATTTTGGCTTTTCATTACGTAGGACAACCATGCTGGATAGGGCACTTGATGGGCAGGTATACAGGAGGGTTGTCCACTTTGCAGAACCTGGTGCTGGCACTAAAGACCTTGCTTTGGGTTTGGTACCTGGAGATCGACTGGTAGAAATAAATGGTCGCAATGTGGAGAATAAGTCCCGAGATGAAATAGTAGAAATGATCCGCCAGTCTGGAGATACAGTAAGGCTGAAGGTGCAACCGATCCCTGAGCTGAGTGAACTAAGCAGAAGTTGGCTGAGGAGTAGTAAAGGACTTCGAAAAGAGGCTTATGATGTAAGTATTCTGTCACGTTACGTGTTTGTGTTTGTTTTTGCTACTTTTGTGTAAAGATGTTCATGAACCTATGTGGTCAGTTACAAAGGATTGACTGGTGATGCACCAACAAGTGGTTGATGGGACACAACTGGGTTAGAAGTTTAGAAGGATTTGTCTTTTGGTGGCTTTCATAATCTTCATGTTTTATTTAAAGGTTCTCAAAAGAATTTGTTTGATACATTTTGCTAATTTTGTCATGCTTGATGAAAAGGTCCTGTCCTCCTCATGGTTTAGCTGATGAGGTTTCATCTAGACGACAAGGATTGCAAAGCCCTTCTCTAAATTTAAAAATGTAGGTTCTTTTTTAAGTTGAAAAATGGTCAAGAATGTTCTGGATATTCCTTCTTCCAGTTGATTTTTTTTTTCTTTCCTTGCCTGCAGCTTTAGAAATGTTTTTGTTGTATCTACAACCTAGAATATGGGTATGCACTTGTCCAAGAGACCACCGGGCTTGGCGAAATGCATCGCATGAAAGCATATTAAAAGCATACTGGTTTACAGATAAAAATCTAAATTTTTATTCAGAGGAAATAATCCGAGTGTGGAATGTGTAGACTTTCCAATTCAGCTGTTTTGCAAACCGTCGGGGGTTTGGCTGCCTTTCTGTTTCTAGATGTGTGTCAGGTGGAGTAAGGTGAATGTACTTTTTTATAATACACTTTTATTATTAGAAGGTTACATTACTTGTTCTTGGGTTAGGTGTTATGTGTTTAATCCTTTCATATTGTCTACTAGTCTTTTGATGTAATACACTTGCATTTTTCGATATACTGGAGCCATTGGTTCAGGTCCAGCCACAGCAACATCTGGATGGAATTTTTACGTTGTTGGGTTTCCTCTGGGCACTTTGGTTATTTTACCCATACACTAAAAACAAACTAGAATATAAATTCTCTTCTTGGTAACCTGGCCTGAATATTTGGTTTGTCCATGATTTAAAATAATGTTGTATATGGCTATAGGGTCCCTAAAACAATAAACCGCTTATACTCCCCTCATCCGGCGACCAGGATCAGCTGCAATGCTATCTGTCACTGCAGGTCTCTGTCTATATACAGAGGCTGGAGGTGCCATCCCAGAGTATAAGCAGTTTATTGTTTTTATAGTCCCTTTTAAGCCATATATAAAAAATGTTTTAACCCCTTGAAACTAAAGCCATAATTGCATAATTTATGTCTTGGGGTAAGGTGGGAGCTGCAGTAACCCTTTATTACCATTACATAGAGAGTGGAGCTGTGGTTCTGGCTCTGTTTGGTCTTTGTTTTGATGCTGGAGAACAGAAGATCATGGGGTTGCCAGCTGTCTGATACACCACCTATCTAATCTGTAGGGCCATAAAATTAATATCTTTACCCTTAAAAAACTCATTAAAAGTGTTGTCCCACGAACCAAGTTGGGCCCAAACCACAGGATAGGGCCTAACTTGCTGATCGGTGGGGGTCTCAGTGAAGAGATCCCAACAGATCATGAGAATGAGGGTCTCAGGTACCTCAGTCAGATCCCTCGTAGCCTCCGGAGAGTAATAGAGTAATATCGCGGAGCACGGCAGAAGGCTGCGCATGACTGTTCTGCTCCATTCATATCTATGGATAGTGGATAGGGCCTAACTTGGTTCGTGGGACAACTCCTTTAATGCAACTCTGTCTGCTTACAGCTGAATCTGATGTCTTTTACTTGAATTTTTCTGGATTTTTAATCATTTTAAACTATTGAATATTTTTTTTCAGCTGCCGATGCTTTACAATTTCCAACCCTATAGTTACATTTTATGTTGCTCCGATACTACTTCACCTAGAAACCTAGTTAAAGATTGATCCAGCTGGAGTCTTTTCGAGACCTAATAGTAAATGGGGGGAGATTTATCAGAAGTGTCTGAGGTAAGATTGTTCTAGTTACTGTTTATAAAACTAAAGCTGAGATCTGATTAGTTTCTGTGGGCGACTAGAATAGTTTTTTTTTACCTCAGACACTTCTGATAAATTTCCCCCATTTACTGTATGACTGTGATATGTGCTCATTCTTTTCTCTGGCAAACCTGCTGAGAACATTCAGATGAGACCCATTACTGTCCAGATCTATAAGAAGGAGCGTCCTCGTACAATACACAGAGCGAGCAGCTACTGCATGTCACCGCTGTCATTACTTGTTGGACGGTTCTATAGTTGGGTCTTTGTCTGACATAGGCCAGGCGTCCATGTTCTTAGTAGATGGATGATCTGGATTATCTACATATGTTTTTGTAACAAAGGATAAGAATTATACTCGGAGGAACAGGATGGGAACATATTTGGGTGTTGTAGATGCACTGCATTGTTTAAGAGAAATCTATTTCTGCAATTCGTGTAGTAATTTACACAATTTTTTTTTTTTGTACTAGTAAAAACGTGCAATTTTTCAATGCACGAGTTGTGATACTGTGAATCCACCCTACAAGGTTATGACTATTCCCCCCCCCCTTTCCTTACATCACCTCCAGGCCAAGTGACCATGAGGGGGGAACAGTAGGTATACCAGGCATGACCTGGCCTAGAACTGCCCTGCATGTCGCCACCGGATCTATCAGGACTGAACCCTTTAGGCGCACTGTGCGTCTGGCGCACCGTACAAACCACTACTATTTTTTCTATTAATTGCTCATGGATGGGGCAGGTGTGGCTTCTACTGAACTTCAAGATAATTCAACGACTATTCTTTCAGGATCCTAAAACTAATCATTGCTTCATGTTTGTGAGAGATCCTTTATATAGAAATGGCGGTATGATTAAAGTATAGTAGATATTTGGGAAAAGTATTAGAACAAATTTGTGCATGCCGCCAGCATAATGCGTCTGACTGCAATCCATTGGGTTGAAGCTTGCGCCCGTCGTCCGCACTGACGGTTTAATGATAATCCTGTAAAGTAATCCTTATATAGCTCGAGGCAAATTGGCACATTTCAAGGATTTTATTTTTTGTTTGCTTAGAAGTGTCAGCTGTAATTTGAAGGAGATTAAAGCAAGTCTAGGGAATGTTATTTTCCCAAAATATTTTGACGCGGCGATGGGTCAGTCGGAATCAAGTAGTTAGTGACACGGATGTGAATCTGCATGGAATGTTATTGCGTTATTATATTTTATTTTAAAAAAAAAACCACATATGACATTCTAGTTCCTATTAACATTCCTTTGAAGGGAACCACGTTTTACCTCCCCGTCCCCATAGAGCATTGCACGTACACTGCTAAAAAATTTTTGTTTGAAAAATCGTTTTTTATAGAACAAAAGATAACTTATTTATTACCTTTGAATAACATGTGCTGTGTGACTAGTCAAGTCGGAAACCGCTACTCCGTGTGTAATTTTCAAAAGAATACTCCAGCCCCTCACCCGCCCTTCTCCTTCATTCTTGCACCCCCTGGCAGCGTCAGGGAGGGGGGGGGCTTAAGTCGGTAAAAATGGGTCTCCTGGTTACAGGTTTCCTTTTTAAATAAGTCTTACAAGAATGAGATGGGATAGGTGGGATATTTTTGATTTAAATGCATTATTCACCTTGCTTCAAAGTTTGACACATACAGTGAATGAGGGGACTAGTTTCTGAGGCAAACCGTCATTGGGATGGTAAGTTCAACACATACAGTACTACACAACCCTCCCCTCTCCTGTCTATTGGAGAGAAGTTGGGGCCCTACCTATACATTAGAGGGTCAACCCATCCTGGTGAAATCTCCAAGTTTTTGGGCAAATTCATTTACAAAAATATAGACTTCTCTAGTTTTATTGAACTTGCAAATGCCTTTTCATGTGCCAGGGAAATAGGCCAGGTTTTTTGGGAAAAGTTTCAGTTCTTTTGGTAGGTTGTGATTTCAGTAGAGCGTTGCTCCTGGTGTTTTGGCTCAGACGTGTAGTAGTTTTGTGTTGCTCCTGCTGTGCTCTGCACGTGCCTCTGGCCTGTGATGGATTACTGCTGTATAGTGTTACCTAGGTGCACGCTCCATACATACTGCCGAGTATTAACAGAAAGACAAGGATTTGAGATGTATGTGGAAACAGGAAATTCCACATTAAAAGGTATGTGCCCATTACAAGAGCAGAGACAATTTCGAGGATTATACACTTTTTTTACAAAGATGAAAGAAGAGCTTGTAGACCTCAATATGTGATTCCTTAAAGGGATGAATGTTGACTTTGGGTCATATAGGGGCTTACCTTCCCCTTAGGCACTGTTTACACCCTAATTCTGGCTGAAGGCTGCATACATACAACCGTATGTGAGAACGAAAAAGTTTGTAGTACGTTTTGGCTGGATGACGATGGGGATAGGCTGCAAGTCTGGCCAACAATAGGACCTCCTCTATAATCTGCTGTGCGGCCGTCCGGCTCACGCACAATGTTGTGAGACATGGTCTGCTCATAGTACCGTGACCAGGCATAATGGACCATTCTCTACGGTTGTGTTCTTGTAGCCTATGGCAGAGTGGCTTATTGACCACGTATTCCAAGCTGTGCCACCAAGAACATGGCAAGATGAGCCAATAAGTGAATGATAATGTCCCAGATCAAACACATTTGGAAATATACAGTATATACTCGAGTATAAGCCGACCCAAGTATAAGCCGAGGCCCCTAATTTTACCACAAAAACCTGGTAAAACCTATGTTTTTTACTTGAGTATAAGCCGAGTTTGGGTTTTCAGCACATTTTTTATGCTGAAAAACTAGGCTTATACTCGAGTATATATGGTAATTATTAGAAATAGGATGTTCTTGCAGGAGATGAGCAGACCTCCGTCTTCTCGCTGGCATGTCTGAAACTATCATTACTGTGACACGTGAGGGTCTCATTCATTGGACCCCCACTGATCAGACACCAATCTGCAGGATATGGGGCGAGACCAGATGAGCAGGTATTATTAACTTTTAATACTTTTCTCCTTCTCCATGATGGCAGCAATGGTAAATTATAAATGATATCCGATCGGATATGGGATTTGCTTGTTGCATTAAATTGTGTTTTTTGGGGAAGAAATAGACTGGATAAATAGAGGAAATATTTGGTAACGCTGCCAGCGCTGAGCAGTGTCCGGTCGTGCTGAGCCGGTCTTTGTATTGGACTGGGCCGGGTATTTGTTATTGTTGTCTTCAGGTTCATCCTGTATGACGGCTCTCAGCACGAAGTCCTCCAGCAGCTTCTCCTCCACACGGGACGTCTCCTGCCTGCCCTAAAATAATCAGGAAGCTCCCGGCCTCATATTAAAACAGAAAAGCTTTGTTTACTGGATAACTAGAAAAGAAATCTACCTGAAATGTGTGAAAGGTTTGGCTTGGAGGGGAAAATAATCACAATTTTGTAAGGAATTGTGATTATTTTAGTACACCAGTACACATGATAAATGTCCCCCTTTGAGTGTACTAGCAAATCTGTTCAGCTCTCTGTATTGATTTGCATCTGTAAACTTCACGTGCATGATGTACGTTCGGGTGGAGGGTTGAGCGCTGCTCCATAGGGATGTGTGCTGTCTGGCCATATCTATGGGAGAAGATAGAGTATGCTCTATCTTTTTAACGATGACGGTATGGTTCGGGGACGCTCACCGCACTGTGGCCGATCTCCCATTGGTGTCTATGGGTGTGAAAATATCTGGCTCCATGCACACGAACAAACACTGCTCAACCTCTGACACCTATTGTTCCATATGACTGTCCCCTATCAGTTGTAAAGTACACATAATATGATGGAGCTATATAAATGAAGGTTATTATTATGATGACTAATAGCTCTGCCTCTAAATTTTTCCTTTTACAGGGAAACTCTTTTTATAGATTTTATTATCTATTAGAAAATACAAGGGGATGTCATTGATGGGCAATCAAGCCCCTCAAAGAGGATCTAAATCTAAAAAAACAACAGACTATGGTAAAGTGCTACACCGTCATCGGTAAAAGAGTACAAAGTTTGATGGGTGTGGGTCCGACCACTGGGACCTTCACCGATCACAAGAATGGGGGTCCCGATTTTCACCCAATGATGCAGCAGTAGGTGGAGCATGTGAGCTGTCACTCCATTCAGTACTTTGACAGTCTGACACTTCATTAATAAGTGAGAACAACACCCTTTCTCATGTTCGATGGGGTCCCACCAGTTGGACTCCCAAAATCAAATTTATATCCCCTATCCTGTTATAGGGGAAAACCATCAAACCTGGTACAACTCCTTTAGATCTTAAATGCCAGAAGATGAATTTCGATGGAATTCCATTTTGAGGATGTCTTTTGTTTACAAGGATGTTTGTAACTCTTCCTGTAGTTTGGAGACTTTGGGTAGTACAAGAAGCTCTTTGATGTTTTCTATGATCTATCTCTCCATTGTGTGATTTGGATACCTTTTCCCCGGGAACATTGCCTGAACCAGCTGGATCTTCACAAGCCATTACCTTCTAATAGTTTGTTTGTCTTGTGAAAGATTTTTTTTTTGTGAAACTGTGTCCTAGCTACGTGTACATGTAAATACATGGCCTATGTACATGCAAAGGTGAAATAAAATAGTGAAAGAAAATTTAACAGGCAGAACACATCCTACGGAACGGACTTTCCATTCTGGTTAGTGTTACTTTAGGAATCTTGTACAGGATTGTTTATTAAATGACGACACATCCTCTTGACAATTTCTTGACCCTGTAGTTGGGCCAAGACTAGTATTCCCTTCAGTGAAATTAAAAAAACAAAAAACAAAGGGGAAGGACAGAGAGGAAAACATGCATGGACCTGTCATTGTTAATATGAATGATGGCCAACCCTTGACAGAGCTGTAATGGCAGATACTAGGACTTTAAAGAGGAAAGGTCAGCGTGTGACCATTAATAAAGAGAAGATTCCTCCCTGGATAACCCTCTAGGGAGTGACATTCCTCTCCCCTGGCCAGTCGCTGTTTTCACTGGAGAGATGGTCTGCATTGTTGTGATTCCTGGTCTGGCTATGTGTATGTTTTTTGGAGGTTTTCCTGGCATTACAAACTTCTAAAATCCATGACCTTAGTATTATACTTTACATTTACTGTACATGGCAGCATTCGTCAATGTTATATAAAAAAAAAAGAGTGATGCATTTATTGGCTAACAAGAAAAATTATATTTGTAAACTTTCGGTGAATAGAAGCCCATTTTTTAGGCAAGTTAGAGAGAGAGACAGAGTTTTTGGCTTCTGTATACTGTCTCTGAAAGTTGCCTCTAGAACTTGGCCCCCTGCACAGGGCTGCTGTTTTTGGATGTGTTTCGATTGATAACCTCATGTATTTTAATGGGCTCATCATGTACATGGACAGAGTCTTCATGGTCTTGTGTATAAGCGTAATCCCCGAGTTGCGGATTATAGAACATGTCCTATACCTACCTGAGCAGTCCTTTTTTTTATCTAGTCATCGATGTGTGAGTGGACTTCTCATGGTATTGTCACATGGGCCACGAACAATGGACCTTGCCTCCGTTGTTTGTGGCCCGTGAAAAATCCACTTCAGCAGGATTGAGAAATCAACCTGCCAATCTACAATAAAATCTGCACGGCCACTGGAGAGCCTCTCTGTACATACACACAGTTAGTTAATTAATTTATTTATTGAACACATTTGCAAAATGATGTGAACCTAACCATAATGTTGGCGTTGGACTAAAGCAAAACTAAAAAAGGAACAAATGTCCATAGTGCCTGTCTGTCTGTATACGAGAACCTGTGGGTGACTACCAGATTATCTTTGCTGTATGTGGTGGGCACTTGAATGAATGGATAAATTGACAAGTAGGCGTTACTAATGTTCTTGTCCTAGGGATATGTCCCTACACAATCTGGTTTGACAGTGAAACACCACAATGGGTTACATGTGTTCGGCAGCCAATACTGCAATCTGTCCACGGGGTGCGGGACGCACCCGAACGGTAATTTCAGTTCCGGTCATTTCTAGTTACACTCCATTTATTCATAACAGGAAAGTCACACAGAGTTTTAAGCCCTGATGCACCATTTATTTACTACAATGACCATGCCAGACACCAGTTTATGGAAAGTTTGTAGACTACTTCTTTTCTTTGTACCTCCCATTTTTTTTTATTTATTTATTTTTTTTGAAGGAATGGAATCCCTTTAATTTGTAATGTTGATGTCCATTATTTCCATTTCTTAGAGATATATTTGTGGACCTTAGATCAGAACCATGACGTTATTGTGAACAGCTTAACTCTGAGGCTTGTGTCTGGAAAAGATCTTGAAGATCTGGTAAATAGTCGGGAGCATCTTTGTCTCATCAATCTTGCTGGCACGTGCATGTGTGGAGCACCTGTTACTGTCATTGTACAAGATCTACTGCCTGAAGTCATCTGGCACATGTTGTCTTCTTCTTTCAATCTATTTCCCATGAGGATAGATTTTATAGGATTTTCTAGAGACAACACTGCAGTATTTATGGTAACATGGCTTTTCTCCACCAAATACCTGTTTTCCTCTTATTGATTTATAATTTTCTGAAAAGACCACCCATATCAGGTCATAGATTATCATCAATCCATATTTCCGTGAAATCATACGTCTGATTAGGCTAAGACCTTCATTTCACATTCTGTATGTTGTTTCTGTTACACTCTCCTAAAACGAAGAGTATAAAAGAAAACCCCCCGATGTGAGTGTGGAGTCGGGGGCTAAGCCTATAAAGGAAATCTACTAAGAAAATCTATCCTGATAAACCAGAGCAACTTGCTCATAGATCCCGGCACCGGGACTGTGATAATCTTCTTATGTTTGTTATCCATGGGCTCCTTCCCTCTAAAATCAACTTTCACAATTATCCTAAAGAGCCTGAGGGGCTCTGGGGGGTAATTGCCAGAGCCCTCTGTTCTGTAGCTTCACAGGCTGCTACCCTGTCTCCCTCTCCGCCCTGCTCCCTTAACACTCCCTCCTTCGTCTACCTGATATAATCTCACACAACAGGACGGGAGTAAGTACTCCAGAAAAGTGTAATAGCCCGTGAAGCTGCAGCACGGAGAGGCACCTTTCGAGAGGTCCTCTTGTAATGGGGACTTTTTCTCTGGTAATTCTCCTTGAAAGTTTAGAAGCAGTTTCTAGTGCTCCTTCTTCTAATTGGTTAAGATCCAAAAAACAAAATAAGATGGTGATTGGCTAAAATGTTGATCAAATTCCTTTTGATCTGCCCGTCATCATACCATATTAGATTGGGAGCTTGTGTGCTTTGGTAGAATATCACTTTTACATGCCAAGGCGCAGTGGTTTTCTGCCATTTCTAAAATTTTATTACCGTATATGAAATAGTTGCGCATACAAAGTACGGAGAACAGTCCCATTCTAAGCTGCTCCTCCAGGCAGCAGGCATACATTTTGTTAGCTTTCCTTAGTAATTACCATTTTAATCTTTTTCTATCTGCAGGTGTATTTAGTTGTTATGAAGAACGGAGATGCAGGTACCGCATGGGTTGTGATCATAGAAATATTAGGCACACTAATCCATAGCACTTTTTTTGTGTGTGTGACAAGCAATTTTAAAGTAATGTCTGCACATTTCACTTACCCTTGAGTGCATGTTCGCTTATTACCATAAGGGGAATCGCACCGTGGTGTCTTGAGTTTTTTTTTATTTAAAGAGAACATGTCCCTTACACATCTGCTGAGAATATACCACTATTCTACATGGATTAACAATTCTGGAGCATCTTTGCTTTTCTTTTCTCCATTTCTTAAAAAAAAAAATGTTTGAATAAATTGACAACTGGGTGTTACCATTGGTCTTCTCAAATGGCTGTGGCTCTACCGATTGGGCAGTGTCAGATTGAATGGTTACACACACCCAAATGAAAAACTTTCCCACGAACTAAAGTTAGGCCCTCTCCATGGGATAGGGCCTAACTCACTGGTCAGTGGGGGACTCTGTGCTGAGACCCGCGCAGATAGCGAAAACGAGGGGTCCATCGGACTCTGTCAGATTAGTGGAGTAAACAGTCACGCATGACCGTTCTGCTCCATTAATCTGTATGGAGCTAATGGAAATTGCCGAGCACCATGCTCTCCAATCTCCGTCAGCTCCATAGAGATTAATGGAGCAGAACGCTCATGTGCGGCCGTCTGCTCCATTTGTCTGACAGAGCGGCGAGGGGTCCGCCCTCGTTTTCGTGATTTGTATAGGTCTCAGCACGGAGACCCCCAATGATCACCAAGTTGGGCCCTATCCTGTGGACAGGGTCTAACTTTAGTTCATGGGAAACCCCCTTTAATTATAAATGTATTCATACATTTCCAGGAGGAATACAGGACAATCGGTGCAGCATTTTATTCCTAAGAGAAAATGTTGCAGAATTGTTGTTGCATGTAGAATGTTACAGACAAGTGTTCTTGAGTGTAACTTCACCTATTAAGCTGCCACCTTTTTAAGTGCATGAGTAAAGCCAAAATATACAGTGTGGAACAGGTAGGGTCCTTTAAAAACATAGAATTTTGGGCCTCTTGTGAGAGTTCACTTCTAACAACACATTTTCCATCATACTTGATTATTGTGATATCGACTTTTCTCCACTAGAAAGGTATTTGTATATTTTCCAGTTTATGCCAGAACATTTCATTAAATACTTCAAGACAATGTTTTCAGCTCTAGTGTTTGCATAGTGATTAAACTAACTGTTTGTCCGGTATTACAAAAAAATAAAAGGACCCGGCTGGAAAGGCACAAAAACCACAGCCTTATCTGGTCCTTATCTAGTTTTGCCCATGGATTGCAATGTGGAATGCTCATCAGATATGTTTGAGTTAAAATAAAAAAATTGGCAAACTTGAAAAATTTGAGGCGAGCCCAGACTCTTCTTTAAAGGAAACCTACCACCACGGATCTACCTATTAAGGTAGATCAGGTGGTAGGTGCATCTATTGTACGTGAGGATAGCCCTTTTAAGGGCTAATCCTCACTTCCCCTATATCTTTTTAAAACTTTAATTGTGGTAATATGCTAATTTTCTAAAGAGGCTACTGGGGCATGGAGTAGCTGGAG
This sequence comes from Engystomops pustulosus, assembly GCA_019512145.1. Classification (NCBI taxonomy): domain Eukaryota; kingdom Metazoa; phylum Chordata; class Amphibia; order Anura; family Leptodactylidae; genus Engystomops; species Engystomops pustulosus. The sequence continues at coordinate 240,394,565 of CM033642.1, read as the reverse complement.
CTGAGGCTACATGATACAGCTACTCCACGCCTCAGTAGCCTCTTGCGCTACGCCTACCGTGACACCTTCAGCACTCAGCTACTGGTGGCTCAGTGCACTTGTCTGAAAAGCTGGGTTCTGCGCATGCGCAGAACACAGGCCGCCGGCTGCACAGTCTCTGCTCTGAAGCAGGAGCTACTGCGCATGCACAGAACCCACAGTGAGATGTAAATTGGTTGTATAAAGTCAAGGAGGCGGAGATTTTAACACCGAAAAAAAGCTCTCTTCCTCAGAATGTCCATTTAACTGTAATTGATGGTCCTACATCCAGAGACATCACTAACCAGATCTCATGAAGTCTGATGCATGATATCAATCACAGCGGAGGAGGCGTTCAGAGCTCCCCGCCTTGACCTCAGTGTTAAACTCTCCACCGCCTTACTAAATTGGTTGTATATCTCACTTTAAAGGAAACCTACCATTAGGAATGGTCGGTGTAAGCTGTAAGTACCGGGCACCAGCTCAGGGTGAGCTGGTGCCGGTACTTACTTTCGTTAGTGTTATAAACCGCAGTATCGCGGTTTTAACACTTTTTAAACTTTAGAGCAGAGGAGGCTTCGGCGCTGCGTGCGCACGATCATGCGCGCGCCTACATAGGAAATAGCGGAGATGTTGCGGTCGCGCGCAGCGCCAAAGCCCCTTCTGCTCTAAAGTTTAAAAAGTGTTAAAACCGCGATACCGCGGTTTATAACACTAGCGAAAGTAAGTACCGGCACCAGCTCACCCTGTACTTACAGCTTACACCGACCATATGGTAGGTTTCCTTTAAAGTTGATTTTCTGGATGACGCCACTGCACTGGACCATGAAAGAAACAAAAACTAGAAGGTATTGCGCAGTATGACAATATACTGGTATTTGTTAATTAGACAAATTAAACTCTTATTTACTTATCTATGTAGGTTAGGTCATGTGTGCGTGTGGTGGTTGATGAGGAACCTACAGACTAATCTTCTTCTGAAGGTTTTTAGATCAGGTGCTGATGAGAGATTAATATTTCATAGATAACTTCTTTGTCATGTTCTGCAGAGAGAAAAGCAAAGAGGCAGATGTTTTGTGTCTGCTCTTTTGATGGATTTTAATGCACAGGGCTACAATTATGTACATTAGACTGAGATGGATCTTCCGGTCACTCCTCTGTTGAGTTAAATGTGAAGGATTTGTTAGGAATTCATTGGGCATTATATCTTATCCTACAGTGTGATCTAGTAAAGTCTCTTCTCCAGAAGTGTAATCTCTGGACTCTTCTCTAGACTCTGGACTCTTCTCTGTCACTTGGTCTACAATTTCTACATTGATTTTGGGTACATAATTCTTTATCAGTAGTGCCCTCTGTGATAAGATTGTATAGCCTAATAATAGGTGCTGCAGATCCGAGGGCTAGCACCCCTAATAATCAGGGGAATAGGGACCAATAAAGGATAAGTATTTCTTATTTAGTGTCTCGTAACAAAAAATGCCCTTAAACATGTTCAGTAGGGGACCAGTATAATAATAAAAAGTTCCTTACTGCTCCACACCACTCTTACAATTGGAGAGGACTTCAACCAGTGATTGGCTGAGTGACCTCTGTTGGTGCTTCCTGTGATGTCACAGGAAGTGGAGTGCAACGGGGAGCTTTAAGTACCAACTTATTACTTTTGTAGATATAATTACTTTTCCCCAGACTACTACTTTTATATGGGGCGGCTAGCATTTAGAGGATCTGACGGCAAGGGCTTTGAAGCTGCTGACAGATTCAGTCTGTGGAAAATTAATTTTGCAACCTAATGACCGAAAGATGCTCAGAAATCTAGGGTTACTAGAAGGCTAAAAAAATAAATAAAAAATAGAAACCACAAAATGGGGAGGCTCGAACAGCTTTATGACAACATGTCACCCTTAACTAGTGATTGCACCTAGTCCAATGGCAAAAAGAATAAATATATACCCAATTGTACCCCTTAAGGAAGGAGAGAAAAAGCCAGACTATGAAAACTATTGTAAGGTAATATTTATACCAATCTTTATTAGCACAATAACATACGATAAAACATGCATAATTTCTTCCAAAAGATGCAGAACAAAAATACTAAAAATACAGACTAAAAAGTCATGCCTGGACATTTTATGGATATTTGTAAGCCATAAGTAGGGAGGGAACTAACTTGTAATCATGAAGGCACCAGCTAAACTGTAATTTGCATGCAGTGTGTATTAAACAATCTCATCTATGCCATGTGGCTAATGCAAAAGCCGCCCATCAATGAAATGGAGACCTTACCTAGATGTGAAAGTAGATGTGCTCCAATGTTTGGGATGAAAACGTCCCCTACTTACTAGAAGGCCTATAACTACGGAAGAGATGTTAGAGGTTTTGAATTCCTATGTGGTTATTAATATTTCATTTAAAGCTACAGAGGCATTCTTCGCTGATGAGATGACACCGTAGAAGAGGCAGTAGGAAAGGGCCTGCTTCCTGCCCATTATATATTAAACCTGGACCTGAATTAGATGCACTTGAATGGATTCCCTCTCTTTGTCCCTGGCAGAGGTCTTGCTCCTTCCTGTACTGCACTTGACTCCTGGGGAGTCCCTAGATATACGTTGTTGGAGATGGTGTCCGGGAAAGGAGAGGAAATGAGGCTCTTCAAAGTATGTGATGTGCGGCCTCTTTCCTTTGCCGTAGCCTGTTTTTGTATACTTGCATTCCCCGGCTGGGATGGCCGCTCTTCCTCTGCTGAAGTCTTCTTCCTGATGGATTGTGTCTGAGCGGCGTGGGTGTTCTCCTGATTCTCAGGAGTAAATTCTTATTTGTGATGTTATTACCACTCTAATTGTGCTGTCACTATGACGAGTTATGAGATAATATGAGATTAATCGCTTCATGATGTCTTCACACACCCAAAGTTGTGAACGGTGGACAGGTCATGTCAAAGGATCATGACATCATCCAGTAGTAGACCGGTTGGCTATAGGTGCGGTGCTTCTTAAAGGAAATTACCTTGTTACATACCTGAATCTACAAATTCAGAAAATCTATGCAATCATCCACATTTCTTTAGGGCTACAGTAACTTGGAAAACTTGTGTTGGATGATTCCTTCTATCAGTGTCATGTCTTATATGGGATACTTAGCAAATGGATCCATAGCCCCCTTATTTATAGACTACTATGGTTGCATTAGGTGCTTAAACATGGTACCACCTGTAAGTAATAACACTCGATCTCCTATGGGGTAGACTTGAAGCACAAATTATAAATTATTTATAATCAATGAAAATGACTAAATTTACAGAAGAGCCTTGAGAGGTTTTTACAATTTATTGGGATTTTCATGCTGTAATCATTCATCCATGTCCACGCCATATTAGGCATTTGATTTTGCCACAATATTCACTTATCCCCTACCCAAGGGATAGAGCGTCGATTATGTAATTGTTGGTCTTCCGACTGATGGGGACGCTGCCTGTACTTGGCCTTCATGTACACAAATGCTCGTTCTGTTTTTGCAGATGGCACACTGGCATGTGATATTTAGTGGAACCATACACACAATCATGTTTTCCACGGATTTGTGCGGAGGCTATGGATTCCCAGAGCAGATCGTATTTTTTGCCGTATATGCCTTGCCATAGTAGTCTACGGACCTGAAGAATATTGATGCTACACAGAGGATCAGTTGTACAACCATGTGAACCTTTGGGACGGGTTGGGGCAAGCTAGTGATATAATTTGCCAGCCTTCCATGGGACATACGGGTGACCTAGAGAAGACCATTTTTGCAGACATACGGCTTCAGCAACAGGTTACAAAGCGATGACACATGGATCCATTCTTTTGGCCCGAGAACAGTTCACGTTCGCGTGCAGATAGCCTTTATGCACGTGTAGCCTTACAGGACAGCTCCACCATTCCCATAGAAGTGAATGGAGGAGCAGATGATCTTGTGCGTCTTGGCTCCATTTATTTGGGGCTATCCTAATGATTACTGGGTATTTGGTTCCTTTAATTTGTTGGAATCCCCTTTTAATAAATGTCTTAACTTTTTTCTAATCACCTGTTGACCCTCGGATAGATGTAGTATTGTGAAATGTAAGAGCTAGTTAGACCTTTGGTGACCGAACAGTGAGAGGATTGTTTGTGGTTCCTTTAGTTTGTCCATCTCTAATTTAGGATATGTTACTTTGCTAAAACTTATCCGCTCTTACTACACAGGTCTAATGGAGCAGAATAGTAGGTCTCGAGTTTAGGGTCTACTGGTTTGTAAGTATATGACCTCAAATGATATACATAACTTGTATGGTTGTGTAGAGGAAGTCTCCTGAGGTAAATGGAGAATGTAGTGCATCTGCATTCCATGACCAGATAGTCATTGGCGTGGATGGTATGTCAGGGTGTCACAGCCTCCTGTTGCTCACTTCACCTGAGGAGGTATTCCGGCATGCGTGACCGCACATGTTGGTGGTTTCTATAGTGTGATGGCTGCTGGCTTTCTGCACATCTATGGCTGGAATGTATTGTTTGGCCCCAAATAAATTGTCCTTTTTCTGTCATATGACTGCAGGCGGTCCCCTACTTAAGAACACTCGACTTACATACGACCCCTAGTTACAAACGCACCTCTGGATATTGGTAATTTATTGTCCTTTAGTCCTAGGCTACAAAAACAGCTGTAACAGTTATCACAGGTTTCTGTAATGAACCTTTAGTGTTAATCCTGGTTCTTATGACAACCCAACATTTTTAAAATCCAATTGTCACAGAGACCAAAAAAGTTCTGGCTCGGATTACAATGATAAAATATATAGTCCCAACTTACATACAAACTCAACTTAAGAACAAACCTACAGACCCTATCTTGTATGTAACCCGGGGACTGCCTGTATAAGATAATTATAAAATGTTATAATTATCTTATAATATGAAAACTTGATCTCCTCTCTCAAGCTATATGGGTCTGCCATGGGGACTTATGCTTCTCAGTCCTTCTGTACAAGGGTCACATATTTTGCTCCAAGATTAATCCGATGCTTTCTGTGAGTGTATGGTAAAGTATCTTGGCTATCCTACCCGTGTTTCCATGGTACTTCACGCAATGTTGGGATCTGCCCCAGTGGAATTTGGTAAATTTCTAATCCTGGAACAGACGCAGGACCCACGATGGCTTTAGAAAACCTGGCAGGATGCTTACAACAATGGAAACTAGGGAACATTTTCAAAACTAATATAAGCTCCTAAGCCTCACTTGTTCTGGACAAAGTAATTAAACATTTTGTGGTTTGGGTTTATTTTTCCTTCTTTTAAATTGTGAAAAAAAGTTATAACCCTTTAGTTGATCAAACACCTACAAAGTCATCTGAGCCTCCTGATTCTATCATGACCGATCTACTTTCTTATTTGGGTTTGGATCCCCAACAAAAAAAATATTTTATTTCTCTTTGATCATTCTCTTTACTTTAGCATATGCTAATTATTTATTTATTTTTTATCTTTTTTTTTAAAAGAGTATTTCGTAGTCAACTTGGCGAAATTCGTTTTGCATTTGTTTTAGTTTTGGAATTTAGTTTTGTATTTGGGGAATTTACGGTAGTTTTTTTGTGAGCAGTTAATGATTTCTTGATATACCCCTATAACCATACAAATGTGCTTTCTCGCCCCACAAACAGATCCGTTGTTTGTGGCTGTGCGTCGTCTATGGTGAGGTCCACCCACGTGCCGATAACGGTAGAAAAGACTGTCTGAACCGTAAACCTGGACAGGGATAGGACCTGCTATGAGTTTTTTAGCCCCATACACAGGGTTGTACAAACAACTGTGATGTATATGAGCCCAAAGAAATTCTGGAAACGTATTTGAAGGATTTAGGTTTTTTTTTTTTTTTCCATTTAATCTTCTTAATTGAATTGAACAAACTGAAGGTCATGAAGTTATAATAAGCAGAAAACCTGAGGTCCTTGATCCCAGAGGGAGATGCTTATTGCAAAAATATTCCCTGGTTAAAAAAGTTGCATTCCAGAGCTGTTTTACTGCTTCGTCTGTCGGCTATTGTTTTGATAGGGGCCGAAATCTGAAAATCGACTTGTTAAAAGTAGAAAGACAAAAGAATGTGCATTTACATATCAATTTGTTGGCTGCAGGAAGGAAGCGTTCCCCACGGAGAGTGGAGGTTATTTATAAAAATCCTGGCTTAATCTGCTCTGGTTTCTGGATGGAGTTGTGGAAGTAGTAAACTATGTGGAATGGCGCGGTCATTTGTGACATGAATCAGGGAGATTGTGCAGTTTTTTTTGCTTTCTTATAGGAAATTTTTGCCTTGCGTATTAAAGGAAGCGGTCCAATTATCTGACGCCAATCAATTACTAGAAGGCTATAGACAAAGAAAGCTTGATCACGACATGTTATCAGAGGATGGAGTTTCCATATACATCTGGCAACATAAAACTGTTTAGAATTGGCAGAATTCAAAATTCCACTTTTAGAATCTGAAGTATTTACCGTCTTCGTCATATCGGTACCAACATGGGGCAGATTTTAACCTTTTAATTTTGAAATCTATAATTACTAGGCACAATGAAATTAGTTATAAATTAAAATGTAATCCTCTAGGCTCTGAATAAATCCCTTCTGGTCTGCTGCAATTATGTACCATGGGGGAGATTTATCGTACATCTATTAGAGCAGAACGGTTCTAGTTGCCCATGACAACCAATCAGAGCTCTGCTTTCATTTTCCCACAACTGTTTATAAAATTGAAGCTAAGCTCTGATTGGTTTCCATGGGAAACTAAACACATGTGTTTTAGGCCATGGCCTAAACTTTAGGACCTATCATTGACTGAGTAGAAACATTAATCCTGCTCTAATAACCTCTTTTTTCACTACTAACCAATATAAAGACTAATGGTAGTTTAGACATCTGGCGTTTTTCTATGGTTTCTGTTCTCTTATTACTATCACTTTTATTTTTTCATAGGTTTTTTTATAGGACTTATTTTTTATATTCTTTATTTTGTTATATTGTTTCTTTTGATTATTATCGCTGCTATGTGTTTCTATGCTGCTCCCGTATATGAAACGAGAGAATGACTACATATTCACATATGTGACTTCAATTGTAACAACACACAGGTATAAGATGTATCCCCTACATATAATATATGATCAACTTTATATAGGATTTTTTCACTTCTAAATACAGAGTACAGACTATATATATATTTTATTTCTAGAGTGTGAATCCTTTCTCTTTCAGTCACAGGATGTGATGCGGAGGGGTTAGTACAGTGACTTATTGACGGATCTTGTTAAGATTTCGGCTTAGACTTGTGTTTTGTATACTCCGGCCTGTATTGTGGTATGTGGAAGGCGGAGGGGGGCATGGGAAGAAAATAACTTCAATGACTTGACACAGCTGGAGGAAAGTGCTTGTCAGTGGGAAAGATGGTGGCAGAGAAGGAAGTCGATGAAATATTTTTCTTTTTTTTCCCGTTTTTTTTATAAATTCTCGGTTTCTTGCCATATCATATCTGTTTCAGTAACCTTATCCTCTCGAGTTCTCTAGCAGACTACGTGTCCATGAAGGCGATGTTTCTGTTGTGGTGTAAATTAGGATGTAGAATACAATCCATATAATAATAATTTCTGGTAGATCTAACGCTTGGTGACTGGATGCCAATGTGGCCGTAATGAACCGCAGGAAAAGGGACAAACTTTAGATTTTCTTTCTGGTCTATTTCTAGCATTTGTTTTTGGATAAAACTTATGCCGATCCATCAGCTCAACCAGGTCTTTCTCCAGTTTTGTAGGACTTTGGGATATCCATCTTCTGCTTATGTGGCCTTCTGTTCTCATGGTGGTTGGACCCCCAGTGATCAGTTTTATCCACTATCCTTTCGGCAAGGCCTCAATCACACTAAGATTTGTATATCGAAACCCCAAACAGTACGTTAATTTTGACCATTCTGTCAAAATTACAGGAGTAAAGGACTTCCTGCTACACAGGTAGGTGGCTTATAGACTAGCTAGTGCACGTCCCTAAACAACGTGTGTATGATGTCTTCATGCACACAGCAATTGGTTTTAGAAAGTTTTCTAGCCAAGGAGCGATTCCCTCCCTTAGCCAGCCGTGTGCTATACCCGAATACTGGCCCAGGTGTGGCATACGTGTGTGTGAGTGAAAGGGGCCCAAGAGTGAAAATTGGAAAAACCCATTAAAGGATAATCTTGCACAACAGATTTTGACCAGAATTTGGAAAATCTGGTTCAAAAATTATGTGAAAAATTTACTTTCTGGCTTTCTGATTCTTTCCAAACATATATATGCCACCAACATAGGGCATGTTGCATTCTTTCAATAGAATTGCAATTTTTTCCATGGATATACAGATGGGAAATCCAAAGGCAAAATCCGCTATGTGAATTACCTCTCCAGACCTGTCTATTTTAATAAATACTTGTGTTTTCCATGGAATAATGATTCCATATCACCCGTTCGTAGACCTCCGCATATTTGTTATTCCTCAATTTCTTCTGATTATATTTATACATAAATTTTGAACTGATTACATAGCACCACATCTGGACATGCCCTCAACCAGTACTGTCCAGTTGGCTACTTCATTATAATAACCTCGGAATCGGACACAAGTTGAGTTGTATAGAATCACCAAATTTATAAGATTTCTGAAATACAATAACTTACTAAATGAACCACGTCCGGAGAGGGGGCAGGTCCTCTTTAAGACACTTTAAGGTTGTGCTTTAATTATTATTTATTTTTTTTTGCTCCTGAAATGTAATCCTTTACTCCAGCTCTTGCTGTGCTCAGTTATGTGGTGTCCCTGAATGACGCAGTTTGTCGTGTATGATGCTTTCCATTTGGTTTTATAGTGTGTTGTAATAGAACATGACCTAGAAGTCTGTCTCACAGTCTATTAACTACATGGATCACACCCTCCACCCAGGTTTGATGGAATAAACTAGGTCATAGAGTACATACTGGCTGTCGCCTGCGTTAGGGCGAGGCACTTATCTGTACTAATGGTGGCACTGACCTGAGTACAGCTCTGGATTACACATTTACTGTAGAATAAAATATGTATAACACGTGTATATACACATGTATGATGAGTCAACTGAGCACAAGCCTGGTATCTAGGGCAGCAGAGATTTGTCCCGCTGCTATGTTGGTTTTTCCTAAACTACAGCTTTTCCGTATCGCCTTCCATTTTTGTGGTATTTGAATTGATTTTCCACATTGACTTCAATGGATAAAAGATGAAAAACAAATAAAACCACAAGTGAAAGTTTGATTATTTTCATGCTGCACCACAATGTGGTTCCCCAAAAAAACATTTCTAGGAACAGAGTGGTAACATATTTTTCGATGCTAGTGGTACTGGGTTACTATACAACACATGGTCTCCATGACACTAGACTTAGTTTTTTTGTTTTTTTTTTTACATTTCAGCTTTTTTATGTTTGTATTTTTCTGTAATAAGTTTTCCTGTAGGTTCATGGGGAACATTTCACAAATTAAAATTGCACTGCGTTTTACCGGCAGCATGTCATAGAACAGAAATGGCTGACTAGATCAATGTTTGTTGGAAAATATTCGGTATAACTTGCTATTTACACTGGTTTCCTGGTCACTCTAGCAGTGTCTTATTACTCTGATCTGTAGCAGATGAGCTTCACTACTGAGCATGTACATAAAGTGCAACCACATTTATCTCCACTAAAAGCCTGGAACAGGGATGCACAACCCATGGCTGTCAGGCCACATGTAGCCTGTCCAGCCTCAAGTTGCCTTCCGTGCCCTGCTGACAGTCCGAGCCCAATGAGGGTTTCCATAACTGATGTTCATTGGTGCAGGAGGCCGAGTAGTGGTGAGTGCATCAGAGAAGTCCTCTCCCCTCCCGGATCCTCTCCTCCCGCTCCCATCTGTGTCCTGACTCCTGATGCTGGTTGAATGCACCAATGTCAGGACCCAGAGCAGAGCGGCCCTAATAGAGGGAGAGGACCTAGAAGTGGTAAGTACTTTCCAGCTGTGCTGTACTTCTCCTGGGTCCTCTCCTGCTTCTGGTGCAGTAATGCTCTGGATCCAGATGGTGACGCGGGATAAAGCAGAGCGGCACATGGAGGAGAGAAGAAGCTCCAGTGTGGTGTAGGGAACACATGAGGGGCCAGGAAAGGAGAGGATGTATTTATTTTATTTTGCTTGTCCGCTCTAGGATAGTCTCCTGTATTTGTCTGCTCTGGGGGCCTCCAGTATTAGTAATTGTCTTCTCTCAGGGGGTCTTCACTATAATTGTCTGCTATGAATGCAGTATTCGGTTTCTGGGATGGTATGTATTGCTATACTGTGACATTTTGTGCTGTATTGTGGTTGGTGCATCTAGGGTGCTGGTTACTGATGCGGCCTCATAAAGTTGTGCAGTAATACAGCAAGGCCCATGGTTCAAAAAATGTTGCTCATTCCTGGCCTAAATCCGTAGATCAGGAATAGAACCGACATTTCAAAGAAAATTTCATAATTTTTTATAATATTACGGTATATTTGTGGAGACTGAGTCGGACTCCAGCAAAATGGTCACAGACTCCACAGTAGATCTAGTTGGTTATAGTGTTTTTCTGTAGTCGGTATAGGCACTCACTATTATTGGATGGCAACTGTACTACCTATGTGTGTTTGTGTGTGTCGCTGTCATTGTATAGAAGAGTATGCAGAAGAACTCCTTTAAGCAATGCAACAATAAAATCGACTCAATTTTTGTGGCCCACAAATATGTGCTGGATGGTTTCCAAATATTCTCTAGCAAACTTGTATTGGTATAATAATAATAATTCTTTATATAGCGCACACAGATTCCGCAGCGCTGCACAGAATATGGCAAATTGGTCCCTGTCCCCAATGGGGCTCACAATCTAATCAACCTAATAGTATGTTTTGGAGTGTGGGCGGAAACCAGAGGACCTGGAGGAAACCCACACAAACACAGAGAGAACATACAAACTCTTTGCAGATGTTTACCCTGGGACGTGTAATAAAGAGCAAGATTAAAAAAAGGCACAAATGTCATTTTTTTTGACAAGTATTTTACAGATTCCTTCAGTGTGTCCAAGTAGTGAAAGAGGAAGCCGCTTGTTTGCGCTGATGGAATGAGAAGAATTTCTCTATTATCATTTCTGCTGAATTTCACAATCTCCGTCCCGGCAAAGCTGAGGGAGTCGTTGGCGTGTGTAGACTTAAGTCATTTTGCATAATATCTGAAGGTGGATTGGATTCCTCAGGCTCTCATTACAAGGATATTCTGGCAGAGATTACAACTCTGCTTCTGTTCACAAACTTTTTCTTTTTCTATTGTTGTAATTCTTGTCTTACTTAGGCAGCGCTGACAGCATGACGTGAGATTTAGCGGGTGTGACCTACCTTAGTCAGGGGTGTAATGTAAAGGGTGTTAAAATATATTGGATTTACGCCTCTGATATTTGGTGGTACTGGATAACTAACGGATTGGGCATGTTATATCGCAACATGCCCAACCCTTTGGAAAACTCTCATTGTTTCCCTCTTACCATTGGATACAATCACGATTTTTATGTAAAACCTCAAAAGAAAAACATCTAATAAATCGGTACAGAATTTTTAGTATTAATAATAGAGGATTTTCATCCAAATTTTAGACCTCTATAATCTCTAACAGTTTGTTACGCGGAAAAGCTTTTACGTAAATCGGCTCAAAATATGCACATTTTTTTTATCAGTTTTTTTCTAAAATCTGCATCAAATTCTCATCGATACAAAGTTTGTTTGCAGAGTTTCACGAGCCCTTTTAATGTACAAATAAATGAATAAATAAATATACACAAAATAAGATAAAGCCTCATAAGAAAAGTGATGTGATCGCTAATTTTCTCTCCTGCATCAGACAACAGTTACATATGTGGAAAAAATTGTCATTTTGTACACTTTAAATTTATTATTATTTTATTATTCAAATCCTATTTACTTCGATGCTAGTATACTCTACAGGATTCCCGTACAAAAATAATACACTACCTGGGCCTAATTGTATTCCTATATTTCCATATGAAATCAGCAGTTGAAGTACATAAGATCTGCAAAGTTTTTCATACTTTACCATAATATGCAGAAGATTTTCCAGTGTGCTATTACCTTTAAAGAAGAACTTTCACCACTTTAATTTCATGGAGATGAAAATGCCAGTCTGTAGGGGTTGCTACACAGATTCAGGGGCACTTTGAATTTTCTTTCTAGCCCCTCATGGTTGCTGAGATATCAGTCCTGGTATCTGACCATTATAATACTTTCCGCTGTCAGAAAGGAGGAGCTGGAGCAGAGGAGGTGTTATGATCTTCTCTGACAAGTAGAATATTACTTGTTATTAACGTCCCCTCCTCTAATTCAGAAACTTATAATGGTCAGATACCAGGACTGATATCTCTGCAACCATTGGGGCTAGAAAGCAAGTGCCCCTGAATCTGTGTAGAGAATGATATATTCATCTCCACGTGTGTAAGGTGGTGATAGTTCCTCTTTAAACCCATTGCCCATGAATGAGTCCGATTTGAGAAACATGTTTCTGGCTCTTGCAGTATTTCCGGGATAGAACCTCAAATTCAGATCAGTGATTCAAAGTTTGGTTGGGGAAATCCCACTAGCGCATTGAGCGAGTTTTTGGGACTGAACTTGCTTGTGAGCAGCAATAAGAATAGCTGTTGTCCAAAAAATGTGTAGTATGCGCCCTCCTTCAGATGTGGACTATGAATAGTGATTCGCCATAGGTTGCGATTTTGTCCCAAAACTGTATTGTAGGTTTATGTTTTACTCTAGAGAAATGGGGGAGTAATAGGTTTTAATAGGATTTACTTCTGCCCCTTCCCTCTTGTCCTCTGGTTTAACTTGTTGGACACGTCTTCTCTCTGCTGTGCTGACTATGTAACTATAGTTAAGTGCTCTAAGTGCTGACTTCTTGACTGAGCAGAGCTGGAAATGTTATTTTTCCCGGCGTCCCAGCGATCCGGTATTGTTTGTTCATTCCGCCTCATCGGGAGAGGTTTAACCTTCTATTATTTTTACTTCAGGGAAACTTCAGCCACAGAAGTCACTTGCAGAACCAGATCCTTTGTAACCGGACTATGAAGAAGGGAAGGGACGAGAAAACCGGTTTCACTGACTTTTTTTGTGACAGCCGCTTGAGTTGTCGTAGGGATAGCAGAAAAAAAAAAAAGTCCACTTTTTATGGACTTTCTCGGAAATAGCTGTATTTTTGTTTTCTCACTGGCTGGTGTTCAATAAGGTGACGTCCCCACCCATCTATAGCTGTATAGATCTGGGGCCTTTCTCCTGCAGTGCTGAGTATATACATGAACTGTAGAGAGAAAATCAAAAACTACACATTGCTTTGCTAGTTTATGTGTTTTTTGTAATGTGAATGGGGCCTAAAGTAATATTAAAAGATGCCTATGGTGGTGCCCAATAATGCCATGCATCTCCCATAGAAATGATAGGAGCCTATATGCATGGGGAGGTTTCCTGGGATGTACGAGTGGGTAAAAGTCTTATATTTCACAAGTACAAACCACTTATTATTTCTTTACATTAATTGTGAATGGCTCAATATACGTCTGTCTATAGGGAGTAGGGAAATCAGACCTCGGATGAAAGGTCCCCTTTAATATGTAAAGTTTGGGTGTGTCCCTTTAACCGCAGCCTAGTGTATAACCAATTAACCTCTTTGTATAATACACAGCCACCAGTGTTCTGCTGCAGCGACGGGGGGATGCAAACTGAAAAACGGATGGTAGGATAAAATTAGATGAAAAAAAATAACTGGTTCCCTAGCATAATCTGAGAAAAAAAACGGATCACACACGGACCTATTGTCTTCTATGGAAATACATTCTGGGGTTTTATTTTGGGTGTCACAAATAAAAGAGAATAAAATTAGTCAATTTTCTGTGATTTTCGCATGAAAAACGCCTGGTCTGAAAGAGGGAGCACGTGACTGTGGTCAGTCTAAGAACCCGGGATAACTGCAGATTTTATGTACCACCAGGCTGGTTGTAGTGATATGATACAAGGAGTCCCTTTTCAGACTCCTTGTATCCAATAGTATCACACACATATTGGGCACCAGGATTTGATATTGGAGGAAATAATTGGTAGGTACAGGTTGCACAAGTACAGGCTTTAGATGGAGGCTGCATCATGTCCAGAACTCTTACCCACATTCCAATGTCAATTGTAGGAAAGTCACTTTATTGCTAATGAAATAATTCTTGCAAGTGATTTTTCTGAGAAGTGAATTCTGTAGGTAAGATTTTATTGTGATCTTCACACTTAAAAGGAGGAATGTCCTGTTGTATATGTTTATACGAAGAGGGAGAGACTTCATTCATATCTCCGGATTTCTGGAATTCTGAAATTCTTAAAATCCCCATAAAAGGATAAAAAGTCCTTGAAAGAAGAATGTGTGTGGAGCTGTTCAAGGTCTTTATGTGGTGTGTTGTCGCCCTCTAGTGGCAAAAGACGCATAATTTGCTCTTAGTTCTGCTTGGACCTGCCTTATTCATACAGGTCATGTAAGAAATGATAGATATTAATTTGTTACCAATGGGAATACTGACCTGGATCATTTTGTGAAATAATAGGCTGGGTTGAACTTTGACAAATCCGATCTTTCTACAACCAGGAGGTAACTTGCTCTCAGCCCAGTCTTCAGATCATTGAACTAAAGATATTCCGATAGGGATCATAAAGTACTGTACTTTTCTAACCAGCTAGATGAGGAATGTAGCTGTAGCCCAGCAAAACAAGTCTGAGGGCTCATTCACACTAACGTAATGGTACAACATAATGTCATGCCTGAGTATTGTCTCCACATTGACTTTGAACACTGAGCGGTAAGCACACGTTATTTCACCGCAACGTGACCATGCACAGAGATATATAGGACATGTCCTTTAACTGTGTTATGGCGTCGACCCTACGCTGCTCTATGCAGAGGGGAGGGGTGAGTAACGCTCATCCTTCGTCCTCCTCCCCTGCGCACTGACGTGTGTGCTCGCCCAGAGCACCTGTTAGTCTGAATGTACTCTTCGGTTGCTTTCACACACAAACGTTGTGGGAACATATTGCACCCACATATACTTCCCCATAGATGGCTATGGTGTGCTCCATCTTTCCACGTGTTTACTGCCGGGCGCCATCCTTCGCTATGGAGAGGGGAGGGGTAAGCAGCTTGCTTACCCGAGCTACACACAGTCCACATTGAGAATCCGCAGGATCATACAGTAACATCAAAGCGAATTGATACAGTAACTGTAAAGTGAATTGGCTTTAAAAAATACTTATAAACGTCTAGGTTCAAATATAAGGCGCACCTGATTATAAGGATGAATGACCAGCAGGTGGCAGACCTGTGCACAGTTCAAGGCAGCTGTTGTCTGTAAGTATGGTTCATATATAAGGCGCACTGGACCTTATAGTCCAGTGCGTATGAACCATACGCACCTTTGATTTCTGAGAAAACTAAGGATTTTTTGTGCGCCTTATAGTCCGAAAAATACGGTATGTACATGGTACAGATTTTTTCCAAACAAATATTGACAAGTTTTGCTGCCTTTTACATTTGCACGGGTAGGTATAACCAGCTCACCTACTGGGTGCACGACAGCAAGGGGTGGGAGGACTTTTAGCTCTTTGCGGATGATGCAAGATGAGAAAGACGATAGTTAGTAGTCCAGGGTCCGTAAAAACAAATCTGTAGCTTTAACTCTAACAGCACAGTAAGATAGAGTCTCAGACCATTTCAGTCCTTGGTTATAGTAGTCCAGCAATGTTGTGGATTTCTCCATCATACAGCATGTCACCGTTTTTTTTTTTTTCTTTGGATTTCATATTGTTTTTTTTTTATTAAAGGCAGTGGATTATCAGTTGTGACCATACAAAGCTGCAGACATTGTTTGGTTTTGGCCCTGGTGATTTCTGTAACCCTACCTTTTTTATGTGTATCTATTTTTAGTAGCAGCATGACTGTGAAAAATGCATTTATATTCCAGGATTGTAACTGAACTTGAAGCACCTGGTGCAGAGGTGCGTGAAATCTCATAGAACAGCAGAGTAAGAGCAGTATCAGGTTTCTGCTTAGATATTACAGCAGAGTGAAGTGACTAGAGAGCAGTTGAATTCAGGAATAAAGGAACACAGCAGTGTGAGGAGAATCCTCCAAGTCTAGCCACAATCCTGGAATGTGAATGCATTTTTCTCAGTCTGGCTGTTGCTAACACAGGTATGGTTACACACCATACCAGGACTCCTGCTTAACACTGTCTGCAGCACTGCATGGTCAAAACCGCCGACAGATGCCAAAGAATGAATGGAAACATCTGCACAGATTCTGTTCAAAGAATCTGCTCAGGTTGGTGCAGTTTCTTTTGTTTTTGTTTTGTATTTTTTTTCCCCCACCCGGGTTTAAATTCGTACCCAGTATAACTTTAGGATTGGGGCATGTGGTGTGATGAATCTGTAAAATTCCTTTAGGGGAATTTGGCAGCTGGTTTCTTATAATGGCAAAAACTACCATCCTAAAATTGTCGTAGCTCATAGCTCGTAGCTCATGTACAGCAGGCCCTTATAGATTTGTTGTATTGCAGTGGTTGGCATATGATCAAGTTTTGTACACCCAGAACAACGCCCCTTTTATTTAAGTAACTGTACAATCCTTAAAAAAAAAGTTTTGGAAACGCCAAAAATTGACAACAATAAGAGGGTGAAGTAACAATAGAATCAGTGTCGGTAATGGCTAGCCTGGTGTTGGAGGGTAGGGTATTGGACTTCTTCCACATAGTGGGGATACAGGACCCAAATTTCTGTTTGTTTGTTATAAAATCTGTAGTCCCTGCATGTGACCACTAGATGGTGCAATAAGTGCATGTGAGTGACCGCTTGGAACAGGCGCTCGGCTCCCTATCGCTGATCATGTTTAAAACTCCTTCATGCAGCGCCACAGAACAATCCTCTTAAGTAACGCTAGGCACACACAACTATTAGAAGCTCTAACAATAGGCCGCCTCTGCTGAGGGATTTTATCAGGATTGAGCCCTCAAGTACCAGAGAGTGGAAAGTACTTGAGTGATTTATTTTTCTCTTTTATAAATCTGCTGCAGCAATAGGATCAGTAAAGAATGGCGCACCCACACACTGTCTAACCTGTAGATATGTGCGTGAGCGCTGGAGAAATGTTAACATCTCAGCTTTCCAAAGTCTGATAGACCTCCTAGAACAGTGGTGGCGAACCTATGGCACAGGTGCCAGAGGTGGCACTCGGAGCTCATTCTGTGGGCACTCAGGCCTTCACCCCAATTTAGAGTTTGCCAGATAGGACTCAAGGCTTTCCCCTGTGATCCAATACATCCCAGGATGTGCCAAGCTCTGTGCTATTTTAAAGCAACATCCTTGGGTGTCGGGACTACAGGAGGAGCGAGAAGGTGTGGATAGAGATGGATTATCGTTGGAGCTCCTGCTCTGGGTTACCTGATCCTTCCTCTTCAGGGGACCTTGGTGGGAAGCTACAATCCAAATTTCTCCATCTTTCAATTGTATTGGTGAACTCAGGACGCCAATACAATTAAAACCTGTGATACAGCAGGTTCCAATAAGTTACTGCTTAAATTGTCATGTTGGCACTTTGTGAGATATAAGTGGGTTTTGGTTGTAGCTTGGGCACTCTGTCTCCTAAAGGTTCGCCATCACTGTACTAGAAGATACAATGATGGTCCATGTTTTATTGCAGTAGAGGTATATTCACATGAAGCAGTGGAGAAACCACGATAAGCTTTTTGGGAAAAAATTAGCATCAATGGCAAATTCTGTACCAATAGTAGTCACCCACCCCCATCTACTCTTACTTACTTTATGTTCCCACTACTTTTAGGTGGGCTCATGTTCTATAAGCAGACCACAACCACAAAGTTCAGGTTTGGTCCCCCCCGCCTTTATTAAAAGTCCGGGATCCGGTTCGGCTAAAATCCCACCACTGTTAACGTCTGCGGTCGGTGCTGGCACTGATCTCTCATAATAAATCTATAAATGCCACTGCCAAAACTTGACTTGAACCCAAATTTTACCTGGTCCACTCATTACTAATTATTATGTCTTTGATCATGCTGTGTTTTGGCAAAGAAAAGCCCCCAAACCACATAAACAACGCAAACTGAAATACCTTGCAATGTACATTCTGCATCAATCTATTGTGAATATAAACAGGTTTCGATATATCATCTCAAATAATCTCCACTTATCAGGATCATTTTCCTACCTCCAAAACCGTTATCTCTTTTGAAAACTTTTCCAGAATTGGTCTTGGTCACACAATACAGAATTGCAGATCATTGAAGGATTAGATTACAGCTCCCCATAGAAGTCTATGGAGGGAGAAAAGGGAAATTGGAAGAGGGTGTCTATTGAGAGGGGGAAGCAGATACCAAAGCATAGACATGTTACAGCTTTTCTATCTCATTGTTCAAGTGCTATAGTCAAATCTGTTCTGTTCTGTACTGCTCTATGTTGTGCTGTTTGCTGCTGTTGCATTAGTGTTTAGTTGATGGCAGACAACATAGCAGCTAGTCTTCCCCCATCAGCTCACTGACACCTGGGAATAGTAGAGAACATTTTCAGAAGTAAATCCTTTAGAATGGAGTATAATGGATAAGATTTGGTTTGAAAAGAAGGTCATGTATGTCCTTATGATTACTGTGACAAACTTCAGTGTTGCCCAGTCACTATTATGGGGTCTTCCATTCAAACATCTGTCATTTTGACAGAATCTGTGACTTCAGTCAACTCAAATCCGAACTGGACCTTAACTTCCCATATACTTACATGCAGAATCTTAAAACCTCAACAGAAAGTGTAGAGAACACTTGCCTGCGACTTTTTGTCCTAACTAAATTATGGAACAACAATATTGTGTGTAATATTCATATAATATCTATTTGAAAAGTACGGTACTCAAGTTTGGTGGTATAAACAGCTTGGCAATCAAATAGTTAATAAAACACTGGCAGCAGCTCCTGTGTCTTCTCTTTTGTTTCCTTCCTGCTTGAAAGGTTTCATATTCGTTGCATCTTCTCTCTACCTACCGTCCCTTAGAGGAAATCTCTATCTCGCCCGCTGATACACCAAGGTGGGTAAACTGAGGGGACGCAGCAACTGTAGGACACGTTGTGGCTGCCCACCCCCCTTGGCATTCCTAAACTATATTTAGGAAGCCGGTATCAGTGCAGCTGTCCCCTGACTTGGAGCTGCAGTGTTAGGGAAATTGACTCATAGGCCTCCTCTCACATTACACTGCCTCTCTCTGTGTTGGCCGGAAAGCGCTCGCACTCTCTCAATCCCTGGTTCTGCTTCTTAAGGTTTCCATTCCCCTTGGGCTGCGGTAAGGTACAAATATTAATGGACAGGGAACGTTGGACTTTTACACCTCCCCCGGTTGCAAAGTTCCGATTTTGACTTTTTTTTTTTTTTATTTGACTTTTTAAACTTTTCATTCTCTAACACAAGCCCGTTGGCAGTCAGTGGCCGATGTAATGAGGCCCAGATTGTAGAGGTAGACTATTCTTAGAGCTGGCGCTGAATGTATCACAGGCCTGTCTGTATAGCAGGGACCTGACTGCTTCTCCTACAGGCACCAGGGGATGGGATATCATTTATTCAATTTATTATATCGCATTTGTTAGTACATAATTGACTATTTTAGGTAAACCTTTTGATATGTTTTATATGACGAGCTTCTTCTGATTGGTCATTGCTTAATTAACATATCCCCTAATCATGAAATATTTTATTCCCTGTTTTATAACCATTATTTATTATAATCTTTCTTGGTTGTTTTGTCACCTACTTCATTTTACATCTATTTGCTGCTTAAAGTGTGTATTCATTGATTTCTTATCTTTGTATTTTTATCAGTATATTAAGCTTTTGTGTCCCTCTAAAGTTTGTGTTATGTGTGAATGTAGTTTTTTTTTTTTTTAGTTATCTTTGTAGCTCAAACAACGGAAGGGAGGGTGACTGTTACTTAGCAATGGCATGTGTTTTGGAGGGTGTTCTGTAGAAGTTCTATTTTATTATGCATACTTTTGACTTATTATTGTTCTCTTTTTGGATAAAACTTTTTATGTTTAGCACTGCATGATTTCTAGGGGTGTGTTTGCAGTTTTAGCTGTATATGTATGTCTGTGTGTGCAAATATGAGTATATATATATATATTATGTTTTTGTTTTACTCCAACACCAATGAATTGACAAAATATAAAGGACCGATTATGCATACCGTACTTTTTAATTTTTCTCCATACACTCCTGGTTGACTCTTGTCTTGACTTGAATGTGTGAATATAATTGCATATTTTTATACACTATTGAGATGTAGATTTATTTTGGATATGGTATCTTCTGCCATTTTTCTTATGTCATCTGCCATGTTGTCCCTCTAAAGCCTCAGGATCTCCTAACATCTGAGAGCTACAGTCATGGAGGGAATGAGACATGAATTGGATTTAGACAGTGACTCCCATCATTCTTGTGTTATACTCACACAGTGCGCTGATTATGCTGCCATGTCTTGTGTTTCAAGTTTTTGTGGCTTTTTTGCTTGTTACAAACCACTGACGGTCACTGTGGGAGCACATACCTTTTATTTTTGTTTTTGTTTGTGGCTCAGCGACCTGGCTGTGTGAATACGCACAAGGGGTAACTGCCTATGGTTTACCACAGTTTTCGGCCATTTTGACAGGAAGCTACTGTTTTTTTGTTGTTTTTTTTTTTCTGCATTCTTATTATATATGTAGCGTTTTTTTTCAGCTGTGGCTAGTCCCTGCCATAGTCCCAATACCTTGATGGCTGAACTAATATGCGATTCCTCGAGGACTACGCAGACAGGTGTTTCCCCAGCAGTTGACCCCCCAGGAAGGTTAACAGATGGCTGAATAGTGACGGCTTTACAGCTTGTCCTGGGCCATTTCTTATTTATTCTGGACAACACAGGAGGGATAGATAACAGCACGTCCACTACCTGATTCTCTCTGTGAGGGTAAAATGATTCCCAAATTATCTTACCATGTCAGGGGAATCGCCCTAGAAAATTGTCTTCCATAACCATTGAGGATACCTTCTGCTACTTGTAGTACCACTGCTACCTCTGGTCCCTGCTTGTTGTGGTTGATGTATATACACACATATGAGCCATGGCATATATATGTGACTTGTATGTGCCCCATTGCTCTGTAAGGCTGCATTCACACATCTGTATGTATTTTGTTACAAGACTCCTTTCAGACCACCGTGTATGGCAGCCGTATGCTACCTGTAATAACGACAGCGATCATACGGCCGCCACAGAAGTGCTTTGTACACATACTGTACCGTCGCAACAAAAAAGATAGAGATGGCTCTATCTATCGCCGTAAGTATGGCGTGGAAGCATGACCTATGGATAAGGGAGGAGTGAGGAGCTCTGTCGGCCAGAAGGAGCCTAAGACAGCCGTTTTTGGCCCGTTTTTAAGCAGTCCATTAAACGCATGCATTTTTGATAACGAGAAAATTGAGAAAACCACTCAAAAACGGATGCGTTTTCAAAAAACGGACTGCTTAAAAGCAGACCAAAAACGAGTTCAAAGCGCCACGTGTGACCGCAGCCTAAGGGTGTGGGGACGCGTGACTTTTACATTGCGTTTTCCACAGCTGTGGAGAGAAGATTTGCCTAACTGCATTGCGTTAACATCGCTTTCACTTTGTAAACATGATGTTAACACAATGGTAAAATGAAGTTAAAACAATGCAATTAGGCAAATCTCTCCACATGCTTCTCGCAATTCTTTGTTGAACTGCGTTTTGAAATGAAATGCGAGCGCCAAATGTGCCTAAGAATTGTCACACTTCCTGACTACTCCCAAGTTCCCAGATGAAAAGGTGACAATATATGAGCAGAAATATTTGTCACCAGCAAGGTATAATGTATTGGAGCATAATTAGGACCTGAAAAGATTAGCGATAAGCAAGTGTTTGTTTGTTTTTTTTTTTTCTCTTCCTAATTTGTTGAATTCTAGATGATGATTTTTTTTGTGTGTGACTTTTCTCTCATAATGTATTGTGGCCCTAACTATAGTTGGGAACTCATGTTTTGTGTCTGTAAGACTGTACACAGTGCTGACTCTCTATTTCTCCTCCAGACAATCAGAGTAGGACCCTCCGTCTCATGACTACCCCGCCATGGCATTCTCCTCTCGCTTTGCTTTCTGGGAGCAAAAGGGAAGTGTTGTAACACCCTGCATGTCTTTCCTCCCGTCTGTGTAATGCAGGCTATCCCATAATACATCACAAAATAATAATAATAATAACAACAATAATGCTTTATGATTTGCTGAGATATTCAATATTGCAAAGTTCTTCAGACTTTCCTTCTGCTTCCTATACATAAGCCATCACTTTATAAAATGGAAATACCTCATGATCTTCTCTAACATGCTCATTTATATGAGATTTGTAAATTGCTACTGGGGCCTTCCACCTTTACGATGTTGATGAGCAATATCCACAGGATGGTTCATAAAGATTAGCAGAAAAATTTATTTTTAGTATTTTTCATATCTTTTTATGTGCTGATCTGACTGGAACTGTCCAGTTTTAGTCCCTTCAGACCTACTGCTTCTTCTCTGCTGTCATGTCTGTACGCTCCTCTCTAAGGCTTTGTTCACATCACGCATAAAGCCTGTACTAGGAAATGTATCTGTAGAGTCAAAGCACTGTCCTTTTAGCCTCTGTCTGGTTGGTATATGTTATAGTACTCTTTTCGTAGTATGTAATGGCCATTTTACTTACCGGTAGTTTATTCTTACTATTACAATACTTTATACTAGCAGATAGATATCAGTAGATATATAGCAGCCTTTCATCAGGGGGACACATCGGTAGATCCCACTCATGTATACTTCCAGTGTAAGCTTTTACTGTGATGTGAACTTAGATTTTTCTCAATTCATCATATCTGTTGGTATAACCAAATAATAATTTTTTTTTCTAGTACCGTAATAATCTATATTTTTCTTTACTTGATATTCTGTACTAATATCCTGCTCAACTAGTGCTACAATTCTGCATATAAGCAAAGTAATTATAAATGGGAAAAGCTGCAGTGTAAAGCATGAGGGACATGCTTAACCTCTAGGTCCCTCCACTGATGCCATAACTTTTAAGCCTATTCCATTGCACTTGAATGGTCCTGTCAACATTGTTTGTGGTTCAATATGTCTTCTGTAGGTCAACTTTTACCCTGATCAGGGGATCACTTGCCTCACTATAGGGGTAGAGCACCCACCCATAAGATATTTGATGTTATCTTTGTTTATATCATTAACACCTGAAACGTTGAAACCCCTTTGATTAAACATCTGACAGCAGAGAAGAAGGAAACATCTTCAAGTTTTGCAATTTATGTGGGCATATCAGATCTATGACCGGTTGTCCCAATAGCTTGAGGGCGGAAACAAATTTTGGTGGTCCTAAGAAGCGTTTTGGCTCCCTCTGTTTGTGACTGGCCAACCCTAAAATATAGCTGGAGCTTGTATTATTGTTGTTGTTGTTGCTATTATTATTATTTATTATTATTATTATTATTATTATTATTGCTTTTTATTTATTTATTTAATTTTTTTTTCTGCATGCTATAAAATTAGAATGTATAGTAAAAGTATTTGATGGTTACCGATGATCAGCCATTAGATGCAGTAGAGGAAATGATGGTTATATCCATCTACTTTCCTTGAACATGGCCTGCACATCAGTGTCTTATCTGACTTATAAGACTACTGGTCGTACTGTAGATATGGCTCATAAATTTCTCATTATTAGTTGCAATGTCTGCAGTTATTAATACATAAAACGGTCGTTTGCCCTTTTAAATTCAGGTTAAACTAGTGTTTTTAGATGCTTTCGGAATAACTTGTATTTTAAGTCCACTATGGACAACAATGTCTGCAATAATTTCTAGATAAATCTCTGCCACGGTTTTGGTCCTGGGTGGCTTTAGCTTCTCTTGATTTGGGCAAGTTTGGCAACTATACAATGACTAGTTAATAACTAATTTCACCACAGCAAGTCAACTTGTCCCATAAATTTCTAAAAAGTTTTCATTATAGAGTTCTCTAGAATTTCAAGTGTTGGCCTATATCTCTAAAGCACCAAAGATTAGTAATACTAGGTTTCCAGTGGACATTTATACATATTATCTAATTTACATTAAAGAGGACCTATCCAATTCCTAATTAGAGGGAAGCGAAGCCAGTGTTTCTGTTAGGCCCACACGACCTGGACATATTGCCGGATCGGTGGCCGAACAGCCAATCCGACAAATTGACACCTGTTAGTAACTAGCCATGTCTATAATTGGCCAAGATAATCACTTGGACATCCAATCAAAGTTGAAGAAAGTGATGCGGGACTCACTAAAAGAGTGTTTATTCTTTTATTAAGCAGAGTGGCAACACGGACAGACATCAAAGCCGAAACAGGAGATGGGCCGTTTCACGCCGGAATGGCGCTTTCTCAAGCCTACAACCGGTTGTAGGCTTGAAAAGGTTTTGATGTCTGTTCGTGTTGCCACTCTGCTTAATAAAGGAATGAGCAGACTTTTGGTGAGTTCCGCTTTACTATCTTCTACTTTGATTGGATGCTTTATGTGTGAACCTTGAGCTGAGCACCCATACGCGGGGCCCAGGGTCTAAGTGGGAGGAGAGAAGTTGGACGGGAGTGACCCACTGTAGAAGTGCTGATGTCTTCCTTACTGATTGGACTTTATCACTTGGGCATAGCTACTAGCGTCAGTTTGCCGGATTGACTGTTTGGCTACTAATCCAGGTTGTGCAGACCTCACCCAAATGGAACATTGGGTCGGCTCCTCTCTACTCCTAATTTTTCTGGAACATCTAACTATCCCTCTATGTTGTCTTACATTAATGAGTTGTTGCCAAAAATGTTATTACCAGATGATGGTATCCTTGCACAGTCAGCACTGATACAGCAACATTACACTGTGCATGGCCTCCTCTCCAGCTGGTAACACCCACTTGGCTAACTACTCCTAAATGACTAAGAAAAGAAGGTTCACAATTTACTAAAACAAACCTGTCGGGATAGGTGAATGGTCCTCTGTTGTCCAATTAGTTATATGCTCTTTTTGATGGTTGAGAAGTGACTTTTACCTCTTTGCTGCTATTTCACAATTTTTAGGTTAAGGATGAAGATAAACCTTTAGCTAAGAAAAAAAATGGGTCCAACCAGAATGGAGCTGTAAGTTTTTTTATGAGTAAAGGCGTTCAATGTAAAGTTGTATGTAAAATAATATAAAAAACACAACACAAATCTTCTGCATGAAAAGCAGTATCTGGGCTTTCTAGATGTCTTACTCCGTTGTTCATTCACTTGGATGTTTTGCTTCCAGGGCAGATAAAATGCTGAACATTGCTGGACCGGACACTGAGAACAAAAATATAATTTTTATAAAGTGATATAATTAGTAGATGCTCAGAGAACAAGTCTTTTTACTGAAGAGGACAGGATGTGCTTTCACTTTGTAGATTATTTTCTAACAAAGTTTGCCCCCCTTTCCCTCCTCCCCAAGCTCCAATTTTGGTCTTCATGGCTAGTGGTTATGCGCCATCATTCTTTATTTTATCAGCCATGAAGGAATAAAAGCTCACAAAGACTTAAAAGAAGGAAAAATAAGAACAAAAGAAGAAAAAGTTTAAACCACTGAATTGTTCAGAAAATCTATTACTTTTATACCTTAGAATGATTTTGAGTAATAGATGAGAATTCTGAAGATTATAGTCTCTCAATAATCCGCACATATTGTTCACCCATAAACCAATTGTCAGCAGGTTTACAGCAAATATTTCCAAACTTTTGGATCGGAATGAATAGGATGTAGTAAATATTGAATCCTTAACAAATCTGCCTCAAAATCCACAAAGATGAGGAGACAAAGATGCAGTGTTTAAGATCTTTGTAACCATAGCTTTGTTTGTTGGTACTAGCAGGATTTTGAAAAATGCATTTATATTCCAGGATTGTATCTGTACTCCACCTTCATCTGCCCTGAGTAAGAGCAGCATCAGTCTTCGGTTTAGATTATACAGCAGAGGGGAGGGTTTGGGGAGCAGAGGTCAAACAAAACTGTCCAGCAACAATCCTGGAACAGAAATGCATTTTTCACAATCCTGCTGCTACTAACACACACACATAACTAGGTATGGTTACACAGATCTCCAGCCTCAATACCAAACACTTTCTACAAGTTTGAATGGCCAAAACTGCTGACAAATTACCTTTAGTGTGGATGCACCCTGAAAAGAAATGGTTAAAGAGCACCTACCACCCCGATTCTACCTTTAAAGGTAGAAGGGGTTGTAGGTGGATGGATGGGACGTGAGGATAGCCCTTTTTTGGGCTAATCCTCACGTCCCGGGTGTCTTTTAGAAAACTTTATTGTAGCTATATGCTAATTTTTTTATGTGGCTACTGGGGCGTGGAGTAGCCGGGCATGAGGCTACTAGTCGCGGCTACTCCATGCCCCAGTAGCCACGTTACTCCGCCCTCGTCCGGGTCCCCTGCGTTCTGCGCATACGCAGAATGCAGGCCTTCGGAAGATTATCTGGTAGGCGGAGTAACGTGGCTACTGAGGCGTGGAGTAGCCGCGACTAGTAGCCTCATGTCCGGCTACTCCACGCTCCAGTAGCCGCATAAAAAAATTAGCATATAGCTACAATAAAGTTTTCTAAAAGACTCCCGGGACGGGAGGATTAGCCCAAAAAAGGGCTCTCCTCACGTCCCATCCATCCACCTACCACCCCTTCTACGTTTTATAGGTAGAATCGGGGTGGTAGGTCCCCTTTAAATGAACATATGGGGTTTCCCATCTTTCAGGGATAATCACAAGCATCCTATTGGATGCAGTCATGGAACAAAAGGAAATTTTGGCAATTGTCAAACGCTTTGCATCATATTTTCCAAAAGGGTTTTGGAAAATCCTCACACAATTCAATCCAGTTGTCTTAAAAGCAAGCTGAATGTGCAGTTCACCCAGCCAAAGATTGCAGTACACTTCCATATTGTCCATTTGTCCAAATTTGACCTACAGAAAGGGTTTATCTCCTTGACGTAGGTTGCACATCATACTCGCCTGGTGCGTACTGCACAGAGGAGAGATTTAATGTGCAAAAACTTTTTAACGGACAGTACGACTGATCCTTTAAACGGTAAAACTGCTCAGACTATAGTTTTATGAGGAACTGACCAAATTTTTTTTCTTTGTGTACAGGTAGTCTAAGGGTGGTGGCACACATGGGGGAAGATTTATCATCAAGTTTCTGAGGTAAAACTGTTCCAGTTGCTCATGGCAACCAATTAGAGCTCAGCTTTCATTTCCCCACAGCTATTTATAAAATTAAATCTGGGCTGTGATTGGTTGCCATGGGCAACTAGAACAGTTTTACCTCAGAAACTTGATGATAAATCTCCCACATGGTGTTTTGAACCCGATTTGTAGGCAGTTTTTAAGCAGTCCGTTAAAAAAACTCAGGCGTTTTTTTGAAAACGCATCAATTTTTTGAGAGTTTTTGCCCTTTTTCCTTCTTAATTAAGATAATAGGGAAAAACTGTCAAAAAAGCATGCAGTTTTTAACGGGCTGCTTAAAAAAGGCCTTAAAAGACGTTCAAAACGCCACATCTGCCACCACCCTAAATATTCAATTTCCCTGCAGTGACACCACAGGTGAAGTTGAGCATTGCACTTAACTTATTCAGTGTATTGACTGTGTAAAGCAGGACTGGATGAGAGTGAGATTTATTCTCCAGAGGCCTGAAACATGGAAACCCAGCTATATTTTTCTGAGGTAAAACAGTTATTGTTGCGCATGGCACCCAATCAGAGCTCGGCTTTAATTTTATAAACTGCTGAAGGAAAATGAAAGCTGAGCTCTGATAGGTTGCCATGGGCAACTGGACTGGTTCTGCTCTCAGGCCTTTCTGATAAATCTCCCCCAAAGTCTTTCGTGTATAACCTGCCTTAGAGCTTGCACTCTTTGCTCTGGAGCTGCGCTCTCTAGCGGCAAGAGGTTACAGCCTAATTAACTGTATAACCATATCCACAGGCGCCTCCTTTCAGCCTCTTCTCCTATACTGTCAAACTGTCCCTGATTTAAGGATACCCGACTTACAGACGATCCTAGTTACAGTCGGACCTCTGCCCACTGTGACCTCTGGATGTTACGTTGGTCCCAGGCTGCAATGATCATCTGTAAGGTGTCTGTAATAAAGCTCTAAGAAAATAATTCTTGTTCACGTGACAAAAAAAAAAAAAACTTAAAAATCCAATTTGTCCCGAAATGGGATAAAAAGAAATGGTTGTCTAGTGATTATGCAATTATAAAATATACCAGTTCTGACTTGCATCCAAGTTCAAACTAAAGAATCTATATTGTATGTTATCTGGGGACTGCCTGTATTCATCTCCATTAGTCACCCCCTTGTACCTTCTTAAAGGGGTTTTGCAGTTAACCTGCCTCTCTTTTTGACGCCTGGTTGGCTGCAGCAGTACTGTGACCGCTGACACTTGTAGTAAAGGAGTCATGGTCCCAGGGTACCTGGAAAACCCCTTTAATTTAACTCTGAAGGCATGACATGACAGTAAAGATGTAATATAGCTGGGTATGCAGCGGCTATGCACAAGTATGGTGATAATAGCAGTGTGAATAGGGGGCTAGTCATAGTATCTTGGGAAGCATCCAGTGGGATAATTCCTGCTATACATATAAAATGATTTCAGCTCTCGGTTCGCTTTAAATAGCAACAAGTCTGCAGAGAACAGAACGCTCAGTGATAAGTTTCTAGAGCGGCGACTCGTTACTTATGTACTTGGGTCAGTACTGATCTGTGCAATATAATGTCAGCAGATTTATATCACAGCTCCCATCCTACTCTTCACTGCCGCAGAGCCGTCCTTTTACCAGCAAGAAGTGGACAAAGCTTTGTATTATCCTTCCCCGGCTCTCGCACCCTTCATGCTGTAGGGTGTAGATTTGTGTCCAGTGGATATCACGAACCCTTGACAGGTATGGAGAGTATTTTATTTATTCCTCTTTTACAATACTGATACCATTTTGGCTTGGCGGTAAGAGGAGAGCGATGTTTTAACCGTATATAACCCATTTATAGTATATGACTGCAGCCCATATTGGGAAGGATGATAGAATAAGAGAGTAATGGAAGGGTCAGGTGGTGCCTGCTTTATTGTAGTGACGGCTGATGACATATAATACCTGCTCTGATGACCTTATTAGGAATATATTTGGGGTTTGTAGAGGGTACAGGGTATGTAGCAGAGCTTATCCGGTACTGCACTGCAGTCTTCTTCCTCGGGGTCAGACACTACTGCAGCTGTATACTGACGGGCTCATCGGATCCATGCTTTTCCAACAGTTCTGTGTGCGCCTATAGCATCCTGGAACAGCTAAATAAGTGAATAGACGTCTGGGGTTTTATGCGTTGGGACATATGGGCAGGGGGGGGGGGATACAAACAGCAGGTGCGGACTGTCTACAGTTGTTTGTATTCGTTTAGTTGGAGAACATGGAAACCTATTACAGTGAAATGTTTTACTAGTTAATGGGTTTGCAAAAGCTTCAAAAAGTTGTGTCACCAGAATAATAGAGAAATGTACAATACAATATTATGTACAAGTACATTAAAAAGAATAAAGATTTAGATCATGTTTAAATGTATCAAATTCAGGAGTGATCTCCTCCAAAGTTAAGTGACAATGAGCAGAGTAGAGTCATATATTTTACCTGAGATGTGTCAAGTTTTTAGGGGGAGTGTCACTATATAAAGATGCCTTCATATTACATCTTATAGTATCTCTGGTTCTGTAGCTCCAAACACCACAAACTTGATGCCATCTAAAAGATTCTTATAATTAATTTTATAAGTTATAATTTTATCAAACATATTCCTTGGTAAAGAGGACCTAAATATCAAGGAGAGGGTCTGAGGTAGAACGTTATTTATGGGTATGTCAAGTTCTGGACAATGGACAGTGATTAGATAATGTCACATACTAGAGAGCCCAGATACATGCATTTGATTGCAGAAAACCCTGTAAATAATCAAATAACTGTTTATCTGAAAATTTATTTTATTTTGTTTTGAATATAGCTTATTGGTAGATTACAAAATTTCCTCTTTTACTGTATTCTGTGTTCAAAATGTAGTCTGAAGGCTCTGAGAATGAGGGAGAGCAGTCTTTAAGCAATCCATCATCTCCAAGGAATTCATTATCTCCGAGCCGATTCAGAGCAACAAGCCCAGAACCAAGACAAAGTCCATTTAGGGTGAAGAGCCCAGAAAGGGTGCAAGTTCCTGTGCGAGTTACCAGCCCAGAACCAGTGCAAAACGGGAATGAAAAAACATCCAACACCATGCAGAGAGCTGAAAGCCAAAAGTCCATCATCTCAGAGACTTCTGAGGACACTGGTAGCAAAAAGAAAGTGGTGAAAGTGGTTAAAAAAATGGTTAGAAAAGTCATTCCACAGGAGGATACAAGAAGCAAAAATGAGCCTGCCCAAGAACCAGGAAAAAGTCAGCCAAAGAATCCCATTCCACAAGAACCGGCCACGCCAAAAGCTGAAGCAAAGAAAGAGAAGGATGACATCTCAGTGGGTCTCACCAGCCTTATGACCAGGGGTCGGATGAAGGACCATAGACATAGGTTTAAGCTTCCCGAGAAGAAGGTGGAGGTGGAAGCTGCAAGTGAGAAGGTGGCATCTCCTACCCCATCTGTTGGAAAAGCAAGTGAGAAACCCAGCACTCCTGTTCCTCCTGCTCCTGTAGAGGAGAAGATCCCAGATACGCTGGATAACCTGTCCCCCAAAGAAGTTATTCCTGACCCATCCAACAAAATGCCACAAAAACCACCTAGAGGACTTGTACTTGAGGTATGCACGTGTCAAAACGTGTGCATGAGCAACACCAACCACAATACAGGTCTCCTCAGGGTATGGATGACCAGAATTAACAAAGCATGGGACCAGTGTGCAGTGATGTATGCTGTAATATATATTAACCTACGAGATGATTTTGCATGACTCAAGTAGAACTTTTTATTTTTATTGTATGCTTATTCCCATGTTGGCATTTACCTTTTTGAAGGTTTTTGCACCCAAGATGCGACCCTGTGGCTATTGAAGTTTGTGTTTGTGCTGCTGATTGTAGA
This sequence comes from Engystomops pustulosus, assembly GCA_019512145.1. Lineage (NCBI taxonomy): Eukaryota > Metazoa > Chordata > Amphibia > Anura > Leptodactylidae > Engystomops > Engystomops pustulosus. Next base: position 240,363,194 of record CM033642.1, on the reverse strand, counting down.
ACTATTTTTGGCTCCTCTTGAGGTTTGGCTTTTATCAATGAAGATTTGAGCTTTAAGCCTAAAGTAGAAGTAGAAAAGGCTGAGGACCATTTGCTGGCTGAGCTTGGGCGTTATCTGTGGTAGATAGCTGCAGACTGAACGTTTGGTTGCAAATAATTTTCCCACCTCTGCTCAGAATTCTCTGAAGAAGGGCATTGCATTGCTCCGACCTCAGAAGTCTAAGACTGCCCAGGTCACCCAAGATAAAGCAACCTTAAGCAAGGTGTGTGGCCTCTACCGAATGAGACTTTTGGATTTTTTTGTAGTAGTAGTTTGTGGCTACATTCGTTAATGCTCGGTTTGCATTATGTTTTATTGGCTTCATTTAACAAATACATTGGAAAATTGATGTTTTGGACAAATGATATACAGGGCATCCATTACCTGTTGGGTCCATTTTTAAAACTAAAATTTTTTAAAAATTTTTAATTTTCAGTACAGTGTTATATTGTTTTTCTTGTGTATATACTGGTCATTCGGAAGCCCAGATGGCCATGGACATGTTTAGCATGTATATATGGGCAAACTTGATGTAAACCTAGCCTCAAAAGTTGAGTATTATGCTGTACACTGCACTCTTGAGACTCTTGACATACTCATGGGAAAAGCCACATAGATGATGAAACTGATTTAAAAGTCCATTTATTTTTGAGTTCTCCAAGGAGGAGAGTTGTCCTCTACGTTCAATAATTTGAAGATGGTTTGGATGATGGGATGTTTGGTGATTAGCATCCAGCAAGGTCGAAAATCAACAATGCTTTCAGGCCGAGGCCTCAACATTTACTGACTTAAAAATTTACATAGTTTTTAGGATGCTTTCAGGTTAAATTTTCTGTATCATGTGATTCAAGAGGGATTCCAGAATTTGGAGACTCTTTCTAGACTCTTAAGTGTTTCGTGGAAAGAGATTCCTTGTATAAGTAGACATGTTCCCTACAGAACTGGGGGTATTGGTAAAAGATAAGATTTTCTTTGAAAATCCATAATCTCTACAAACTCTCCTCATGAAATATATTTTCTAGTGTTTTTTTGTCATTTTATTATACATGCACATTTTTGGAAATAGACTTGTGATTGCTGTTACGGCATCTTCCATTGGTTCACCAATTTATTTCCATTTCCTCATATATTTAGCCACAGTGATTTACTGTAAATATAGAGCAGGTCAGCACTGCACATGCCAGCCTCTCCTATTACATTATCTCCCGTATATTATGTGTATATTTTTACAGTAATTACTGGTTGGAGAATGACACACAGTGTGCTTTGTTTTTTAAAATATCATTTTGAGCTATTTTTTTATTTTTTTTTAACCGCTGGAATTCTCAACACTTTCTCGTGGTGACATGACCTGGGTCAGCAACTTTTTGTGGTCATGGTGACCTACTAGCGTTCCCAGGCTGGTACAGATGTTACTATAGTTGTATGTGAAGGCACTTCGGGTTATGGTTATTTATTGTTGTCTATATAAAGGACTTCGTAGTGTGACTTGAAGCTTGCGTGACAACTTTTTTGGGACTTCATAGAGAACGGTATTACAAAAATATATGAAGCCTGTAATAAGGAGCTTAGGTTTGTCTTGTGATCATGTGATGTTAAGTGATCCTCATGTCAAATCTAAATCTGTTCTACAACATCTCGGGAAAGCGTCTCGTACAATGTCACATTGGTGACGGAGTAGCAGGACCTCTTGTGGGCACGGGGTCTTGCAGAGATAGAAGACCTTTACCACCTCCTTCTTTCCGTTGTGTTTTTATAGAAAAAGATACTAACAGTTTTTTATACTAACGTTGCACATGTGCAAAGGTAAAAAAAAAAAAACAACAAGTAATATTTTTAAAGGGGTCGGCCATTTTATGGCCAGGAATGTCCGGCTGATGAGGTAAAAGACAGGAGGCTTCACTTTACATATCAAGGACGTGGAGCAGAACTTTTAGTAGACATATAATGGTAAATTACTAGATATCCTGCTCCTCATACTAACACACACGTTACAAAAAACATGAGGGAAAAGTGGCCAACCCCTTTAATCCAGAGAAAAAAAACGTAATTTCCTACAGTCGTGTGTGTGTGTGACCTCATTTTTTGCACTTTTGTGAGTTCTTAATTACAGTCTTACTCTGGTAACCTGCATGATTCTTAGGTCAGATGTTATTACTATTGTACTAATGCAAATTTGACCTTTAGGCGACAAGCCCCGTATCCCAGCAGACCGCGCCAGAGGAGGCCCAGAAACGTCTAGAGAGGATCTTCATGGCATCTGTAAATAACATTTTTTTTAGGTTTCTCCATGTATTTTTTTTGTGCTCTGTGTTTTCAGCTTCTACTCGTAGCTTTTAACCAGCTAATTTGCGCAATTGTTCCCTGGACTGTGGTTTCTAATGTCTGAACAGTAGCTTTTCTCCGTTGTTTGGCGCCGTTCAGGTTGTCTTGTACTTGTTGACTCCTGGTTGTTTGTTTTTTATCAAGAAAGTTAAGGAAAGACAATCTTCAGGCAGCAAGCTTGGGAATACAAGACTCTAAAAAAAGGGGTGTAAAGTTGGTGAAAATACTTTTACTTTTTCTGATGGCAAATAATATTATTTGCGACATGACATGTTGTCTGAATATACTTCTGTTGTCGTAAACGTTTTTAGATATTTAGTTATATATTTTGAGCTTTGATTTTTGCCATTTTTTTGCCTTTGCCATTTTTTTTTTATCCAATAATTTTGCATTCAGCGATGCCAGTGACCATTACTTGTCTGTTTTCACCCAGATGAGTAGGGTTCTGTCCTACTACTGAGAAGTAGTATACTACTTTGGTGTGTACATCTGTTCATGCTCTCAATGCACATGTACATAAGAGCCATTTCAGGACCTTTTGAAGGTCCTCCAAAGGTCCTGAAAACGCAGATTGAAAGAAGACAGAAAGGAAGCATCACCCATACCCCAAGAAGCTTGGTTGTAGTAGCATACGTAGGAGGTTAATTCCAGAATTGTAGGAGTTATGATATTCATACATGGCCAGGGCCCATGGCAGTCTTAATCCGCCCCTGGTACTCGCTAATGGGTGGATCGTCAAGTGGATAATGAGCCCTGCCTCTCCATCCACTGACTATGTGAGTGCTGGAGATAACCGAGCACAGCACTTGGCTATTTTCATTCACTGGGATAAAATGAAGCGGCAGGACGCATACTTGACCTGCCGATCTACCCATTAGTGAGGACAGGATCCCCAATCTTCTGTGGGTATACAGTCCCTTTAAATAGACCGGTCTGCAGAGATGAATGGTATTTAAAACTACATCATCCTGGTGAGGAGCATTTTTCTAATTTTATGAATCTGACCTCAAAATGTCATAATGTGCGTTTTATACTCTCGCCGACTAATCTTTTTGCACATATATATTTGGGAAATAACTCTCTGCTTGTTGTATGACTGTTGAGTAATTTATGTTGCCATTCGCCATATGTTAAGATGACTATGATGTCCTGCTATTGCACACAATGGATCGGATAAGGTTCATACACGGTGTTGGAGGGACCTGTTGTTCTGTTTATGGGAGAAGAAAAATGAAATGTATGATAGGGTCCCGCTGGCTTCTGTCTCAGTGTTTAAGTATCATGAATCTTGCAAATTTTAGCGATACAACAATATCTAGATGTGTGTTCAGTTTCTTACTAACTAGAGGTGTTGATGTCGTCTTGGAGGATATGTTCACATATTTAAGACTTAAGTATCCGGTTTGATGTACTCTGTAGTATCCTGCACGGAGTCTGCTGTACACACCTATTATACGCATATGTTGTGTGTATATGGAGATGAGGCTCCCCTTGAAGGACCTGCAGGATGCTTTTGTGATGTCTTCTCTGTAGGTATCGGCCGCTGACATTTATTGATAGTTTTTGCTCTTCCATTCTTTTGCTGCCATAGCTGGACCCAGCAGCCTCTGCTTCCTCTCCACTGAGCCAGGTACTGTACCCCTGCCCGCAGGATCTCTCTGCCGACCCAGCCTCGTCTTCTCTCCACATCTGGGCTGGTGTCTGTGCGCGTGTGTCATGCTGGAGTGTAAGGCTCTATTCACATCTCCTTCCTGCATAACTAACCCCATCTTCCCCCACATCTCCCTGTGCATGCGTGCATTGTAACACCAGGCGGATGTTCTGCATGTGCTGCTCGATTTATCATCCTGGTTTGCTACAGCATCTTCTAAGCATCCAAAGCACGAAATCCGTACTCTGGAATATTGTATTCCTCGTTTTATAAATTAAAGCGTAACTAAACTTTCAACTGAATTTGCTAATCGACAATATTGATAATAGTAAACTTTGTAATATACTTAATTATGAAAGCTGGTCCTGTGCCCTTCTTTTTCCCCCTCCTTTTTTCCTTATTGAAGCAGTTTCTGTAAATCCTCTTTCTGTCCTGTATCCACTGACAGCTGAGAGATAAAGGATAAAGCGTCTAACGTCTATTCCCACTTCAGCAAATTAATGTTATTGTTTGCATGATGAAAAATTATACAAATTTCCATGTTACTTTCTGTATCATTTCCTCCTGGTTTTCTAGATCTCTGCTTGCTGTCATTCTATGGAAAGCTTCTGTGTTTACTCCCAGTGGACAGAAATGGTCACACAGGTGCACAGCTCGTTAGCATCATAGAGAGTAATCAGAGCTGTGTGATATAACGAGCCGTGCACCTGTGTGACCATGATCAGATTTGTGTCCACTGGGAGTAAACACAGAAGCTTTCCATAGAATGACAGCAAGCAGAGATCTAAAAAAAAAACTTCGAGGAATTAATACAGAAAGTATATTGGAAACTTGTATAATTTTTCATCATACAAACAATAACATTAATTTGCCGAAGTGGGACAACCCCTTTAACTCTTTACAGACACCAGATATTGGATACAGAGAGCTGTATCATTCTGTAGGTATGGAAAGAGTTAATCATTGGGCTTCTTATCTGTCTGAAGTAGATGGAGCACACTGCAGGAGAAATGGCAGAAAAAGACAAACTGCTTTCCTAGAAAATTTCTGAAATATAATAATAATAATTGCTTCAAAGGTTTAGTTACTCTTTAACTTTCACTGCATGCTATAACATGGTATAACATGGTTTACAGAATGTCTTGGTTGAGTCATTTAGTTTCTTTCTCTGATTCCATGACCGGCAGTGCACTCGCCATTAACTAGACCTTGCTTCCCTCCCTCCTACCAGTCGGCCTCTCAGGGCGCTACTGAAGAAGCCTCCGCTTTCCCTCTGAGCTCGCCCAGTGCTGTGCCTAAGGTTGGCTGATGATCTGCCGTGTTGCTTTTCTGTGTGTGCTTTGTCTTTTACCTGAAATATTGACTCCAAGGTTGCAGGTTGTTTTTTTCTTTTAGGCTCTAACACTATGCAGCTGAGAAATACAGGTGTGTCCTCACACTGCTGTGCTCTTAGTTCTCTGCATTGCACTTCTCCACAGTCGCTCTTTTTTGCTCTGAGTAAAAGCTGTAGCAGGTTTCTGATTGCATACTACAGGACTGATGGGGGCAGATTTATCAAGCCTTGTACAACAGATTTTTGGCATAGAAAGCACAAAAAGTCGCAGTTCCAGTAGCATGACCAGGCATTTGAAACTTTTCGAGGGATCTATACCGCACATGCCACTTCTTCTTTTTTTTTTTGAAAAGGCAAATCCTGGGTCTGGATATTGTTGGTGTTGATTTCATTCTGGAGCATTAGTGGTGTGCCGGATTTATTTAGAGGACGGAAAGCTCCGACAAGTTGCATGCTGGTGCAGGGATTTTTAATAAATCTCCCTCAATGAAGAGGGGGAGGTCCTGTAGGCTGTTCAGTGCTGAGAGCTGAAAGCACAGCAGTGTGAGGAGACACCCTCTGTGCACTTGGTCAAACTTCAATATAAGTTAATTCTTTCCAATCCTGATGCTACTAACAACTCACATAAACTTCTTTCTTTTCTTGTGTTGCTTGCTGTTCCCGGAAAGCTGAGTGATTGGTGAAAGGACTCAGATGGACTGAGAGTTCACCTCTGCCCCTGCTCTCTGAAGAAGAGAATCAGTGTTGTTATTCTAAACTTTTTTGCATTTAGGATTTTTGTATCGCCTCCGGTGATTAGACCTTGGCACAGATATGGCAAAATATATTTGAGAGCACAGATGTGTTTAAAGAGGACCTTTTAGGGCATTTTAGACCTGTGGGTGGTTCTGTGTCCCAAATTGCCCTTTAGAAAGAAAATGTGGGCACTATTAAAATAAAAAATTTTTATACTTGGCTTGATCCACTGCCTGTGTAGCCTCATAGTGAAGCCGGTGTAGTATATCCCAGCTTCACTCTGCATGAGCCATGAGCAATGAAGGCTACACCCCGGCTTCATTCTAGGGGGGTGTATAAAGTGTTTGTTTGTCTTTTTTTTTTTGGTAAAGGGCAATTTAGGACCTTAAAGCACCGGTACATAAAGAACTGTGCGTAGTTTAGTGCCCCAGATAGCCCTGACAGGCTCTCTTTAAGCAATTGTTCAGTCCTTTCACATGATTCATATTCTGCTTTATTAAAATCCTCTTTGGGACTAGAACACACAACTATGGTTGGCCCATGAATTGGGCAGATTTCTGTGATGTGTCTTCAAGCATCATATGACTATATGATACAAGGAGTCCCTGCTTCCCCACTGAACAACTGTCCCGAACTGTTACCATGTTCTCAGAATGGGGCTTTTGTTCTGCAGGGAAGAAGGCACTCCTTGCATGTATAACAAGAATACTTGAAGTCCCGTTCCCAACACAGTGTTCAGTCTGTGAAATTAAGCCAAGGTGAAGTTACATAATCTTTATATTGTCTGTAAAATCTGATGTGGTTCAAATCCTAACTAATAAAATAACCTCCTACCGGAAGGAACATATTGCCACCCTCTTAGGATTCCTGCAGTGTATTATTCCGCTATAATAAATAAATAATCTATGGGGCTTTTGTCATTGTTTCACTTGTTTTCTGTGTGCAGTGGTGTTTATGTTGTTTTGTAGGTTGTCATGTCTGTTATGTAATTCCTCCATATAAAGTCTGTTGTCTAAGGCTTTTGTTTGATTGTTTCCCGCTCTCACGTTTTGAATCTGCATTAAAGGATCACAATCCGGACACCCGGCTTCACCGCGGCGGCCCACCTATCTAATGTACTCCAATGTTAACGGCATTGTTTTCTTTTGTTAGGCGAAGACCGAGGAGCAGATCTCTGCGGAGCAGAACTGGTACGAGACTGAGAAAGTGTGGCTGGTTCACAAGGATGGATTCTCCCTAGGTATGTCACTGACTAAGGGACAAAAGATTATTTGAAATTTTAGGGACATTTTTTTTTGCCTCTTGCCCTTTGCTTGAGGTGATTGGCAGGTCAGCAGAACGCAATATGATCTGTCCATGAATCATAGATCATGCCCTGGCCGGATTTGACTGACCGACCACAGAGCAGATGAGACTTTGTGCATTAATGGGATATATGATACAAAGAGTTCCAGCAGCGCCATACTGTTATTGTGAAGCAGGAAATCCTTGTACCACGTATGACTATGATAATAACAATAATTCCTATATTTATATAGCGCCATCAACTTCAGACAGATCAGGAGGCTAATGATTAACTCTTTCCAAACCTAGAGAATATTTCACTTGACTATTTAGCACTCTGAGTAGATTAGACTATCCAGAGAATCTGTAAAGAGAAGTCTTCAGACACTTTATCAGGCTCCTTTATCTCTCAGCTGTCAGTGGATACAGGACAGAAAACTGATTTACACAAACTTAGGCTATATTCACACTGCCGTTGCCCGCCCGTACCGTACCGTAGCGGGCAACGGCAGTGTACGGGGAGAGGAGGAGGAGGTGAGCACAGCTCACCCCCGCCCCTCTCTATAGCAACCTATGGCGCACGGCGCCGTATTACGGGAAAAGATAGGACATGTCCTATCTTTTTCCCGGGTACGGAACGGTACGGTGCCGCACGTGTGCTGCACCGTACCGCTCCCGTAGGGTGCCGTGCGCCCATAGGAGTGTATGGGGGACGTATATTGGCCGTATATACGTCGGCCGTATATACGTCCTCCATACATTCGTGTGAATATAGCCTTAAATAAGGAAGAAAGGCAGAGGAGAAAGGGATATATTTCAATGTATGTTACAAAGTTTACTATTCTCATCACACAGGTTTAGTTATGTTTTACATTTCTAATTGATATTAATGCAATGTATATTTCACTAACCATTACATGGCGACACAGCTGCATACTCGCCAGACGGATGTGTTGATACTTTGAAGCCTTGTCCTGTGTCTGGACAGATTGTCTGATGTAGCTGGCAGCAGGTTAAAATGACTTCCTAGCATTGACCGGAAAGGAGGGACAGTACAATTACCAAGTTTATGGTGTGACAATAATAACATCTTAGTCTAGGCAATGGCGGTTTTATTGTCTGATGTTCTGAATCTCATATGCTGTTATGATCCTTAATGAGTCTTGATAGAAATGTCATCAAGCTGTAGGAATAGTCCATGGCCATTCATACGGATCACTTATAGATGGGAGTTCTATAGTATGAATATGAAGCTACATGCATAGTATGCAGCGTGGCACTCCCCAGCTCTATTAGATCTATAGTACTCAGTAAGCGATGTGCTTATAAATAAAATTTTTATAAATAAAAATGTATTATAATTACAAATTATATTTTTACAAATTTATTGCATTCTGCTTTTACTTTATGGAATAAAATAAGGGAGCAGTAACCCTTCCATTTATTAAAGAACCTCAAAGAATGGTCCATAGACTAACCCTGATTTAATGGTGCCGCAGGCCCGGTAATTTTTTTCTGATTTATTAAAAGTAGCATATCTGAATGGGAACCATTCATACAATTTTACAGGAAATGATAGAAACAGAAGGGCTTCATTGTATGCTGTACATGGTTTCCATTATTATATTTTAATGTAAGATGTAAATGGTGGTGTGAGCTATGTCTTACACTTAGGCTGCATTCACACGAACATATTTCCGTGCCGTATGATGAGCCTGTATATACGTGATGGATTTCCTCCGTATGCAGCCCAGATGTAACCCGTATTTTATACGTCCCCATAGATTTCTAGGGCATACGGAACTGAAATACGGGAGAAAATAGGACATGCTCTATATTTTTATACGGCTAGTATAATGTACTGTGGGGAAAGGTGTTAACAACGGCAATATAAATGGTTGGACATATTGTCCATTGAAATTAATGTGGCCGTATTTAACCCATAAAAAAACGGTACGGTACGGGTAGCATATGGCCGTTTTCATACGTCCGTGTGAATGTAGCCTTAAAGTGAACCAGTCAAGTGACCCCATGATCCCGGAGTCCACTGGGCTGTCTTATTTTGGTTAATGACTGAGCATACTTATCCTGTTCATGGAGCACGGATTTACATGAATAACTAATAAATTGTATTTTTTGTGAACAGCGAATAAGCTGAATGCAGAAAACGCCAATCTACCTGAAGGAAAAGTGAAAATTCGACTGGAGAATGATGGGACTATACTGGATGTGGACGAGGACGATGTGGAAAAAGTAATTTTTCAGTATACCAACACTTGTTCTTAAAGGGGTTGTCCAGAGGATAAAAAACATGGCTGTTTTCTTCCAATAACAGTTCTACACCTGACCAAGGTTTTTGCCGGTATTGCATCTCAGCTGTGTAGAGATAACTGGAGCTTAGTTTTAATACTATGTAAGAAGCGGTGCTTGGAATAAATTGCTCATGGTTTTTCACCTCCTTTAAAGACAATTTATCATGAAAATCAAGCATGATAAACCAGGGACACATACACATACATCCAGGCACTGTATTTATTATCCATTGCCTCCTTCTAAAATTTACTTTTAAAACTTATAGTAATGAGCCAAAAGTCCATTGAGGGCATTTCCAGAGCCCCTCCGTGCTGTAGCTTCACTGGCTGTTATACGGTCTCCCCCCTGCCTGTTGAAATATCGCACAATGGTACAGGCTCCTGGCACTGCGCAACAGCATGTGAAACTACAGTACTGAGGGGCTCTGGTAACAGACCCAGAGCCCTTCTGAGTCATTTAGCATATTTTTTTTAAGTTGATTTTAGAAGGAAGTAGGCCTTGCCTAACAAAAATAAGAAGATTAGAGTCTCTGTTCCTGGATCTATAAGTGCCCCTGGTTTATCGTGCTGGATTTTGATGGTAGATTTCCTTTAAGGGAGAATTTTTCAGTCTTCCTAAACGGGGATTGAATATTCTTGTGAATTTTCCCTGTGGTCTGAGAAGCAGCCACCCATGTGCACTGACTCTTCATTCACAGGCAAGGTTAGGGGTCATTCATTCTCAAGGATCCAAATCCACGAAATGAATACAAAGGAGAAGACCTGCAGTTACTTTGTGGCTGTATGATGCTGAGTTGTTATAATATTCATAACCTGTTATTATACGTCCATTCTTTTAGGCTAATTCTCCGTCTCATGATCGGGTGGAAGACTTGGCTTCACTAGTTTACCTGAATGAATCCAGTGTACTACACACACTGCGGCAGCGATATGGGGGGAACTTGCTTCATACATTTGCTGGACCTGCTATGGTTATTATGAATCCCATGAGCTCTCCATCCATATATTCTGAGAAGGTACGACAAAGCTTTGTTTTTCGACACTTAAGAAATTATTTTGCATATTCTTTTAGAAAGATAGGAAAGTCATAAAGTGGCAGGGATTACTATTCAGAAGTGGGTGTGAATTTATATGTACTAAAAATGTATATGTATGTTGTAGTATATCTATAATGTGTATCATATATGATTTTATATTCGCTTTTATTTCCAGACTTCTTAATGCAATATCCCCACCTAGTGGAATTCTTTGCAATTGCAGTCCTCAATGGGTTTGCATAATGGATGCTGTACTACACTATGAGATTTCATTATCATTACATTTCTTCTTGCAGTAATGATCAGTTTCCTTATTAAGAAACTTAAGGCTGCAATTTACTAAGACTCATTTAAGAAATTGGAAATTATTTTATGTAGCTCAATATGGTGTGTGTGTTTTTTTTTTCTCTACATTCTCATGAATTATGTTCCAATAATGTGCCAATTCTGGATCCTGCAACTTATGGATACTATATATCCTACAGGTGCTGTTCTTGGGTTGCAAACTACAGATCTATGGGCCATTTTTGAGGTCCATATGTCCTCAATGTTTTCAAGCCATATGTTCGCAGAAATAGTCCTTGTGTCATCCATTTTTGCAGATTTGCTAAAAAAAAAAGCTGGCAAGTGAGGTCACCAGCTTGTAACACCAGTCACATGATTGTGTTACCTAGTAAGTGATCCACCAATATGGGTGACGTGCACATGACACCTGTGTGGCGTCTGTGGCTCCAGTCTATGGCAGTGTGGAAAAATCAAACACTGAAAGGAATTGGACCTTTTCTTCAGCTTCCACATGGATCTGTGAAAAAAAGTCATGTTCATGGGCTCCTTCATAATGGGGCACATTTACTTAACCGTCCTGACGCGTTTCCCAAAAGTTCATTGTCCAACCGGAATGCACTGTGCCGCGAGTCACTAAGATCGCGAGCCCAACATCCTGCATGTGTCGCTTCCCCGCTCAGGTCCGACAGAGTTCACCTTCTTCTTCCTGGTGCATGTAAATGCATTGTCTTGCAACACAATTTGAAAGTTAAATCCCGCGCTCAGTCCAAATCAGTCGGATCGTCCGACTGCAAGAACCCCGAATTCTGTTGCATAAAAGACAACGCAGCTGCGCCACAATCCGATTGCGTACACCACAATTCCAAGTTAAATACCTGTCACTTTCCGACGAAAGTGCAGCCGCGGACCCTTAGTAAATAAGCCCCAAGGTGTCAGTGCAAAAAAAAATATGACATGGATGAAAACAACGTTCATGTGTATGAGGGCTTTGGGATAGTAGGAGGCGTGACTAAATTCAAAATTATTCTTTGTCCATTAAAGAAAATCTACCATCAACATCAAGCATGATAAACCAAGGACACTTACTCCTAGATCCAGGCACCATGACTGTGGTAATCATATATGTTGTGTGACCTCCTTCCTTCTAAAATCAATCTAAAATTATTCTAATGAGCTTGAAGTGCTCTTGGGGGCGTTACCAGAGAAACATTTTCTCCCCCTCCCCATGCTTCTTCAGCACCCCATCCCTCTCCCTGCACAATCTCACATAGTGGAAGAGATAAGTATATTAGCCTATAAAGCCACAGCACAAAAGGGGCTCTATTAAAACCCCCCTAGCCCTTCTGACTCATCTGCATAATTTTAAAAGTTGATTTTAGATGGAAGATGGTAAACAAATACAGACGGTCCCCTGCTTAAGGACTCCTCTGCCCACTGTGACCTCTGATGAAGCTTTGTGAATGCTTTACTATAGTCCCAGACTGCAAGGATCAGCTGTAAAGTGTCTGTAGTGAAGCAAAAAAAATTTTTGTCTGGAGCTACAAAATATATAAAATATACAGTTTTGACTTGCATACAAATTCAACTTAAGAACAAACCTATGGAACCTATCTTGTACATAACCTGGAGACTGCCTGTATAAGAAGATTACCATAGCCATATTGCCTGGATGTATGTGTTGATGGTTTATCATGCTTGATTTTGGTGGTAGATTTCCTTTAAGTATAATCATATTACCGCTTCTCTGTTATAAAGGAAAGGTGTAAAAATTCCCCCTCCTGACTATCATGTACAACACAGACTTGATTGGAACACCTAGTCATCAGTTTAGCCATGAAATTCGAAGAGGAATGATGGAGGAACAGCACAACACAAATGACTAGGAACATATGTATAAGACATATTCCGCAGTCCTGAATTTTCCAGTTTTATGCAGGTTTTTTTTTTTATTTATTAGTATTTGGGATATGCTTACTTTTTATATGGATGTTACTTTCATGCAAAAACATAGGCAAAAACAATCTGTTCTTCTCTCCTCGGTACATTTTCCCAATCTTCTTAGATCCATTACTGTTCCTAAGGTATTATTTCCAAAACTTCTCCCCAGCAGGACCGGTGAGAGCCGCCTGGGAGTAGATGGACATTTGAGCACCTGATGATGGGTATATGTGAAATTGTATCCGGTTGTCATTTCCATTTGCTCTTTTATAACATACTGTAGTAGGCCTCAGGGGAGACCATTTTACTCTTAAATTACCCTTCCTTTCCAGCAGCGGAGACCCCTTATTTCTGAGCACAGACACATCAATCTCCCCGCTCTTCATTACAAATTTGCTCTGAAGTGAAATACATCGGGGCGGCCCGGGTCATTAAATCCGTCACTCCTATTTTTTCACTGCTAATTATGGCCCCTATCACACTGCCTAATAAACTCAGCCCTCATCTTCTATCAGTTCTGTTATTCTGAAATCCATTTTGTATGACCCAAAAGCATTTTGTAGGAAGAGTGTCACCCGGGCACCATGGGGCGCAGTTTCGTTGCCATTCTCTCGCCTATGTGCATAGTGCAGGATTCATTAGACATCTGAAAAGTGCACCAATACCCCTACGATTGGCTCAAGTTTTATGAAATGTCCTACAGTGGCCTAAAACCATCAATTGAACACAGAGGATATTGTAGGAAATTGTATTAACCCCTTCCTCAATGTCCATGTCTATATTTGCAGTTCTTTTCTTCTCTTCTATAAATGATATCTTTTGGAATGGTATTACATATCATAACATTTTTTTACATTTTGTTTTTTTTTCATGACATGTGAGACTTTAATTTGATAAAAAATGTTAAATCAATAATATTATTCTAAGAGAGTTGACAAAAACTAAAAATGCTTAATAAGTATACTTTTTTTTTTTATTTTTTTTTATTTTTCCGTTGAAAAATTTTTATGCAACCGGTAAAATTGTATAAACCAAAATATTTTATATGTATGTACGGTGCCAATTACCATTACCATTTTCTAGGTTCAGAGATATAGGCAGAGGGTGCATGTATCTGCGTCTCGGTCTGCATTCTGCCTTCATGATGGGTTGGAGGGGGGCTCACTTCATATGGGCAGATCTCCTGAACCTTGGCACCTAGAAATACAATCTGGGGTCCTAGGGAAGAAGAGAATTTCCATTTTGTATTGTATCAGGATAGTGTTTGTTAGTGAAACAGAACCGGAGATATCCACTGTTGCAATCAGAAATTGAGATCTGTATTTATGTTATTTTTTACTTTAACAATGGCTATCTGTTCTCTTTGGTTCTATTTCACCTAGAAACACAAACCTGATTTTATGATAAAGGTAATCTACCGCTAAAGATTCCAAGGATTGTAAAAAAAGACCTAAAAATTATGCATATGAGCCTCAGGGGCTTCAAAGCCTCAGGTGGCTCATTTGCATCCCTTTCAAAGTCTTTTTTTGTAAAACAAGAGCGTAAGAAGCTGAAAGAAGAGCGGATCCTGCCAGAAGGGGCACAGATCAGCATATGTAAGTGTGCTTGGTTTACAAACCCTGTTTCTGGTGGTAGAAGTCCTTTAAAAGGGGAAAGTCTACTCTTACGCACACCCACCTCAGAGTGGCTACAAGAGGAAAAAAGGCTATAGCTTACAAGCACGTGGGTATCGGAGACTGCAGTGTAGCATAAGGTCTTGTTCCGATTTTTAGCAGATATTTTAACAAAAAATCTTTTGTAGTTCAGTGCAGATTTACCGTACAAAACCTAGAACTACAGAACAGAACTCGGCCTCTCTGTTCAGCTCGCCATTTCTATGTTTGGACCGGTATACCTTGCAGGCCCACTGATTGATGTCTGTCTCAACAAAGTTCCCTGTGTACAACCAGTCTTAGGCATTCAAACCTAAGACGCAATTGTTTTCAGTTTTGCCAAAGATGCGTAAAGCCCAGAGTTGCAATATGACCGTTAGTCAATGTCTATTGTACAACAAATTCAGAAAAATAACTTTTTTCATTAGAAACCTCCTGTACATGCAGTATACTTTCCATAGTTGGTTTTTGAGAGCCACCCATTGTAATAGTTAGTGTAATTCTTTTAAAAAGCATTTAGCGCTGACAAAACTGCTATTCTTATTACTTTATCTTATTAATAATCTGCATAATTCCCCCTCCAACTGAGGGAGCATCTGTGTAGAGCATAGAGAAAATGGGATATTATCCCGAAAACGTGTTGTGATATTAACAACTTGTATGTTAGCGGTAGCTGACATATTGTCACAACTGTGGGGCTCTTGGTACTCTTCGCTTAATTCCCATCATCAGAAATAAGATATTATAATGAAGTACAACACAACAGGACACCTACGGCACACATGTAGCACTGTGGTCATCTGAGGAAGTGCAGTCTCCCTGCATAGTAACAATTGTGGATATGGAATCCCATAATAGAAACTTTAATATAAATCTGTCTCATTGTCTTGTTGCAGGTGATGCACATGTTCAAAGGATGTCGCAGAGAAGACACATCTCCTCATATATATGGAGTGGCGCAGGCTGCATACTGGAATATGCTCATGACTCGCCAGGATCAGTCCATTGTCTTACTAGGGAGCAGTGGCTCTGGCAAAACTACGAGCTGTCAGCATGTCATCCAATACCTGGCTACAGTGTCTGGTAGCACAGGAAAGATTTTTTCAGGTATATGAAATGGCAGGTTAATCTGAAAACCTATATTTTGTGTTTAAAGGGGCTGTCCAGTTTCAGCAAATGAATATTATTATGTGTATGATGAAAAGTTCTACAATTTTCCAATATACTTTTTGTTTAAATTCCTGTTTTCTAGATCTCTGCTTGCTGTCATTCTATAAGAAGCTTCATTATGTGAGGTCACACAGCTCATTATATCACAGAAAGTAATCAGAGCTGTGTGATTTAATGAGCCATGCCCCATGGGGCCGGTCTTTATCCACAAGAAGTAAACAATGAAGCTTCCTGTTGAATGACTGCAAGCAGAAATCTAGAAAACTAAGGAATTTAAACAGAAAGTATATGGCAATTCGTATAACATTTTATTATACAAACCATAACCTTTATTTGCTGAAAGTGGACAGTCTGCAGTCTAGCCACCTGTGTACATTTTTTAATTTAGCAGATTCTATTCCCTTTGCAAAAATTCTGATAAATATTAGATCTCGATTTATTGAGTTTGGTGCTTTTGGTGATTTTTGTAGCTGAAAAATGGCAAGCTGTGTATACCATCCTGGAAGCTTTTGGGAATAGCGGCTCAAGTTTGAATGGAAATTCCTCACGGTTCTCACAGATCATTTCATTGGATTTCGACCAGGCGGGACAGGTGGCTTCAGCTACTATACAGGTGAGAGTGTGGGATTCAGAAGTTCTTAAAGAGATTTAAATGGCATCTACCATCACATTAGCTGATCGTAGATGATTACAACTCGGCTCCCCGTCTCGTCACCAAGTGCAGTCATATTCTTTTAGTATAACTTGCAATGGCCACATTTTGGAGAAATGTAACTTTATGAAATGCAAATAAGCAAATTGTGCTCTGAAAAGAACTGCAGCTATATAATTTGTTTATGGCCTTGGCCCTACTTAGTTCACCTACATAGTGTAATGAGAGCTGATAACGTCACCAGGACTCTCTGCAAAACTCACCTATGCAGGAGAACCAAGTAGGGCCTAGGGCATGAATAAATTATATAGCGGCAGAGCACAGTGGTGCTCGGCAAAGCAAGTTTTGCTTGTTTGCATGTTTTATAAAGTTACATTTCTCTGAAATGCAAGTTTTAATAAAAGAAGATCGGTGCACCTGGGGATGGGAGAGGGAGGTCTACCATCAGATAATCTTATTGTGGATGTCCTTATAGGGGTTTCCCACGTAAAGTTAACATAAAGTTAGGCCCTATCCACAGGATAGGGACTAACTTGCTGATCAGTAGGGGTCTCAGTGCTGAGACCCCCACATATCGCAAGGACGAGGTATTCGTCAGACCCCTCATTGCTCCATAAGACTAATGGAGCAGACGGCCTTGCATGACCGTTCTGCCCTATTAATCTCTATGGAGCTGACGGAAATTGCAGAGTGCATAGAGATTAATGGAGCAGAACGGTCATGCGCGTCCATCTGCTTTGTTAGTCTGACGGAGTGATGAGGCAACCATACTCCTGACCAAAGATAAAGCATGCTCTCTTTTTTTCGTGGACGACACGGTACAGAGAGCACACCATGCACTTCTACAGCGGCCGTATGCTACCATACGGCTGCCATAATCAGTCGTGTGAAAGTGGCCAAAATACTCCAAAGGATGTCTGGTAAATATGTATCTTGTCTGGATAACCCCACCTGTCTGGTTACTGACATTTTTCACCCTTTCAGACCATGCTTCTGGAGAAACTCAGAGTGGCCAGACGTCCAGAAAATGAAGCAACATTTAATGTATTCTACTACCTCCTGGCTGGAGCAGACAACACACTCCGGTAGGTCTACAAACTAAATTTTCTTATTGAACTTTGCAAAATCATTCTGAATTATAACCTACATCATACCTATATCATACATTTTAAAGGATAATTTCCACAAGGAAGAAGGATTGTAAACGAAGCATACTTCTATCCTGCTGTGTGCTCTTATTTCAGCTTTTTAACGTAAAAATTATGGAAATGAGCCTGAAGACCCTCAGGCTCATTTGCATGATTTTTAAAACCTTGTTTTTTAAAACCTAGGGCTTAAGTAGCTAAAAGAAGAGCAAATCTTGCCAGAGGGGGCTCACACCAGTATGTAAGTGTGCTTTGGTTTACAATCCTTCAACCTGGTGGTAGTTTTCCTTTTAAGGGAGTTTACCAACTTTTTAAAGGATGTAGATTAACAAGTTGGGACCCACACGTTCACAGCAATGGGACACCAGTCCAAACCAGAGAATGGGGTTGCTGGTCTCTGCAATGGGAGAGATGGCAGGTTTAGGATATTTCCGGCTTCAAAAGTTTAATTTTATGGGAGTGTCAGACATTGCTATGCTCCACCACGAATGAGACTGCTGTAGATACCTGGACACTCACATGCTAATGAATGAAGCAGCAGGACACATACCTGACCTGCTACTCCACCTATTGGACAGACTGGGACCCCCATTCTCCAGTTGCTGGTGTTCCTGTCCTGTTAGTACAACCCCTTTAACGCAGACTAAAACGTATATCTTTTTACAACTATACTATATTGCCCTTGTTGATCCTGTTGGTGCCTTAGAAATTGGGCTTTTAGTATAAAGTTTGCACCTCCTGCCGGTAGTAGTGAGTTATACTGTATACTTGTCTTTATCTCTCCAGGACAGAGCTTCATCTCAACCACTTGGCAGAAAACAATGTGTTTGGCATTACATCTAAGGTAGGTCGTGCCCGTCTCCACTACTTATAGGGCTGTCATTCTACCGTCACTGCTGGTAACTTGTGATGTATAGGATCACATTGGCTCATACTCAGACATTTCTAAGTTCAGCAACCAAGAGCTAAAAGCAGCCTGGTGACCGTCACCTTCTGTTGTTATCTGTCACAGCTGAGCAGACTCTGCATATTGGGTTTATTAAAGCGTATGAAGACTTAATTGGCTGTAGACCTGTGTGTTTAGTGACTGCTCGGCGCATCATTGATAGGATTCATACTATTATCTGGTATCTGTGATTCTCCATAACCTCATTGTGCAGAGATGATTCAGCTGCTTATTTCTACAATGGAACTTATTATGTCAGGAAGGTGACTTTTTACAGATTATAATAATTTAAATGGGGACACTGTAGGTGAGTGAGCCTCTGTACCTTGACACTGTGCCAGGCAAAATAATTTCGTATAGTCTAGAGCAATATGGCACCTGAGAGACGGAAGTCTTGTCTTGTGTTTGTGTTATCAACATGCCCTAAAAAATAAACCACAGCAGAATACCTATATCATACTCTACATTTTACATTTACATTAAAATACTCTTTAAGGGGTTATTCATACAAACACATTTTACATTTGTGTACTGCCCATGATCCGTGAAATAATAGAGCAGGCATGGATAAGACACACAGGCTCCTTTTCATGGACGAATGTAAGTCATGGGTCTGCAAAGAAAAAGAACGGATCTCTTACTGAATGAATCTGAATGATCAGTGCTGCTGCTGGATCACATATCACTATGATGTTCGGGTTCCCAACCTATGTGCTGTGATCATTGCATGGACCAATCATGGCAGTGTGAAACTACCATTAGGGTTAGGTGAGGAGGTGACCCTTCCTCCCTCCATAGCCAGCAGCGGCACACGGCGGCACACTCTCAGAAAGATAGAGCCATTGCCGTCTATGGGGGCGTATATGCTTAGGCGGCAGCACACGTGGCATTTTGAACCCGTTTTTGGACCGTTTTTAAGCAGGCTGTTAAAAAACACATGCATTTTTGAAAAACACATGCTTTTTTAGAAAACGCATTTGTTTTTGACAGGTTTTACCAACTATCTCAATTAAAATCGGATGCGTTTTTCAAAAACGCATGCATTTTTTAACGGACTGCTTAAAAACTGTTCAAAAATGGGTTCAAAATGCCACGTGTGCCGTTGCCTTAGCATATACGCCATCCCTTTTAAATAAATTCTAACTTTTTAATGAAAATTTGATTAATCAGAAGAATTCTCTAACTATATCCATAGTAAGTATATGACTGTCTTCTCTTATTGTGTAAGTAGAGATACAATCCCTGCATCTAAATACTGTGCCATGCTGGCATTTAATATCCAGACATAAAGCTCCTTCCTCGTGTGAGTACCTGCTGTACTCGCTTTCTGAAGTCACCAGGATCCGTTTTCAATGTTTTGTACAGGGCGAAGACAAGCAGAAGTCGGCACAGCTGTTCAGCAAACTGCAGGCGGCTATGAAAATCCTGGGCATCTCCAGCGAGGAGCAAAAGGCCTTTTGGTTAATACTTGGAGCAATTTACCACCTGGGGTCAGCTGGCGCCACCAAAGGTATCAATATTTGTCCTTGCAGGACGGTGGAGTACAGGCGGGACATCTGTTCCAGTAGTGTCACTATATAAACACAACACAGATGATCCCAGTCATTTTAGATTAACTTCAATCAGCAAACATGATGGGAATGGAAATTCAGCTTATAACATAGGGCTGCACACAGGTTTGAGAAATCAACCTAGTTCCCTGGCCAATGTGTATATCTTCTGTATAACGGGTAACTGCTTCATATAAAGGTGATGGCACACATTGCGTTTTTGGTCTGTTTTTAGTCCGTACAAAAATGGTAAAAAAACGGATGCGTTTTCAAAAACACATGCGTTTTTAAACGGACTGAAAACGCCATGTGTGGCATCACCCTAAGGGCACTCGTCAGAATGATATAAGATTGGACATACATGATCGCATTAGCTGTCAGTCAAATGGGCTATTGCTTTTGATGTTCCATATAGACACCCTCACCCTAAGCTTGACTAAGCATGCATGTCCATGCTGCTGTCCGACGATAGCATTTTGATTCCGCTTTGAAACTGAATTAAATCACACAGGGCCGGATCACGGCCGATCACATATGCATTTGTAAGAAACGAATGCGATTGGCAATCAGCACCTGGTGTCTTGTATGTAGATTGGCACGACCCGGTGCGTTCTGATTCCGTTTCAAACCGGAATCAAAATGCTATTGTGTGTGACAGCACCTTAAAGGTGATGCCTCATGTGGCATTTTAAACCCGTTTTTGCAACGTTTGTAAGCAGTCTGTAAAAAAGCGCATGCATTTTTTTGACAGGTTTTACCAATTATCTTAATTAAAACTGATCAAAAACGGATGCGTTTTCAAAATGGACTGCTTAAAAACAGACCAAAAACGGGTTCAAAACTCCATGTGTGGCATCACCCTAATAGTGATAAGGGATTAAATTGCTACCCAACATCTCATAATCCATCAAATACTGGCGGATTATTTTTGAGAACAAAGATTAGGATGGCTAAAATACAACATACGCAGTGTGTATTTCCCCTAGAGAAGGTCAGGAAACCCTAATAAGCATTAGGTGGCCAGTCCAAGAACCTGAATCTGACAGCCTGTGTTCATCTAATATGTTATTAGATTCTCCAGCCACATACAAGTTTGCCTCTATCCACAGGATAGGGGCTAACTTGCTGATCGATGGGGGTCTCCGTGATGGGACACCCACGGATCACAAGATAGGGATTTGTTCTATTCCCGTCGGAACTCGAGATGAAGAGAGCAGCCGATTTGGGCGTGTGCCGGCTGCCTCTATTTATCTCTATGGTGCTGATAATTGGCAAGCGCTATAGAGATGAATCGAACAGACGGATGCTGCTGCTTTCTTCATCTCTATCAGCAATTCAGCCACTTCCCAACTTCTATGTAACTGGAGAACCCCTTTAAGGTTTCACACAGAAAAGCATGTTTATAGTTTTGTTAATTTCCAAATTATAGAGCTATTTGGCTCAATACATGGTCCTTAGGTATCTCTTTAGGACAATTTATTTTGCCCTTTTTATATGTCCTCATCAGTAGTATAGAATACTGTATTATTATTTCATTCAACTTCTTGAGACACAATTGTGTTGTTTTATTTTGTCACTTAAAAATACGCAATATATGCGCATATAAATATGCAAAAAAGTAGCTTAGCACACAGCCAGACATGCCACCTTCCAAAGGATCCTTCATGTACCTCTGCATGACACGGGCACTTTATGGTGGTACAGTATAGATTCCATAGGTGGCGGATTATGGATCAGTATATGGATCTGTGTATGTGAGCCCAGGGGATGGCACCTATGGTTTAATTGACATAAGTGACAATATTTTGACAGTCTTATCGCCGTTTCCCATATTGGCAATACCCTTGAGTTAATTCAAGGACATGACATTTCTAGAACATATGTTTAGATGCGCTGAGGTTATTACGGTGCCCTGCGGTGGCTCAGGTCCCTCGGGGCTCACTTTATGTTGGCATTTCCTTTTAGTGCCTCTTATGTGAGTTCCCTGATAACTGTGAGGCAGATGGTTTTATGTGACTTGTGTCTGCAATGAATAACTGGTCTATAACCTTCCCTTCCCCTGCAGTCTCAGATGTAGATGCTCTGGGTAACTTGGTTTGACTCTTGCTGAGTTTTGTGTTTTCTATCCGATCTCTCTTGTGTGCATTTCTATCTCATCCTGCAGCTGCGGATCACACTTGATCACTCCATAGCATGGAGCATGACCAAGCTGAGCGGGCGCTGACCCGGGGGAAATGGTCCCATCCAGACTCATAGCCTGCCCCCTACTGCTCCATCACATAAACTGCAATAATCACATTATCTCCTAGGTCCTGAAGAATAATAAAACCCTTTTTAAATGAAAGGAAATCTACCATCAAAAGTGAAGTATGATAAACCAGGGACACATATTTATAGATCCAGGCAACTGTGGTAATCTTCTCATATGTACTATCTATGGCCTTCTTCCTTCTAAAATCAACTTTTAAAGAGATGGTAATGAGCTTGAAAGGCTACTGGGGTGGTTTCCAGAGCTCCACCGTGGTACTGATTCTCAGACTGTTACAATGTCTCGCCCTCCCCCTGAGCACAGGAAGTTTCAGCACACAGTGGTAGGAGGGAAGGACTCCTGCACAGTGTAAAAGCCTGTCAACCTACAGCCAGAGCTGCACCGTGCTGCAACTTCAGACTGTTAGACTGTGCAGGAGCTCTTCCCTGAAACCTCCTTTGCTGCAGTGAGATTACATCAGGCGGTGGTAGTGCGAAAGTGGTGAGGGAGCAGAGGGGGAGACAGTATAACAGCCAGTGAAGCTGCAGCATTGAGAGGCTCCCCAGAAACCCTTCTGGCTGATTAGCATCATTTTAACAGTTGATTATAAGTCCACGTTTTCAAGCTTGATTTTAGTAGATGCTCTTTAGACTAGAAATATACAAGATTATTACAAAAGCACCTTTTACTTGTGCGGTTTTATTATAGATGTAATTGATGAATTGATAATCCATAAAGTCCTGTGGATTTAGGTGTAAATCTTTCTTGCCTTTGTCATTGAGAGTACAGTATACATCAAATAGAAGGACATTCAAGTTTTATGATGCAATAGCAGCTGCCATATTGTCTGACACCACTAGAGGGCAGGCTGATCTAAGCTTTGCATGAGCCAAATCACTCATTCTATTCCAAAATCTAACATACACGTAACTGTATCCACAGGAATTAGTTTTTAGCGTTCCTATCGCTGTTTTCCACCAAAGTGTATAAAAAGACTTATAGAAATGTAATTACTTTAGGAATTATGTCTATCCTTATGATTAACACGTCTTGTATATGCATTAATGTATAAAGAATATCACAATGGCCGAACTAAGTAACGTATATCTACAGCTGCCTTTTTACATTAAAACAGCACAGTTAACCCTTTTTTTATTTGGGTCTTTGTGGGGTACCAACAGTTATTGGACTATGTGGCCTCCATGGTGCCACTATATGTGTTATTAAACCTAATAGGACCTGTAGAGCAGACATTGATCTGTCGTTAGCTCTGTTAACTAAGTTTAGATAATGTTCTGTTGGATCTTCTATTCTACAGTATTGTAGAGCAGCATAGGATAGAGAGGGTGTGCTCTGGTTTAAACGTGTATGTATAAAACTGTAAAAATAGTACCAGGACATGTAGAGAGAGCATGCGAGTCTAACTTTGCCCATTCACATGGATTGTCAGCTCCACTGTTTACAAGCTCATATAAGATGAGTGCCGCCTGCTGTGGGGCGGAATAAACAGGACTTGCTGGATTTCTCTATGAGACATAGAAAACGCTATTCCCTGAATCCCCCAGTGATGCATCAATGGCTAGAAATCTCCACACACCTACAAGGCGGCCTTAATTGGCAAAGCCTCTGTAAGGAGAACTCTTACTCTTACTTGACCCCCATACAAAATCATAGTAAACCATCTACATCAGCAGTCTATCCTATGCTGCCCTTGGAGTAGGGTAGGGGGCCTGTCAGATCCATGTATATTGTAACCTGGGTGCATGCCATCTTCATGCTACCACACGACTGCATGCTTTTATAACTTGTTTCCCAGACATAATAAATTGAACATTTACTCTTACACTTTTGCTATGGCCTGAATATCTAAATTAACACTGTGTGCCCTGGAATGTTTTTTCTTTTTTTTTTTTTTTGTTAAACAAAATAAATTCTCTAGAGTTTATTAGATGATGCATGTGTCAATGCCTTTTGGTAAAATGTTTTTAATAAAGAGCGGTTCCAATCTGATATGAAGATTCTATAAATCCATTCATACCAGGAGATAGTAATGAGCAAAGGACAAAGAAAATCTTACTTCGTATCAAATATTTTAAACGCCTTATGCCTTTTTTTGGAATAAAGGAAGCTTTGCTAGAAGCATTATGTTATTTTTTTTTTTGGGGGGGGGGGTGGTGTTCCTCTGATGGGTCTCTGTTCTGACTAGAAGATTAATGTTCATATCAGTATTGACTGGAGCTGCTCTTTAACTGAGATTTCGCTCTTCCCTGATTATAGGTGCTGCTCAGTAATTTCGCCATTATGTACATGCTACAAACCATTCAACCACTATCCATGAGAAACCGTTGTATGTAATGTAATACTACAGTTCTATACATTTATATCTACATTACTGTTTGTACAGCGCTGCAGAATTTGATGGCGCTATATAAATAAACATTATTATTATTAATGTCCTAATGTGTAGGCATGTGGAAGGGATTGACTTAAATACCTGTATTATGATGATGTAAGGATCAATAGGTCCATTACTTGCGTGAAATGTGTCTAACACGCATCCCACTCACAGCGCCTGGTGGCTGGAACGTCCGACCCGAACATAAAACAACCAGAATGAACTCGTAAGGGTTACGGCCGGGCATTCCAGCCATCACACTCGCAAGTGTGTAAAACCTGGGGGAAAACCTTTTATAAAACTTTTTGCAGGTTTGCCAGGTTGTGTCTGTACTTAAAGTATGCCGCCTATTGCAACTACTGCTACACCCACTATTAGCTTCTAATAGAAAGTACAAAGATCATGCATCCAGGCCATTAGCTAGTGCCCTTAGGATGGTATTGTTAGTTTATAAGAACAGCTTTAATGTCTTTCAAATACTATGAAAAGCTGATAGAGGTCGAATGAGATAAAACAAAGACAAATCCGCAATCTCATATCCCCCTGAATCCATCAAGTAAAATAGTCTCCTGATTTGGCAGCACCTATGATCAGTGCGATGTGGTAGCAGAGTTTTCCTGTTCCCTCAATATCGCATCCTTTAGTATTGGGAACTATATAACAATTAGACAGTCGTGTTTGTTTGTTTTCTAACTGCGTGTTTTTTTTGCATGTTGCATGCTGCTCCGTTGCAATACAGAAGCAGATGAAGGTAAAGACGTGTTTCATGGTTCCTCCATTCATATACCTCCAAGTGAATTTGTTCCTTGTGTTATCTCCTTCTATTCATGCTTGCGCTCTCCGTGCCGGTCGCAGTGTGACAGCTGTTTAATTGAGTCATTGTTGTATTGACACTAGTGCGTCTCATCTCTCATGCCTGGGCCTTGTCTGGGTGACTGTATTGTTTCATCTCTCTGTTTATTAGACCATCTCTGCCAAGAGGATTGTCACTCCAGAGCTGGCATCACTTCTGATATTTCCATAAAGTTATTTTCCATTTTTATTAAGGACATCACTGTAGCTAACATAAACATCGTCCTCTACATAATAACCCGTTATCTCTAACGCTGCAACATCATTTATTACCAATGTGATTTTCCACCATTAATGTTGATGTGTGCCATATTAGCTTAAAAGTTAATCAGTTTATAGTTCCACAAAAAGTTTCCTTATAACCAGAGTCTTAAAGGGGACGCCCTGGTTTGAATATATCTAATTATAATCTCCTATTCCTCCCCACTCCTCATAAAAGTCTAGTAAGATTAGAAAGTGTCGACTGCCTACCCCAAACATTATAATCTGCAGCATGTCTTGAATAATAAATTCATTGCGATTCCTTACATATCTCTCTATAATTTCTGTCCATTATGCCATTTCCAAGAAATTCCCATTTTAATCTGTATGCTAATGAGGCAGTTGATGCACTCTGGGCATGTCCTCAGCATTTGAAGCACTTCTATTCCTGTCTGGACAACTGACCTTAAAATAAATGAATCACAATTGGGAAACAAATATAGATTTAAATGAAAATATTAGGATATTTTATTAATTTAAACAATTTTTATGTTTGTTAAAGATCGTATAAGACTGGATCAACAATCAGGCCAAGTCCCCAAAATTTCCCTGGTGTTTCTCATCTTTGCTTGAATAAAGATGAATTTAGAACTTTATTATTTCCAACCCAACCCCATTTACATAGAGATGGTTACAGTTTTGACACACGGATCAAAACTATATATAAATATGCTTTTACATCCAGTAGGAATTAAAGATTCTGACCAACTGTAACTAGATATAGAGATTTTTTTAAATTACATCTTGCATCCATATTATCATTAGGTTATACTCTGCTCTTAGGATAAATGTGATCTTCATTAAAAAAAAAAAAAATCTGTGTTTTTGTGAAGCTGGCAGAAAGCAGTTTGCCCGCCACGAATGGGCACAGAAAGCTGCATATCTCCTGGGATGCTCTCTGGAAGAACTTTCCTCCTCAATATTCAAGCACCAACCTAAAACCGGTGGCCTGCAGAAGTCTACCTCCTTCCGGCAAGGACTGGATGATGGAAGCCAGGGAGACGGACCAGGTAAGCAGTGGCGCGGTATAGACTTTGTTGTTCTGTAGAATCAGTAGATCCGAATCAAATTACAATAAAACATAGGAATCTTCTTTATTAGAGGTCATCGAAATCAGATTGGTGCAAGTCTTACACCAGCCCTTCTACTGATCAACTGTTTCTAAACCAAGAACAAGAAGTAGATGCTACACAGAGAATGGAACGATCTACTTCCTGTTCTAGTTTCTGCTCATTAAAGGAGTTGACCACTCTTTTTTTAGATAAATTTCCCATGTACCTTTCCTGCTTTAATAATGATCCCTGAATGTTCATAAAGTGGTTCAGCATTCCTGATGCTTACTTTAGTGCTGAAACAGGAAACTGTATTTATGCAGAGGGCAGCACAGCTGAAGCTCTCAAATGAGGCAAAGGTACATATACATGTAGAAACATGTCTAATGGTACAGATTTATTGTAAAGTGGCCAATCCCTTTAACTGGTTGGGATCTGACATCAGAAACCCTTAGCAATCTTGTATACATTGTCATCACATTTTTAGCCCACAAAGTCCCTCAAAGTAACTTTAGTTATTTGGATTAAAAGTTACCAATCCAGAGCATCAGAACTTGCCCTACTAGTAATAAATTAGGAATTCTCCAATAAAAGTCTCTTTTATATATAACTATATGGTGGAACATCTTTTTAATGCCATCTTATATGTCTTTACCAAAAAAATCGAAAAGTTAAATTCTATAAGTGCTGCTTTTTCTACCGTTCTTTGGATTGACATTTACAGCTTTGTTTCATTATACTTTCACCATATTAAAAGATGACTCGACTTTTGCCTGAAATGCTACCAGTTTTTTTTTTTAATGTCTACAATTTTCTGTTGACTTTAAATTCCGTAACCTTTTAGAAATGTAGAATTTCCAGCCTTTAATTGAAACATCTCCTTAGCCGCCTCAGACGTTCGCATGACATTTTCTTTTCATTTGGGTCCTTGTTGCTTTTGCGCTTGACGTTTTCAATTAGACAATGGCAAAGCAAAGGATTGTGCATAAGTGACTCTGTAATAAGTTCCCCCCCTGACTGGGTACAGCCATATTAGTGACCTGCATTATGATAGGACACGCTGACCTTACGGACATGCTTGTTTACATATTAAGGTCCGGTTACAAGTCACTTGTACTTCTAGAATCTCTTTTTACTGGGTAAACACTGAGGACTGTACTCGTAGATGTCCAAAGGGACGCAGCAATGTCTGTAATATCAATATTTTCCAAAATAGCCTCTACTTTTTACTCCTCAGCCGATCCCACCTCTGCAAGTATTGGTCAAGCATTTATTGTAGACATTTGGGATCTGGGAAGTGATGGAATGGAGAAGACAATTTAATATGATAACAGTTCATCTGGAATTAGGATTTTAGATAACGGATCTGATATTTTTGGATAAGCGAGGCTGATTTTCTCTTACACCCCAGTATTGTGTGTTCTTCCATGTGTAAATACGACCCCTCACACTTTGACGCCACCCATGTTAATTTTACTCTTTTTATCTCCAGGTTCTAAGTTGTCCGCTTTGGAGTGCCTGGAGGGAATGGCCTCCGGTTTGTACTCTGAACTTTTTACACTGCTCATCTCACTGCTAAACAGGTGGGTGACAACGTCATAAGAAAGATCATAAGCCGGAGAATGTGGTATTTAATTTAAGACTTCTAATAATTAATTTCCTGACACAAATAAATGCGCTTTTTAGTGTCCGGGGAAATGTATCCAGGGTAAGATGTACTATAAATTGGGGTGGCAAAGTCTGTACCGCTATCTCATCGGTAAGGGAATGGATTGGTGTCCTGCTCTCCACCGGTGGCCAAGGCTGAAGCTACTTTTCCACAACAGCAGAAGTCCCAGCAGACTGGATGTTATGATCAGTGTGATTAAAGGCTTTGTGCACTTTTAAGCAACCTTACATCTAACTATTGTAGGGGAGATTTATCAAGACCGGGTAGTGAGATGTGTGCCATATCTCTGGTGTTCGTGTACCCGAAACGCAAATCTGCATCGCTTAGGTGCAGTAGTATTCACCTGTTTTTGGCATAAATCATGATGAGACTCAAATTAATCGCTTCCAGCACTGCAGGGGTAGGTAAACGTTATGGTGATAACATAATACTTCTTTATTGAAAATGTGATAAAAGCACGGTGTATAACATCAAGGGATGGAATAAATGAGTGGGAGTGTTTATACGGCATCTAGATCCGACATTGCAGTAGAATAAGTGCACTTTATCCACATAACCTTCTAGGCTTATTTATTTGATGGTGTTGTCTGGACATATTTTGTGTTTTTAGATTCTACTGGATAGGTCATCAGTATTGGATTGGTGAAAATCAATGCAACTCTCCCATTGATCACTTGGTCCAGTGAGCGCCAGTTGTAGAATCTATACTGAACAGGAGTTGCGTTACATTTCCCCACGTGATTGCTATACACTGGCTTGGCCTTGTGCTCATTTGACCATTTATAGTGCAGACTTACAGTATTTTTTGGATTATAAGGCGCACCATCAATAAATGCCTGCTAAAACATCTAGGTTTATATATAAGGCGCACTGGATTATAAGGTGCACCTGATTATAAGGATGAATGACTTGCAGGTGGCAGACCTGTGCACAGTTCAAGGCAGCTATTATCTGTAAGTACGGTTCATATATAAGGTGCACTGGTATATAAGGTGCACCTTTTAATTTCTGAGAGAATCAAAGGATTTTTTTGTGCGTCTTATAGTCCAAAAAAAAAGTACTGTGAATTTGACTGTACACATTCGATTAATGCTTGCTGAACCCCACTGATGTCGTACATGATAATGTTCAGTCGATATATGAAATATGTGAATGTTGGATTCCCTGGACCAGGCCTTAAATCACTTCTTGTTTGAAGGTCCAAGCAGACTTCACCCCCCCCTAGTTTCATATATTCATAGAGTTATGGATGCTACATGACCCATGAATCATTTATACTGTCTCTTGACAATTTGTATCAAGGGCAGGATCTCTCCCAGATTTATTCCACATGCATTTGGCTTTAGTGGTTATTTAAGGTGTATGGTTCCATAGTTTCATTGGAGCCGAATGACTGTAATAATTCTTGTTCCCTGATACGAGCACATAAAAGCTGGTTGTAAAACAAAGAAATATGTGGCGCTTTACTACCTTTTAATAGTAAGGAAAATGCAAAAGCAAATAGAACCAGTCATGTAAAGTGACAGAATGCGACTGACAAGATGGTGAGTGCCCCCTATGGCTGGATGTATTATACTTCATCTAGATCTTATATTGCGGTGGCAGCTGCTTTATATGCATGAAGCGTGTTCACCGCTGGACAAAAGAAACCAGACATGCTAAAATTGACAAGAATAAGTGTGACCGTGATGTGAAAATTACACGCTATTACTGACGGGCCTAGAATACAAGTTCGGCCCCCCCCTTACTAAGAGCTCAGTGAAAGAAAGCCCTGTGTCTGTTGTGAGGAGGTCTATTGTCGACCTTGAGGCCTAGTAAATTATTCATTAGTGAAAAGCGAAATCCTAAAATGTTTGGTAAACAGCAAATGCTGAATACTGGGGTTTGATAACTTTGTCCTTAATGACGAGTGTCCTGTAGGAAGTAGATAATATTGATAGCGGGTGTTAGCGGAGGAATTTTGGAGTTTAAAACATGAAAAATTGAGTTACAGATTTTAAATCTGTCGGGTAACCTTATTTTTTTTATAGATTTCACTCATTTCCTTAGATGAAATCTGTGACTAATACATGAAAAAAAAATCCACAAAATCATATTCAACAGAATGCTTTTTACCACAAATTTTCATACTGGAAGATGGCCGTAGACCTGAGAGAAAAGCGAGAGAAAATTTAGTTTGAGGCACATGTTCTGCTTGAATTACTTGTTAAAACGCAATTCAATGGTAACGGGGAGGGGTTGTGTCCTTATCCCATATGCGTTTTGGCTGAAATGCATGCGATCAGTAATGAGAATGACGTGCTTTGAACACGTTCACATGGGCTTTTAGTTGCAACACATCTGTGATCGGGACAGGCCCATCCGCATTCCCACCAGAATGTGTGAACGCAACCTCGCTTTCTGCAAGAATTGTAGATTGGCCCCTTAACCATAAATGGTGGCCATCAAAGATCATCTTCTCACCATGTCCGTCTGTGAATTACTTCACGTTAGCAGCCATTTCCTTTCTAGTCATGACTACTTATTATAGGACCCATTATCATCAAATGTGGGCAATCTATGTGGTAAATTGTACACCTTTAATAGTGATAACAGATGAGTTGTAAAGACTTTCCCGATTCTTTTCTTGTCACGTGTGTATTCACACAGAAGAGTGTTTAGCATGCCAGTAACTAGGGCATCAGTCTCCTGCTCAGGTGAATTGCAGTCAGTCACTGCTCTTCATGTTCACACCTTAAATGGCTTGTGTTGCCATCATCCATCAAGTAAGTGATTTATTTCTCACTCAAGTGGAGTTTATGGTTGCACACTGAGGCTGAAGGAAGGACGGGCGTCTGTTTGAAGACCATATCTGTTCTGCTCACATTTACTCTTCTGTTTGGCAGTACATTTTTGTCTAAATAAGAGTATTCTTATACAACTACAGGGTTATGTATAAGATAGGATCTGTAGGTTTGTTCTTAAGTTGAATTTGTATGCAAGGTGGAACTGTATATTTTAGAATTGTAACCCCAGCCAAAATTTTTTTTGTCTCTGTGACAATTGTATTTTAAAAATGTTGGATTGTCATAAGAACCAGGATTAACAATAAAGCTTCATTGTAGACACCTGTGATAACTGTTACAGCTGTTTATTGTATCCTGGGGATAAAGTAGAGTAAATTACCAACATCCAGAGGCCTACTTATAACTAGGGGTCGTCTGTAAGTTGGGTGTTCTTAAATAGGGGACCGCCTGTACATGTTTGTGTGTATAATATGTGTGTGTGGGTATTTTTTAAGTAGGGGACCGCCTGTATATACACAATCTACAGACGGACTTCTGGTTATTTACTGTACTTTAGCCCTGGGCTATTAAAGGTCTCTTCAATGAAGCTTTATTGTTAATCCTGGTTTTGACAACCCAACATTTTTTAAAATCCAATTGTCACAGAGCCCAGAAAAAATTTGTCTAGAGCTACAATTATAAAATATACAGTTCCGACTTGCATACCATTTTCACTGGTTCTGTTTTTGTTACTTCACCAGCCATCCAAGCACAGGGTCTATTTTTAAAAAAAATTTTTTATCTCCCCTTCCGTATGTAATATAGATGGGTTGTAAGACTCAATAATCATTTATGTTTTGTGAATACAACTCTTCGTTGTCTAAGGTGTTGGGAGCCAAAAATATCAATAGTTTCTCGTGTCTTAGCCAACGAAGCCCTTCTCATTTTATAAAAAATTTTGTATGATGTATATACCACAGCATGTGAACCCACCGTGATACGGGTAATGGCGTTCACCTCTGCGGAGCGGCCTGCTTTATACTACCTGCAGTGCATTTATTAATAAGAAAAAGCCACCACATTGTGAGTAGGTAATGACCACCAGGTAATGACGCTACCACTTGAGCGGTTTAAAGGCTGAAGACTGTAAACCTGTGCTCTGTGATGAATGTGTTAAGACACACATGAGAATGCATTGCCCTCTATCTGTAGTGGTTAATCAGAGCCGACTCGATGCGTGTAAATCACGTTCTTGCTGGTTATGTGAGGGGCTGTGGAGGAATCCCAGCTCCAGAGCTTATCACGGAGAGATTCATGATTGTAGGGTTCTTCTGCAGTGCATAGGGTAACATTACTCTGCTGCACTCGCTAAAAGATATTTATGTTCTCCTGTTCATAGCCATGCTTCCAATCTTTTATATGTGCAGTTTAAATACTGGATGAGGCTTTTACTAGCTGGCAGAGAGCGTGTTCTTTGTGTAAAGCTCCATCCATTTACTATTTTTTTTCAATTATTATTATAGATATGCAGAGATCAGAGTTGTGTGTTTATTTTTTTATTATACTTTCCTATTATGTTGCGTTTTCTTATTGCTATTAATATTCTGGCTGATAGAAGGCGTAAGTGAATATGCAGAAGCTAATGCTTATTATTCTTTCCGAAATGAGCTGATGAAATCCTCCGTGGAAGCATGCCAGCTCTAGAATGTTTTACACACGACATTTACCCGTTTTATAATTTTCTGTAATCCCGTCCTATTGTGTCTTTCTTTGTTGTTTTGACAGAGCCTTGAAATCCAGCCAGCATTCCCTATGCTCCATCATGATTGTGGACACCCCAGGTTTTCAGAACCCAGAGCTGGTGAAACAGCGACGTGGCGCTACTTTTGAGGAACTTTGTCATAACTATGCACAGGAGAGACTACAAGCTCTGTTTCACGAGAAAACTTTTGCCCAGGAACTTGAGCGATACAAAGAGGTATCCTAATACAAAGAAGTGGTCACCGCTTAGGCTCATTCCATACCAAGCACTAAGACCCCAACATGGAAATTCACCAATAGGTTGAGGAAAAGGGAGAAAGAGAAATTCTAGGAATCTAGTGCATGTGATTTGATGGAAAGCTAAAACTAATTTTAGGTCATCTGTAAGGCTTGATCTACATGACAACCAATGACTTACCGACATGCAATCCATTTTGTATATAAATGCGATGAAAGCGACCCCCGTCTTTTATAGAATATTAATGAATTTTTATAGAGTTGTATTTTATGGATTTTGTAAACACCCCCTCAAACAAAAAAAAATACTCCCTCTTTGTACAACGAAGTCACAGAGAATAATTGATGTGTAGCCCAAGCCTTACGATGCAATATTTTATAAATGTATTATTTTAATTAATAGAGATGTTTCTTCCATTCCTATGTGATGGACAATGATTCTGGTATTTTATAGATGGTTTGGGGTTCCAGCTGTACAATCACATGGATTGGACGCCCCACCACCCGGAGAAGAGGGGTATCGATCTCACTAATGGGTAGAGCAATAGAACAAGTATGGGTCCTGCTGCTCCCTTTAATACTGTGGGAGTGTTGGGAATTGCTGAGCACATTTCTCAGCTATCATTGGCAATGATTGGAGTTCTGTAGATAGCTGAGTGCTGGGCTCCGCAATCCCTGGCTGTTCCCATAAAATCAAATGGAGTGCCAGGACGCATGATTGCCCTGCTTCTCAGGGTCTCGGGTGGGTGGTCCTGCTCTCATGCTCAATGCGGTACCCAGCAGTGAGACCCTCACCAATCAGCTGGTTATTCCCAGTGTTTGCTTCTAAACCGTAGTCTCCCTAGTTGTTAAGTCTGTTCCATCCAGTCCCTCCCTTCTCATACTATTTTTTTTTCTTTCTACTTTCAATGATTTCTCATTAGTTGTGCAGTTAATGATGATCTTAAGTGTAGTCCTAATTTCTTATTCTGTCTGATAGATGTACTGCCGTAGCCGAACCTTAAATTAGACCTAATTGGTTGAGTGATCTGGTGCAATGGGCTCCTGCAGCAACCGGTTTGAAGTTATTACTGCGCTACTGACCTCTCGATATAATTGTCTCTATATCGCTGTAGATTACAGACTTCATTATTTGAAAGAATTGCCTCAATAATTTAGCTTTTAGGAGAGTTGGGTATTCTCTTTTTAGCTAATCACACCATGTAACTTACTATTACTATTTCCTATAAGGCAACTTTATATTTGTTGCAAATTCTGGGAGTATTGTCAGATCGGATCTATGTGGAATCTGACATTTGACAACTCATGTGTGATACTTTATATGAAATGTAGAAGCGCAGTGATACCCAATGCACCAGGATGGAAATCCAGCCTCTAATTTCTGACTGATCTCTAATGATGACATAACTTTAATCTTAGTCTCATGTATACTAATCATTCATCTGTCCCCTCTAGGAAAATATAGAGCTTGCTTTAGATGAAATTGAGTCCAGTACATCTGGCTCAGTAGCTGCTGTAGACCAAGCTTCGCATCAAACACTGGTAAGCAAGGCAGGGCATGCCGGAAGTCTTGAAGAGATGTCACTTTTATTATTTTTTGATCCAGGGTTTTTTTTAATACATAAATTAGTTTGAATGATGCAAAGAGAAAGACACTGTACAGTTTATTATGTGTGTATGTATATTTCCAGCAGGAAAATAAGCAGGAGGTAAGTGACTTTACATTGTTGTTAAAAATAAGTTCTATTAACGTATAATCAGTTATGTATGTAAAGTTTGTGTATATATAGATGTTGTATATGGATTCTACCAAGTTGATTTCTATGTACTACGTGACGGCGCTTCCTGGGAATTATTTTTTGTTTTCTACATGGAAGTACTAGGAACTTCTATGTTACTAAATGTCTGTCTGACTTAAGAGGCATTCAGGGGTGGCAAAAAAAAGAAAGCATACTTCCTAGCTTGGACTCCCAATTCCTCTTGGCATTGGTACTTCCAGTCTTCGACACCCGTGCCCAGCAGTAAGTTCCAAGGTTCACTTCAACCAATGAGTGGTCTTCTTTGGACCATGGGCCGTCACTTTCTCTACACCACAACTGATGTTGCATGGTTCAAGAAGGCCACTCATTGGCTGAAGAAGGTCCCTTGATACTGTAAAACCTCCAGCTGGGCACTGAGGACCACAAGTATGTGGTATGTTCGCTTCCTTATATTTTACCAACCTAGCATCCCACAGGTTTTCCATAATTTTGTAGCAAACCCTCTGCTGACCAAATCAGTTGAATGAGAATTATTGTTCATTACTGTTAGCGCCATTATAATTTATGGGTAGGATCAGTGCTTGTACATCTTCCTCTTTTTAGCCAAGAATGACTTCCACTGATGGCCACCTGTATTCCAACTTTTATATGGAAATGCTCATTTAGCCAATTAGTTTTTGAAATGGTAAAGCACTTTGGCAGGTGGTTGTCTACATGGGTATTTCCTATGTATAATGATGCCACCAGTAAGTAGAAATCCATGAGGAACCTTGCAAGTATTGGAAGCAGCAGGGGGTTAGTAAGGAGAGAAATAATTTTCTCAGTTTTTAACACAGTTTGTGTCTTTTCTAAAGAGAAACCTTATCCTATCGTCCATCCCTCGTGTACGTTGCAGCTCCATAGGAATATTTGCTTAGTTAACGTGAAACCTATATTGCTTCTAACTGTAGGGAACCTCATTCCCCTCCAAAAAAGACACTTCAATGCTGTTTTTTTCTCTTTGTTCTGTTCTCTCCCTTCCCTTTTACTTAATATTTTAGTGCATTTTTACAAAAAGATCTCCTTTCACGAGTAAAGTTTATGACAATCAGAAAATGGAGGAAAATCTCCTTCTGCCACTTTCTCGCCATTATCCCGTCAAACGTGTTTTGATCCAATCAAACGCAGCTTTTAAATTTATTAGGCATAAAGCGGCTGTGAGTGAGTTTTCTGACTAAGATGCTCTGGAGAATGAGGTTTTTTTTTTTTATTTCCGCACCTTTCTCTTCCTCCTTTTGGCTGCTTTGCTTAACTTAAGATTCACATTAATAGGAAAAGTAGCAGAAATACTTGCAAAGTTTAATAGAATGTGACAGCAGCCGCATGACTCATAAAAACGTTGACAATAAATGTCTGTGGCTGAAGCTCTTAAGAAGCTGCATTTCAAAGCAGTTCATAAATACCCATATGCTCAGATCTGGCAGGTTCTGTAGCCAAGGTAGAGGCAGGGAGCAGTAAAGCATTTTCACCCAGGAGAGCCTGTTGTGGCTTCATAAATGATTCATCTTCTCCTTATATTTAATTTATATGGTATTTATTCCATCAGGGCTCTAAATAAAGAGGCGCCTGTACCCCTGTTCAAGTAAAAACAATAGCGACGGAAGGAGAGAGTTAGTTTTAAATGCACCTTTGCAAGGACACTTGAAGACGAGCGCTGTGAATCGCCGGTTCTCGGGGGAGATTAGCTGGGTCAGGTAAACTTCTCTTTCATTCCCAGGCAGCCTGCAGATAAATCTTCTAATGAGAGAAGAGCTTTAGGAAAGATTCTAAATATGGAATTTCCCTTCAAGGGGAAACCGGTTTATTTTTTTCATAGCTCAGAAGAGTATCCGTGACCTGCGCGAATGGTAACTAGAAGACGCAGAGCTTTCCCGTAGACTGCCCGCACAGCTGCCTCGCGATCCGTGTTCGGTCATTTAAAGATCAAAGACAAACTTAATATGTTTGTTTCGTTAAAGTTGTTCAAGTTCAAGTTGCGCTGTCGAGAGACTCGTCTTGATGTATTCAGCGGCATTAAGGAATATATGAAAGGCTTATAAACAGGGATATCGCAACCAGGGGAGGACATTTTAATCATAAAAGAAATCTGATGACCCAGAAAGGTAAATTCAATACAGATATCCACATGCGGTTTACAGAGAAAAGCGACTATGAATTGTGGCTTTATGCGATCGAAATGTTCGATAAAAAAACAAGAGATCAGCGGAGTCTTATTCTTCATCAAGTGATAATGGTTTTGATAATAGTCAAATAATGCACATTGTACTTATCTTTGGTTCTCCTGGTGACTATGAGTTGCTTCAATGAAGCCGGGGCAGTACAGGGCAGCTTTGTTGTGCGTCCTCTATATGTACGGCACATACACAGTGAACCCAGGATGTGCTGCATCTGCATACGGGGGGCGATTAAGAACACTAACCGCCGCTCCATAAGGAATTGTGGGTGGGGTAGTGTCCAAATCACCTTGACTTTTACCCTTTAAAGACAACTTTTTAACACTTCTCCTACTTCATATGTGCTTCTCCACTGATTACAATGCAGTTGGGATTTTTTGCTCTAGCCCACCTCTGTAATTGGTGGCATCGATTTTGAGGCTGGATACAAACAAAATTGCTTTCTCTGTGGAAAGGAGACATTGTGCCAATCCCATGGACTGAGCACAACGCCGTGGATGGGAGTCCCATCTTCATATTTCACTATTGATGCACTGTGCTCCTTCCAGGGGATCTGAAAAGCACATGATTCCACGGACCAATCAAGTTTGCGTGCAACCTCAGCATTATATATTTTTATTATGTGCTCTACTTTGGGGTAGTCTTCAGCCCAGGACCGCCCATATGACAATCAACAGCATAAACGGGTTACTAAAAAAATTCTAACTATGTGGGAATCAGTGGGGCTGCACCTATTGATTGAAATAGAGTTATTATAAGGTCCTTTTTAAAGGAGTCTCCCATTGGAATAACTTTGTCCTTGTCCATGTGAAGGTTATAGATGGAAGCTCCTCTGCTCTAAGAACTCCTCAAGCTGATAACAACTGGTTGATCAGAATATGGTTTCACTGAAATAATGATTTATAATATTTGGAACAATATGTCTGTGTAAACCATGACCAGACTCCTGGAGGGACTCTAAGAGTCCTAATTGCTTACCGTGATTGACAGCTCTCTCTATATCCATGTGTCACATGTTTTTTGACGGCAGAATGATCAGGACTTGCTCCCTCTACTACGAGTCCAGTTTGGATCTAGGCTGGATTCCCATCTCGATTTTTTCCCCCCCTTTCTTACAGACCCGTCCGGTGGATTTTGCCTCCTGCCTCATCTTCTCCTCTTTGGTGGAAGAGTGACCATTGGTGGCAGCCAGTGATTGGCTCCTTCCGATGTTCAGGAATTTCAAAGATT
The DNA here is from genome assembly GCA_019512145.1 of Engystomops pustulosus. Taxonomy (NCBI): domain Eukaryota; kingdom Metazoa; phylum Chordata; class Amphibia; order Anura; family Leptodactylidae; genus Engystomops; species Engystomops pustulosus. The sequence continues at coordinate 240,324,697 of CM033642.1, read as the reverse complement.
TCTCCTTATATTGATAGTGACTTTGCTGGGAACCTCCCTGATCATATGCTCATCGGAGGCTGGGGCCAATGCTGCATCCGTTTCACATAGGTTTCAATGGAGTCCATTGAGCAGGAGGGAGCAGGATGGAAAATCCTTATTTTTTTTTTCTTCTTCTTTTCTTCTCATCTGCACTTTTATGCTTTGAAGACGGAGGCAAAAACTATGCCCCTTTCTGCCAGTATAAGTCTTTGGGTATGCTCGGCGTATATGTCGGGAGCCATTCTGAAAAAGTTTATGGCTTACAACAGCTCAGTGTTCTCTTTAAAATTTATTTCCAAGATGATTTGTAGATTAATTTCAAAATAAAACTTTCTAGCCTAAAACAGGAAAAAAAAACCTAATATTCCAATATTTTAAGATTCACCACTGAAACTGGCCCTGAACCTAGTCTCTAAATCTCAAGGATCTGTCTAATCCTCTCCTTTAAATTCCATCCCACCTTTTATCAGACGCCAGATGGGAAATTATTGGCTCCTCTGAATATAAAGTCCCATATGAATTGCTTTTACCTCTTAATGGCCTGTGGTTGAAAGTTGTGACGCCTCATTTATTTTATGTTCGCTGCTAAACCTTCATAATCACGGCTTTGATTGACATTTATGGTAGCACTCTTTAGGCTAAGGGTATTTTTCAGGAGACTACTATGAAATCCATATGTTTTTACTTACCAATATTGTGTTATCTTTCAAATGGAATGAGTTCCCGAGAGATTCCAGCATATTTAATGACGACATTATATGTAATAATATGGTTTCGTCCACTGTAATCAAAGAAGTTGACCTCAGCAAAGTGCACAGACTTAGTAGTTGTAGCGAAGTGGGTGGATGTATAACCCAACATGGAGAAATATGACAAGACAGCAAAAACTTATAGCCCTTCCTTCTACAAAACAAAATCTTTTTAGTGACCTGTACAATGGAACATACAGATACTTTAATATTACTTACTGATCGTGTGTAATGCTTATAACATAGCTTCTTTTTGAATGGGTTGTCAATTTTCAGCCAATAATGCATATTGTTTGTATGATTTTCCAATATTGTATCAATTCCTCACTTTTTCTAGATCTCCGCTTGCTGTCAGTCAACAGGAAGCTTAATTGTTTACTTCCTGTGGATAAAGAAAAAACCCCTGCCCCTGGTCATGTGATGTCACACAGGTGCACAGCTCATTATAACACACAGCTCTGATTACTCTGATACTAACAAACTGTGCACCTGTGTGACATCTCATGATATCCACAGGAAGTGAACACTGAAGCTTCCTGTACAGTGATCTAGAAAACCGTGCGGAATTGATAGATAAAATATGTTAGAATATTGTTACATTTTTCTGTATATAAACCATAAGATATATTTGTGGAGACCGGACAACCCCCCTTAAGCCTTATTGCAGCATTGGGGGAAGAGTGCACCTTTCCTGAAACCTTTAGCTAAAAACTTCACTACTAATGAAAAGAAAGGAAGCCCTGCATGTAATGAATAAGTTAGGTTGATCTCTACTCCTTTGGTCCCCTTATGGCACGCTGACACATACAGAAAATTGACATCAAAGGATTTAAGTTATTCCATTGCAGACTTTGAGCCACCTTCTACTTTCTAAGGGAGTTTCTGTCCAAAAGCCGAGTCTGATAGGTCATGCCGTTATATTATTCCCCTCATTGAAATGAGTAGCGGCAGGTTTTATATAATTTTCATTCCCATAAATGCATTTCCTATGTAACACACTGAAGAAAAACTTTGTAAAAAAAAAAAGTATTAAAGTATTTTTTGTACATAATGCACAGAGCCATTTCCTTCCTCATGGAGAAAGAACACTACAAAATGATAGTATTTGCTGTGGCAGAGGAAGAAGGACGTTCTTTAGATATGACTACAGTCTTTCTGGATTTTGTATAGCAGCCATGTATAAACTAGATGTTCTTTTAATGAAGAAATGACAACTATCAATGACATGCCAAGCTAAAGTTAATCCAGTCACTTCCATCATGCTATGCTAGGTTTCGGAGAAAACCTAGCATAGGTCACCAGGGACCAGGGACCTAATTTATTTAAAGACAGGTTGCAGAAGCCCATGACACCTCCATTGCAAAAATGCCTCCCTGCCTTTTATAATCATTTGCATTGCAATATAATTGGATGTTATAACTTTCCTTGCACCTTGATAAAATCCTGGGGTAGTCACAGGGGCTGGGCTTTGGTTTGGATGCATTTCAAAAAACAACATTTGACTTGTCTGTGATGCAGACTGCCCAGCTCTTGGCCCCCACCTTTGTGTTCCTCCCCCACTGATGTCAGCTCACCAGGCTGTTACCTCTGTGAAGAAGCAGGAGGGAGGAGCTGTACAGGAGCACAAAGGTGGAGGCCAAGATCTAAGGAGTCTGCGGCACAGATAAGTCACATATTGGGGCAGATTTACTTACCTGGTCCGTTCTCAGCGGCGCGTTCTCTGTCGAGGATTCGGGTCTTCCGGCGGTTCACTAAGGTAGTGCGCCCGATGTCCACCAGGTGTCACTGCTGCACTGAAGTCCGTCGTAGTTCACTGGAGTTCACCAACCGTTGCTGGGTGCAGGTAAGCGCGTGTCAAGTGACACTTTAAAAAAAAAAAAATTTCCGACGGCCACGTTCCCCGATTTCCATCGGGGGCAACCAGCGCCGATGCGCCACAATCCGAACGCATCCGCCAAAAACCCGGGGCAATTTGGCGCAAATCGGAAAAATCGGCCCCTTAGTAAATGACCCCCAATGTTTTTTTGAAATGCATCCAAACCAAAGCCCAACCCCTGTGACTACCCCAGGATTGTAATGCAAATGCTTAGAGAAGGCAGAGAGGCATTTTTGCACTGCAGGTGTCATGGGCTTTTACAATCTGTATTTAGTGAAAATGAGGTTCCTGGTGACAAGTTCCCTTTAAGGAAGTATTACGCTGTTTCAGTCCCTTTTTAATATCTTTTTGCACATGGTTGGATTAACTTCACTTTGTATGTTCCTAATAAAAAAAATGTACTGTAGTGTGATTGGTCTTCAAAAAGTAAAAAAAGTAAAAAAAACACAAAATACAGACATCATACATAAAACTAAGGAGTAGTCTCTGTGTCTCTGCACATATACATAAGATGCATCGTATAAACAATGAATAAGGCTCAAGTACAGTTTCCACATCGTGTACAGCATTCATCTGTCCAGCTTCTAGTGTCACCAGTAACACAAGTATAATGTGTCCTATGCACCTTTTTATATATCCATCCAGCCATATGTAACATTTTTTAAAATTCCAGACAACCCCTTAGCCAAGTTATTGGAGGTGCAAAGTTGGGCAGTATTGGACATGTCCTATCCTTGTGCGGCACCGTATCGCTCTGTGCCCTCATTGCTGGCCTATGGGGGACGTATGTATGGGCGCAAGCTTGCGGCCTTATATATACGTCCCCTTACGGTCGTGTGAATGAAGCCTTCCACTGTGCTAGATTTATTATTCACTGTTTAAAACTACACCAGATTTATCATAGTTCCTAGACCTTGGGTTATACCAAAGTTACAATAGACAGTCCTGCGCTGCGTAAGATTTCTGATACTGGATGACAAATCTGCTGTGGTATAAGAATAATCTAGTCTAACCTTGAATATGCTTTTAGGTGGCTCATTTGCATAATGTTGGACGACCCTTATTCCGGTAAAGCCATACAAATGAGTGACAGCACCACTGTGTGCTCCTCATAGAGAACAGTGGTACAAGTGTTGGGACCCTAGCAGGGTATTGGCTACATAGCGCGGGAAGTACATATGCAAAAATTACAAAACAATAGATAAATAGATAATAAAAAGAAAGAAAAAAAACGTTTCCATCGTAAAAAACATATCAGTGTAATATATTTTAATAAACCGTGATATTTTTTCTTATCCCAACCAGTTTTTTTTTTTCCCTTTTGCTGGTGAGCGCCTCTTGTGTTATTCCACGGGTACGAGATTTGCTTTTCCCCATTAGATACATTTATAAACCAATTAAAGTTCTATTGATCTTTAAAAACCTGTTAACCAAAACCCCCTCTAGTTTACGATGAGTAATTGGTGAATGTGAAGGAGGCGTAGGCCCAGTATCAGCGTGCGGAGGATCTTTATCTTGTCCTACAATGACGGCTGTAATTTTACCTTCTACTCTCCCCCTGACTGAATCTTCAATAGAGCCCATGATCCTGACTGAAGCGCTTCACTACAAAATGATGTGTTTTTACTATCTCGAGCATTAAGTATTGATTCCTCTCTTCGAGTGGCCTTTTAAAATAGGGCTGAGAATTACCCCCGCTGAATCTGCTGCCTTGTTGTGTTTTTTTTTTTTTTAATACCCTTTTCTTTACTGCATTTCATCAAGAAAATCAGGCCGGCAATTAGAGGCAAAGCGGCCGGAGGACTGGAGAAATGAGATTGTGGATAAGAGGGGACGCAGCAGTTTGTTACTCTGATTAATGGGGGTTTGTTAGCGCTCCTTTGCACATGAAATATAAGTCAGCAACTATTGTTTGACAGGGGGAGACGGGAGAATTGGTTTCTGGGTATTGAACTTGGTTTTAATCGCAGGTAAGGACCCTCGCAAGGACTGATGAGGCCAGAGGTCTTTTGTGGTTATTGGAAGAAGAAGCGTTGCAGCCCGGTGGCAATGAAAACACCCTTTTGGAGCGACTTTTTACCTACTATGGATCTCAGGAAGGAGAAGAAACTGGTAATAAAATTTAGTGTTTTATGAACTTTTAGCTTTTTAAGAAATTTTACATATAAAACTGCCACACCATGTATTATATACATCTTAATTTACTCAATTTGCATAATTTATAAGCCTTTTTTCCTTTTGTTTTGTTCATAAAAACAAGGGCATAAGAATCTAAAGAGTAGATCCTGCCAGTGGGGTCACACACCAGTATGTTCGTGTGTTTGATTTACAATCCTTGATCCTGGTGGTAGATTTCCTATAATTTCTCAGTAGCAAAGAAAATAATTTGGCCTAGGGCTTAATGGCTGATTTTTTTAGATTTCTGACTTTGGACCACCATTCATCACAAAAATTGGGGTCCCTTTCTCACCAACTGGTGAAGTGGCAGCTAGAACATGTCAAGATCTTGCTGAGCACAGCGCTCGTCTATCTCAGACAGTTAATGGGAGTGGAGAAGTGATTGCTGGAGTTAGCTGAGCGCTATTCTCTGCGATTTCCAACTCTCCCATACAAGCTACATCCATTAGTAAGGATGGGATCCTCACTCTCCAGATTGCTGGGGTTTCCTTTCTTGGGATTGATAGGTGAGGGTCAGACTACTGGGAATTCGTCAACTTACTATCCCCTATCCACATTGTACAAACTTGGCACATCATCTATTTAGCGAAAACTCAGTAATTTTGCCCACTTAAAGGGAACCTACCACCACGATTCTACCTATAAAGGTAGATTGGGTGGTAGGTGGATGAATGGGACGTGAGGATTAGCCCAAAGACTATCTTTTAGAAAACTTTAATCCTGGGATATGTAAATTTTCTTAAGCGGCTACTGGGGCGTGGAGTAGTCGGCCATGCGGCTACTCCATGCCCCTGTAGCCTGTTTTCTCCACCTACCATTTAATCTTCGGCGCGCAGCTCCTCGTAGCTGCTCGCCCTCGTCCGAGTCCCCGGCGTTCTACGCATGCGCAGAATGCAGGCCTTCGGCTGCGCGGCTGCAGCTCTGGGGCCGGAGCTACTGCGCATGCGCAGAATGCCGCAGATGCCGCCGTTTTGTCGAGGGTGGTAGTAGGTTCCCTTTAATTTTATGGGGGAAGGGGGTTGTGGTTGTGTGGACAGCAGGTCCAATCTGATTTCTTGTAATACGTGAAACTATTGAGATATATACATGGTATATTACTCTACATTTAGGCAGGGCATAACAAAGAGATACACATGGCAGACACTGGTAATTTTTGACTCCTGGCTGCCATGATAAACATTAAAAATTATTGAATAAACTGAGTGTTACTAGTTTGGGGGGAAAGGGGATGTCCGTGCACAGGCAATGTGCAGTCAGTTTGGATAGTGTCAGATTGTGGTGAAATGGCGCACCACAAACATCAGAAAATGTTTTAGGGCTGCAGTGTCTGAGGCTGTGATGATGTGTAGGGAAGGGTGTACTTATACTTGTGACCACTCTCTCCTCATCATAAGAACCAGTCTTGTACAATTGATAAAGCCCCAAAACAAGTTGTCAGTATAAGGCTACATGCACACGAACGTATGCCCGGCCATAGCCGTGCAGGCATACGGAACGCATGCTGGAAAGGAGGAGGGGTGAGCTCTGCGCACCCCTCCCCTCTCCATTGTGATGCTTGGCGTACGGCCATGCATACTGGGAAAGATAGAACTTGTTCTACAGTTTCCCTGTGTATGGCACCATACCACTGCCAGTAGCTTATTGCCGTCTATGGGGACGTATATGCATCTGCAAGTTTGCAGCCATATATACGTCCCCATGTCATGTGAATGTAGCAAAGACTCCCAAAATAAGGCTTCATTCCCATAGCCGTATGGGGGACGTATATACAGCCAACGTGTATACGTTGGATACAAGTCCCCCACAGACGGCAGATAGGACATGGAGAGGGGCGGGGGTGAGCAGCGCACTTTCTTTCTCTCCCCGGCACGGGGAGGTTTGAGCCATTCCATATCACCTCTGCTGCTCATCAGAACCAGTGCAGCTACTGTGTCCAGACAATCCTACATATCGTCACACCTGAATAAGAATTACTACAACCATACTCGTGAGCCTGTAAGCAATTACCACCTTCCAAAAATCCAAAAAGCGCTCTTCCCTTCCCTCCCGCCTCTCTGTCATAGGCAGATCGTGAAGAAAAACTCCCCTTTGACAAATGACTATTTTTTTACTACTTTTGTTATTCCTGTTTTCATTCAGGTAAAAAACCTTTACTCCGAAGCAATAAAGAACATCACTTCATGTTGGGGCACTCCTATGGCACCAACTGGGTGGAGTATGATGCTACTGGATGGTTAAACTATGCCAAGCAAAATCCTGCCTCGCAGAACGCTGCTAGTTTGCTGCAAGATTCCCAGAAGTAAGATCACAAGTATTGACTGAGTATTGGTAAAACATCAATTAAAAGAAGGGCTCTCTGGGTTCTCCTAAGCACCTCTGTTTTTTATTGCACATTTAAACCAGATTTTAGCGCATTGAACTACTAACTGTCTTTTCTAGAATTCACTATTTTATTCAAATCTCCTCAGAACTCCTGAATGAGCAGATAATGTTTGCATCAGACACATCTAACTATAGCACCTAGATACATTATTGTATCATTTTAAAGATATGAATCACATATTTCAGATTATATGAACTCCAGAACTGGAGATACAGAGAATAAAAAAAGAAAATTGGGCATCAACTGGATCTTTATCTTCAGCTAACATTTCCAACAGTGTTTTTAACTGTCTGCATCTCCGGTTCTGTAGCTCACAGACAATCCTGATGCAATCTTGAAAGGTAAACGGCTGAGATTACACATCAAGGAGGGAATTCTAGAAAGGACATTTCACACTGTACCCGACAGGGCTAGTAGTTTAATGGGGTAACATCTGATGGCAGATTCCCTTTAAAAGGGCTTAAATTGGCACTCGCCAATCTCTGTGAGCTTCATAGAGATGAATGGAGCAGAACGGTTATGCACGGCCGTCTGCTCCATTAATCTCGGGGAGCGACGAAGGGTCTGATGAAGGTACCTGGGACACAATCGTACCCCTCGTTCTCGTGATCTGTGGGGTTCTCATCACTAAGACCCCCACGAACAGCAAGTTACGCCCTATCCTGTGGATAGGGCCTAGCTTGTTTAGTAGGAAAAACCCTTTAATCATCTAATATAAGTAAAGGTATTGCTCTTACAGTGTCTTGTTGGCACAGTATATGGCAGTGCCAACCATTCTGTAGCACAGACCATAAATGATGTGGATCTGTACTATAAAGTTTGAAAGGGAAGATTAAAACCTTAGGGCAGTGGTGGCAAACCTATGGCACTGGTGCCAGAGATGGCACTCGGAGACCTCTCTGTGGGCACACGTGTTGTCTCCCAGGCACAGAGTTTGCCTGACATGGCACCTTCCTGCAGTCTCAGGTAGTCCAATAATAGTGCTATTTTAAAGTGACCCATCCTGTGCTGCATGGTCCTGTCCAAAGAGTAAGAAGGTGTGGCTAGGGTCAGATTGGAGCTCAAAGATTCTGGTAGCAATAAGTTTGTTACCGCCTAAATTGCCGTGTTGGCACTTTGGGAAAAGCTAGTGTGTCTTGGGTCTCATTTTGGGCACTCGATCTCTAAAAGGTTCTCCATCACTGCCTTATGGGGTTACCTTTGATTGTCTACGCATTGTTTTTTTTTTTTTTATATGATGCTGCTGCACTGTAATCATGTATACACCATTGTTCTGGCCGTATGCATAAGATCATAAATCAAAAATTTTGCTTTGCATTTGATTTGATTTTTGCTTTTTTTAGTTGCACTTTATTATTTTAAGGAACACATTTGATTGGTTTCCGTAGGCCTGTTATTTTAACCTCTAATATTATTAAAGCTGCTTTACTCATGGCTGAACGCTCTGGAAGTCTAGTCAATGTATGGCATTATTACTTGAATTTCAATTTATTTTATTAAATGTAGTTTTTCCATGTTTAGTGAACATAAATGAATTTCTTTTTTTTTTTTTTTAATAAACTATTTTTTTATTCAACTGCAGGAAAATAATTAGCAGCTTATTTGCTGGCAGAACGGGCACAGCGACAGTCTTGTCGGGTTCAGTAGCTGGCCTAGAGGGGGGTTCCCAGCTGGCCCTGCGCAGAGCAACCAGCATGCGAAAAACATTCACGACTGGCGTGGCAGCTGTGAAGAAGAAGTCGCTTTGTATTCAGATAAAACTTCAAGTAGTAAGTGCAGATTCTCAGATCTCTCCCTGAAACAATTGTAATGACATTGCAGTGATGTCACAGCAGATAGTCTTGCTGAAATCTTGTGTGATGTTACAGTAGAACACCCTGTTATGTCACAATAGCCCTCCTGAAGAAAAACCCTTGTGTGACATCACAGATCCCTCATAGAACTTCACTTGAATGAAAGCCATTCTTGATGTCACAATATTTTACCTGGATGAAACACACTTGTGATGTCACAGTAGCCTCATACTAGATTACCTGATTGAAATCCACTTGTGATGTCACAATATTTTAACTAAATGAAACCTACTTGTGATGTCACAGTATTTCACCACATGGAAAGTCACTAGTGATGTCACAGTATTTTACCAAAGGAAAACCCATTAGTGACGTCCGAGTAATCTAAATAAAATCAATAAAATCCACTTGTGATGTCATAGTATTGGGATGGGAATTTTATATATGACAATTATTTATTCTCATTTCTTATGGGTTTTGTTTTGTGCTTTTTCTTTAGGATGCTCTGATTGACACTATTAAGAAATCCAAAATTCACTTTGTCTACTGCTTTCTACCCAAAGCTGAGGCATTCAGTGGTGAGGCCCGGCTGGTACCAGCTGCAAGAGTTGGCTCCAGTGAGTCCGACCTGTCAGGTGAACGATGTGATGCGGAGCTGATGCAAGTCGATGTTCCCCTGTTGAGGGCTCAGTTTCGGGGCTCCCGCCTTTTGGATGCTCTTCGCATGTATAGACAAGGTAATTTCCTATCATGGCCTATAAAGTGGCATTATTCTCTGCTACTGCCTACATGATTATTTTTCATCAAGGTAATTGTACATTTGGAAACCACATGTTTTTTTTTTGCTAATAAACAAGAGGTTAAGATTACATGTACACAAACGTATTCTCACCCGGGCGAGCATACAGCTGCGCGAAGGAGAGGGAGGGAAGAGTGCTGTTCAACCCTCCCCTCTCCTCTCCCTAGAGAAGCGCCCAGCCGGCGATGTAGCACGTCATAGTATAGGACTTGTCCTATATTTTACCGTGCATACTCAGCGAGAACGGGGACTGATATCCATCCGCAAACTGAGCAGTCGGATATCAGTCCTGCACATGTTTGTGCGCATGGGGCCTATCTTAGTAGAAACTGTAGTGCAGTGGTTCTCAACCTTTCTAATACTGTGACCTCGCAATACAGTTCCTCATGTTGGGGTGACCCCAAACCATGAGATTCGCAGTAAAAATGCAATAAAATTGTGGCTCTGATGGCTTTAGTCGACCCCCAGTTTTGGTTGTTCAACCTCCGCTGGGGTTGCGACCCACAGGTTGAGAACCGCTGCTGTACTGGTAATGTCATATGCACTGGTAATGTCATATTCTGTAGATTTTTTACGTGTACTCCCACTGTGTGATGAAACTTCCTCTGCTGCAGTGAGAGTGCATCAGGCAGAGGGAGGGGGAATTGCTGACGGAGCAGATGGGTAAGTTGAGACTTGTAACAGCCTGTGATGCTACAGCATGCAGGGGCACTGGAAACCCCCACCCAGAGCCCTTATGGCTCATTACCATAAGTTGATTCTAGAAGGAAGGAGGCCATAGATAACAAGGTGCTTCATCCTGAAGAGCTTACTGCTTTCTGTATTAAGCTACTACACAGCCCCTCTAAATAACAGCTGTGAAGTGCATCTAGTTGGATATTACACCTGTTACTCAGAGCAGAGGGAAGACCTTTGTATTTATAGCAGATATTGTTTCTGGCTGGAATTTTTTGGAAATGAAGCCCCCAAGCCCATTCACTTGGGAAGAAGCATATTTGAAATTTATATTTCATATTCACTTTATTTCACTACTCATTAGGACATTGAGTCATCTATTTTATTTTAATATTTTCCCATCTACTGTTGCATAGTCTGAGGGCCCTGGCTTCTTGGTTTCATCTTGTATGGGCAGTGAAGTAACAGTGTGCTGCCATGTGAGCCTTCATCAATAGAAGTCTCAGAATTTAGTTATGCTACTCATTATGATAAAAAAAGGAAAAACCGTCCTGTTAAAATAAACAAACAGGTCTCCCTGCGAAAATCGATGAACATCTCCCAGCAATGGGATCAATACAGGCTCCCTACCGAGCCGGTGCTGGATGGTGCATCAGTCAATAGATAGCGACAGATTAGGAGACAGAACATAAGCGTCTTGGTCTCGCCAGTCAATTGAAGTGGAATCCTCCAACAATTGCGAGCAAAAGCTGCTTTTCCAATAACCAGCTCAGTGCTTGATTTAATTACACACACACACAATCGCATTCAGCGCCTCAATCTCACGTATAAATGAATTTCAGGTTGTTTTCACGTTCTGTTTGCAGACACTCGAAGCAAACATGACCCCGACTGCGCTCCGGCTTGTTACATTATCACTTCCAGGTCCTTGCATCAGTGAGGCCGAGTTTAAGAATCATTATACAAGTCGTGTATAATGTATATACAACAAACTTTTGCACTTTTCAACCTAGAATGTAGTATTGAGTGAAGATTACTATTGCCTTTTGTGTGTCCTTGACTACTTTTCTAGAGAGGCTGGGAACCAAGTCATATTTCATGTTGGTGTTCCAGGAGTTAAAGGGAACCTGTCACCAGAGTTTACCACCATAACCTACTAGCCCTTAAGGAAGGTTATGAACTCCAAAGTCATATGAAAATAAGCAGAGAACAGTCATATTTTAGAAGCTGCAGGGGACGTGTCACTTCAGACTCCCTTATTTTTGGTTCTATAGTACCTAAAATCTCATCTTTCAGATGACTACAGGCTTGTGGGTCTGTGAGCTGAAAATGCAACCGCTTAAAAATAAAACAAATGAAAAAGAAAAAACTGTATTTCTAGTTCTGTAGCTCATAAAACAAGCTTGATGTGATCTTAAGGCTTATTCACACGAATGTAATGGGGACCAAGATCCTGCCACAAAATTTGCCCCCATGGAAGATTTTGGCACCTGTTCAAGGTGCATTGAGCACACGGTGTTGCACCCACAATGGTGGTTGAAGGCCGCCTCACAAATTCTGCAGAGAGGAGAGGGGCGAGGATCGCTAACCCCTCCTCCTTCTCCCGGCTGTGTGCTATGTCAGATGAATGTGGCTCTAAAGTTGAGATTCTGATCTTAAATATGACACCTGAAGCATGTTTTTGGGTGCTACAGAACTGAAGATGGGGTTGTCTTAAATGAAACTTCCCATGCAGCCTTTCAACTATACTCTTCTCTACCTCTTTGGTGGAGATTTTATTTATGGGCAAGATTTCATAAAACTCATACGAAAATGAGCAATCCTAAAAAAGAACATTTCATCCACTACCTCAGGGAGCTGGTAATTTCCGGGGGTAAAACCTGGTGACATAGTCCCTTTAAACTACTATTACTTCTCGTGGTTATGGCCTTGGCCTGCTATGTAAGGTAACCTACAGAACTGTATCATTGACGTGCACTAGTCTGTGAGAGGAGTTCTGTATGACAGGATTGGGATTCACTTCCCGTTTCTTTTCTAACGGGAAGTGTGGTGGAAATAGTGTTGAGGCTTCGTGTGGGTAACTATTTATACTGTTGCCATCATATGTCTTTGTGTATTTGTCTAGGTTATCCTGATCACATGGTATTCTGCGAATTCCGGAGAAGGTTTGATGTCCTGGTCCCTCATCTGACAAAGAAACATGGCCGCAACTATATAGTCACAGATGAAAAGAGGGTAAGTTTTCTTTTATATATGATGTATACAATGTATTCTTATTACCCTACAGGCACAATGTCTTCTGTTTATTGCCATTTTCTTATAGGTCCTATGTATTATGACGCAGAATATGTACCCGATAGCTGCAAAGGGTTAAGGGATAATTTTGGGGCAAGCTCCTAAATCCCTTAACATTCTTTTCATAATTGAATAGTGCAGTCCATAGTAAGACACTGTGGAATATATCTTATCTGAGAAATTTGTCTTTCACCACTTAACTGGCTTCTTCCTATACTAACCAATATTCTGCTAAATTGGCTTCAGACTGTAGGTCATATACCTCTATGGAGAGAGAATAGGAAGAGAATAAGAGCCCATTCAGACCTCATAAACGCTACCGCATGGGAGACGGTTATATGGCCGCACAATTTGCAGCCATATCACGGCCCCCCTAGAGGTGTATAGCATCTGGTCCCGGTGTCATGAGCACATAGTGCCCCACCGCACTGTGACCGTGCCGGACTGCTGCGGCACGTCCTATATTTTACCGAAATGTGGTGGCAGGCGCTAGGCTTTCCATAAAGAGGTGAGGAGTGCTCATTCCGCCTAGGCCTAAAAGAGTTTTGACTCTCTTACTTCAGTCTTAATCCTACTTTTCCCTTCGGCCTTTGTATTCTATGGTCTGCAGTCTGTTTAACTAATGAATTGGGCATTTTGGGAGGGAGTTGTAGGAGCAAAGGGCCCAATTTTTAAGAGGATTTATGAGAAAAAAATTGTGATATCTGTTGCAACCACAAGGGGGAGCTCAGTGACTACATAATTATAATGATCCTAAAAAACTGGATAATAGATCCGTATGAAATTAAATGGCGCAAAATTTTATTTTTAGTCAAAAAAAAGGAGAAAATTATTGACAATTTTACTTCTCTTATAAGTCTTTATAGTTTAATTGAAATTTTTCCAAATTTGCCTGTAATCTTGTAATCCCACACTACTCGTAGGATCATTGGATTTTTACACCAGGTATAGAATTTTTGGCTTTTCCCGATCTGAGTCGGCAGGAGTTTTATTTCTGTAAAATGATGCTCTTAGTTGAATGAGTGATATTCGGCTTGTAGCAGGTAATGCTCTCAGTGAATGAATGCAGCTTTTTGCCTGCGGTACTGCTGGCTCTGGGCCCAATGTTTCTGAATTGAATTTCTATAGTAAATTATATGGATGTCCTGTTCCACTTTGATGTCTTTATCTGAAACTCGTACAGCGACAATTGCATTTCACAGCAGCAGCACATCAGGGTGATGACTATAAATACCACTGGGCTTTGCCAAATGAGAATTTAGTGCTGGGCTCTGGGGTGGCTCCAGTTTTTTATTTTATTTTTTTGTTTGTCAACCTGACTATCTAAATCAAAATGCATTTTAATTTAGCCCAGGAGGTTTTTAGTTTGTTTTTCAGGGATATGTGGAATTTTACAGCGATGCTGTAAAGAGCTATTTGTGTGTGTGGGAAGGATCTTATAATATCGGCCTATATAATAGTGCTGGGGTTACTTGTAGTACAAGTGTATTAGCTATAACGTTGTATAGGTTGTAGACCCACTGACCTGTGGGGTCTTAAATTTTGAACATAATTTATCCAACCTTACATCTGGCTGACTAGAAATGGAGCAGCTATCTTTCCATTCCTGTAAGTTGGCCATACACAACGGACATAACGCCGGGCAGTCAGCTTATCAGTGGCAGTTATAAGAGCCCCGCCCCCACACTTCCTAATATGGATACACCCATCAATTTTAAAATCCCAGAATATCCATTGAGGGGGGGCTCCTTCTAAAATGTAACACGGGGCATGGTGGATGCAATTTCACTGAAAAAAAACCCAAATCCTAATATATTTCATAGCTTTTAACTATAATATGAGTCAAAATAAACTCACACTGAATTATATATACAGGCAGTCCCCTATTTAAGAACACCCGACTTACATACGACCCCCAGTTATAAACGGACCTCTGGATGTTGGTAATTTACTGTACTTTAGCCTTAGGCTACAATAAATATCTGTAAGTTATCAATGGAGTCGGCAGTGAAGCTTAATTGTTAATCCTGGTTCTTATGATAACCCAAAAGTTTTATAATCCAATTGTCACAGAGACCAAAAAATATTTTGGGCGGAGTTACAATGATAAAATAATATACAGTTCCGACTTACATAAAAATTCAACTTAAGAACAAACCTAAAGAACCCAAGAACCTATCTTGTACGTAAACCGATATATATATATATATGTGTGTGTGTGTATATATATATATAATAGTATTATAGTCACCCCCTGCATCACCTTACTGTCCTTCTCCTATCTCAGTCTTGTTTCCGTTGAGTGAGGAATTTCACACTCTGCTTCTAGATTTTTGTATCATTATAACTCTTCTATCACATGAAGAGAACGGCGTGTGACAGGTGACTGGACACCATTGTATAACACCAGCAGGGAGCTCTTGTTACACTATTCATTGTGGCTTATAAGGGGGTCAGTGTACGGCGTGTTGGCTGTTTTTGGACACAATACCTAAAGGCCATATCCACAGCAGTACTCATCGGGGATCCTGTTTGTTTAGTACAGGTTGTCAAGCGAAATGAGATTTTGGAGTTTACCAGTGACTATTTCAAGACAGCGAAACGTCTCTAGAGACAGTGGGACGGTGCATTTTTAATATATGGCCGACTTAGCTTGTGATTAAGGATGCATCATTGGAAGCCGCGTCTGTAACTCCTGTTTGTAACATAAATAGTACATGCTGTAGAGATCTTCTCTTGGTGTTGTCGGTTTCATAATTTAGAAAAGGGCCTGATAGGGTTTGAAATATTAAGCCGTACATAATATGATGTTCTCCTATAAGAATTTATATATTTTTTTCATTGCTAGAGATGTAGCACTTTTCTTATGTTGAATATTCTACAGTGCATGCACGTAGCTGGGAGATGCAAAGGAGCGACCAAAAATGGGTTAAAATGTTATCAATTGCAATAGAAGTACATGAGTTGACACCAATTGAAGAGATCATACTGTGGCCCCTGTAGAATAGTAGATCCTGCTGGTTATTTCGGCTTTTATACTATACAGTGATTGGTTGCACAGGTTACACAAGGCTTGTGAAAGGGCTGGACATTATCATCTTCTTCTAAAGTAAAAGTATTGGTGCGCTCCTTCATTTTTCAATTGCCCCTTAGGATGAGATTCAGTCTTGAGGACAAAAAGTACATTTGCATCATTGAAGGGTTCAATGTGGATAGCAGTGACGCTTGTAAGGGGCCACATTGTCTGCCCTGTCACATGACCAAAATGGCTGGACCTTGACTTGTATAATATCTACTTTTTATAAGGTAGCACTGAAGAGGAATGTTTTGCCATCCTGGATGAGGCCTAATATTCATACACTAAATAATGTGAAGTCCATGATCTGATCTGGACTCCCTGCATCTTGATCCATGGCACCCATCTTAAAGTTCCTTAAGAAATATATTGGTCACGTACGGCACTTGTATGTGCATTTTATCAATGGCCATTGTGATATAAATCCAGTGTAAGGTTTAAAAATTCCCTATGACTATTATGTGATCACAAAAATCAACCATTTTCCAGGTTCTAAGAAAAATTTTATTTATTTTTTACTATTTTTATTTTTTTAATAGCAAAGGCCTTTACATGTTGCTTGAAAATGTAAAAGGGTTAATGTCAAAATAATTTGGATCCACCCTGAAACCTGTGGTTAACCATCCTCCTCGCCTGGGAGGCAGAAATAATTTTTCTCTTGGGAATGAGACGCTGTGCCCCTGCGCCTGCAGTGTATCGGGCGTCATAACAAGACATTCAGCAGAACAATAACCTAGAAATGCTAAGCGTTGCAGGGCCTCCGCATCTTGTATAATTGCGATGCCCATGGAATAGTCACCTGAGCATCTGCACATCTCAATGCCATTTATTGTGCTGTTTAGAAGCCTCAGCTATTCTTCGCTGTTTAGCATTAAATGTCACCCCGAGACTCCACGATCTGACAGCGTGTTTGCAAGAGCCGACTCCTCATGTAATATGCACCACCTGTGCGTGTCTGATCGCCGGTGGGAATTCAATCCGGGGGTTTAGCTTGTTTGCTTAACAAAGCCAACGGTAATAGAAAAATACAACTGAGGCACGAGGGGCAGCCATGGCGTTTCTGTCCGCATGCTGCCATGACTGCTAATTCCACAGGAGAGCCGGTGATGCCTGCCGGGGGCTGATGGGTGATGATCAACATCCAAGTATCTTCTATATCCAGGAATCAGGTCATAGAATATATATTTATTACTTGGTTTACGCTATTGTTTCTTATCTCCAGCTTCTGTCATTTCTAATTACAAAAAAGTGCATCTCTATTTCTAGGCTAGGCCCTCAGGTCACACCTGACCCCATTGACACCCATTATTCTCCTTTGTCACTAAAAGGAGGATAATCAATCCATTAAAATGTCCCTTTATTTCAATAAACTTTCAAAGAACTTTTCAGATTCTCGATTGGATTCAGGTCTGGATGTGACTTGGCCTGGAAACGTTTATGTGTGAACCTTCCATTGTAGATTTTGCTTTAGGTTTGGGATCATTGTCTTGTTGGAAGATTTATCTCTGTCCCAGTCTCAGGTCTTTTACAGACTCCAACAGGTTTTCTTTGAAAATGGTCCTGTATTTGGCTTCATCCATCTTCCCATCAATTTTAACCTTCTTCCTTGGTCCTGCTGAAGACTAGCAGACCCAATCCATGATGCTGCCACCACAATGTGTGACAGCGGGGACGGTGTATTCAGGGGGATGAGCTGTGTTGCTTTTACGCCAAACATATTATTTGGCATTGCTGACCAGTGCACCTTCTTCCACATGTTTGGTGTCTCCCATGTGGCTTGTGGTAAACTTTAAACAAGACTTTTTATGGATATCTCTGAGAAATGGCTTTCTTCTTGCCACTCTCCCATAAAGGCCAGATTTGTGCAGTGTACGACTGATTGTTGTCCTATGGACAGACCCTCCCACCTCAGCTGTAGATCTCTGCAGTTCATCCAGAGGGATCTTCTTGGCTGCACCTCTGATCAGTCTTCTCCATGTTTGAGATGAAAGTTTAGAGGGACGTCTGGGTCTTGGTAGATTTGCAGGGGTCTGATAGTCCTTACATTACAATATGATCGCTTGCACATGGTTCCTTGGGATGTTTAAAGTTTATGAAATAATTTTGTATCCAAATCCGGCTTTAAACTTCCCTACAACAGCATCATGACCTGCCTGGTGTGTTCCTTCATGATGCAGAACCCGGAGACTATCACAGAGCAGGTGGATTTATACAGAGACTTCATTACACACAGGTGGATCATATTTATCATCATCAGTCATTTAGGACATCACTGGAACATTCAGAGATCCGCACGGAACTTCTGGAGGGAGTTTGCTGCACTGAAAGTAAATGGGCCGAATAA
This sequence comes from Engystomops pustulosus, assembly GCA_019512145.1. NCBI lineage: Eukaryota > Metazoa > Chordata > Amphibia > Anura > Leptodactylidae > Engystomops > Engystomops pustulosus. The sequence goes on along the minus strand of CM033642.1, from coordinate 240,306,508 downwards.
TATTGCACGCCCCAGGTTTCAGTTTATTATTTGTTACAAAAGTTTAAAATAATCAATAAATGTCGTTCCACTTAACAATTGTGTTCCACTTGTTGTTGATACTTCACCCAAAAAATTACAATTTTATATCTGTAGCCTGTATCTTGAAGCCTGAAATGTGGCAAAAAGTAGAAAAGTTCCAGGGGGCCGAATACTTTCGCAGGGCGCGGTTCATCACTTTTTAATCATGTATTAATAAAGGAACCGAGTTTTAACCGCTTTGCTGTTTTTCAGTTTTCCCTCTTGGAGACCTCCACTTGCAGTCATTGTTGTAGATTCGAAACGTTAAAAATATACTATTTTACCAAAAGTATATAAATACCCACCCTATGTGTATTGTTTACAGATGGATGGTTAACTATGTCCTCATACATTTTAACTTACCTTGTGGATATATAATATGGTAATAAAGCTTTTAGCATTCAGGGATTTGTTATAAAAATGTTCCTGGTTTTAGCATAATACGCCTGCCAATTTATGGCGCGGTGGATTACCGTGAAGAGACGTTCAGGTGCTTACTTTAGCTATTTAGCAACCTGAAAGCATTGACAATTTAGTGGCCATCTAGCGAGTGCTGCACATTTTGCTTGCTAATGGATTTCTAGCTTATTATCTGATTGAGCAAATCTAGAATTGTGGATCTTACTAATTTAATTATTGATAAGGGACACAACAGCATAGACGGAATTTAGAAGAGATTGGTACCCTCCTCAGGACTTGTCTACCTCATTTTCAGTTGTGATCTTTCTAGTTTCAGTCATAAGTTGAAGGTGGCCATATGTCTCGGGTAGCTTTTGGCCAACAGGTGTTTCTTTATACCAGCCCCTCCCCTCATTCGCCTCCTGGCTGCACCCCATACACATTAACTGGTACACCAGGATTAATTTCAGATTCATCCATATATGACCATCCTGATGGATCCAATTTTTGGTGCTCTTCTTTGGCTTTATGGTGGATGGGAACTCACTCCGTGTATTTGACTTGCTGGACTAAACATAAAGCGAGTTTATTGAAGCAAACAATAACAGGGTGGATGAGGTACAATTCTATGTCCATCGTGTGCCCCACATTTTAGAAGCTATTACCTCCCCTGCAATATTATATTTTATAAAGATTATATTGACTCATACTAGCCAAGGGGGAGATGGGGGGGGGGGGGGCATATTTTCATACCATGCACAGACAATTCCAGAAAAATTTAAGTTGCAAAATTTGGTGTTGCTTCACACATTGGCTTACTGAGGACATAACTTTGAATGGGTGGACAAATTTTTAAATTTATACACATAAATAAATGATCAGCTTAGCAGAAATGAAATGGTGGATATCCAGCCTCTTGTATGTGGTGACAGGTTCTGTTTGTATTGCTAGACTTACCTGTCCAATGGTTTTCACACCAATCCTTTCTTTGCATTATGTGCTATGTATTAGTTGTTAATATTGTAGTTCTATAATTCCATGCCTATGGATATAAAGCTATATTTATGTATTGTGACAAGTCGGAGTTGTTGATTTGCAGTGGTTTCGTCTCCAGGCCTTGCCCCTGTCAGTCTTAAACCACAGAGGGTACCAGTTCTGTAGTATAAAGTTTTATGTGCGGAGGTCAAGATACTGCCCATAAACTTGTAGCCCTCAGCAGATCGCCCTGTACAAGCGCAGACGTCGTAAACAATGCGGAGTCACTGGGGGAAGTCTGGATGGCTGTTCTCTAAACACAGCTGATCTCTTAATACCACAGAGAACTGAATATTACAATTCATTTTCTGCAGGCCCGGAGAGAACAATTCTTTTGCTCTTAATAAAATCATGGTCCCTACTGGCAGAGGATTAGAAATGCTAAACGGTTTATTTGCATGAGTCATCATTAATTTACACAGTAATTTCAACGCGCCGCTTGACAAAAGTATTTATTTTTTTATATACTAATTCAATTGACGTTTTTCTTCTTCCAATTAACTCCTTGAACTTGGTCCTATCGTAGAAATAATGGGCAGTTAATGTGTTATAATTTTTAGTGCCGGCCCAATAAATATTGTATTTACCAAAATAAACAATAGTAATTATTCACATAGTAACCAATAGTCCTTTACCTTTCATTGTTCTTTACTTTCTATTGTTCCATTTACTTTCTCTTTTAAAGGGATTTTCAGCCCCAATCCGTTAATGACCTATCAATAGGCACCCATTCCGATTAGCTGAGGGAAGCAAATATTTCTGCCTATAGGGGAGCCGACCTCTTTACTCACCGTAAACATAGTAGGCCTCATTCACATAAAAATCCCAAAACCTACAATTCCCTGGGGTTGCTGCTACACTGTGACTGTGGCCAATGGCTTTATTCTTCGTATAAGCACCTGATTTCGATTTCCACGGGATAGGGCCTAAGACCCCCAGACCCCTGCAAATTGCGAAACAGAGGGGTCCGTCTGACCCCATCGTTGCTCTATCAGATTAATGGAGCAGACGGCCGCGCATGACCTTTCTTTATGGAGCTGCCGGAAATTGCCGAGCGCTATCCCGTCAGCTCCATAGAGATTACTGGAGCAGAACGGTCATGCACAACCATTAATCTGACAGAGCGACAAGGGGTCCGACCCTCGTTTTTGCGATCTGCAAGGGTCTCTGCACTGAGACCCCCACTGATCAGCAAGTTAGGCCCTATCCTATGGATGGGGCCTAACCGTCCTTCGTGGGAAAACCCCTTTAAAATAGCATGTAAAACACATTTAAAAAGTTGTCTAAACTGCTCATGCATGCATTTTTTTGCCAATGATCAGTTATTTTTATAAGTGAAAAGTACTAAATCTAAAATTGTAGAGACTACAGGTTTTAGGAAATTGAATAGAAATATGTAATTTTTGTTTTTTACTTTCTTTTTTTTTTTTATTCATCTACATTTCTTACAAATTTGTTTAAGACCACATTGAAATGTGATAAGAAGTTACTTAAAAATAGTTTTTCTATGTTAGGACGTTGAGAGGGTTAACAGCTATAAGCGCTGATCTAAGTTTATCTCTCCTTCTCTCCCCAAAGGACCATCACACTCATCTTTATCTTCTGTCGCTCTGTACATAATTTGTGCACTGGCAGCTGGAGATAAAATGTGAAAATGCTAGAGGAAAACAAGAAAGTTAGTAAAAACTTGACGTATAAAACTTTTCTTTTTTCATAAACTTCTTTAATGTGTGTCATCGTAACGTAACTTAATATGCATCATAAGAACGACAAGTGATATTCAAAACAATAGAATTGTTTTGCCTCGTGTGAAGACCCAATAAACTGTTCATTACTGTAGAGGAAAAGACTTGTATATTTTCTTATTTATTGCACAATCCTAGTGATGGAATATGTTTTATTTGTTCCTTTAGGTGAAATTGTTAGATAGTTACATGAAACCAAATGTTGGAAATTAAGGAGGACGTAAAATGTTGTCAAATGTAATTTACTGATCTTTATAAGGTAGAGATACACATTCCTACCCAATCTAAGAACATTATAAGGTATGCAACCCAAAATGAAGATTAGATGGGTAAAAATACTGTTATTACATATTGGTAGGAGTCGTATTGAAAGTCTTTGACCCTGGCTTGGACATTGATAGATCTGAGATCTGCTTGTTTGTCAGCCTTGCTAGACAACAGGGCTCAGACTAGTATCCCAGGGCTCAGACTAGTATTGTTTTGTTTTTTATGGGATTAGGAATAGGTTGAACGGTCATCTTCTTTTGACCAAGGTTTTTAATGGAGACATTCTAGTGCTCATTCTATGTGATATCCTGAACTTTATTCAGTAGTATCTGAATGATTAAAAAACACACATTCTGATGATTATGGGCCACAAACAAGGGAATGTGATTGCTTGTTTTTCGGGGGTCTGACATTGGTGGTTGAGCATCACTCACACCACCGATGTCAATAGAAAATGACTGTCCATGGAGAATGGGAAGAAATAGGACGTGCCCTCTAACTTGTGGCGCGGGCAGTCAACCTGTCCATAGCATGGAATGACCATGAGCATGATCATAATGAAAATAATGGGGCCAGTCAACGTAGGTTGGAGTCTTTTCGCAGGATGGAGCCCATAAACATCTGGTAATTATTAGCCCAGGTCCTTCCCCCTCCATACACTATTTTTTTAGAAGGTGTCTTGATCCAGTAGATGAACATGATTTTAACCTAATGTGTATGGACAACATTAGCAGCTGGTTTGGTTTTTGTTGGCCTTGCCTCCTGCAGTATAAAGTGGCAAGAATAAAAAGGGGTTGTTTTGCTGCCTGCCGTTCCTCTCCTTATTACATAGTTACATCGTTTGTAAGGTTGAAAAAAAACACATGTCCAGTGTAAGTTCAACCAAGGAAAGAAAGTGTATGAATGAGAAAGGGATTTAGCGGAAACAATTCTATATAACATAACAGTCAATGTTATTTAGATGTAAAAAGACATCTAGACCCTTCTTGAAGCTCTCTGCTGTCCCTGCTGTGACCAGCGCCTGAGGCAGGCTATTCCACAGATTGACAGTTCTCATAGTATAGAAGCCTGCTCACCTCTGGTGATTAAACCTTGTTTTTTCCAGACGGAGACATTGCCCCCGTGTCTTTTGATTTGATTTAACCTGAAACAACTTTCCACCATATTTTTGTATGGACCATTCATATATTTGTATAATATAATCTCGTGCCCTCTTAATCGTCCCTTTTCCAGACTAAATAAATCTAGTTTCCTCATAACTGAGACCCTCCATAGCCCTTATCTTTTTTGTGGTACCCTATAACGTAAACGTTGTCAATATGCTTAATAGATTTCATTTCAAAGGAACGCTGTCTCTTCCATATGGATTGCGATAGTCAGATACAGATTGGATAAAGCAAGGGACCTGGTCCTGCCTGTGTATAGCATTGTACTCAATAGTAGTGTAGCAGGCTCCAAAGACAAGTCATTATACGTTTCCCTGGTTGTGCCGCACACAGCCTAGCATTGCATCTACATGAGGATGTATTAATATTTATGTGCAGCGTGTTCTGCTAGAAGTAAAGGTGTTAATGAGTATTATAAATCAGCGGGGAGCAGGCAATGTGAGCCGTGACAAGAAGTGTTAAAGAGCCTGGCATTGTCTCCAGCTGTAATGAAATGGACATTTTGCCTTATCAATGTAGTGTTATTTAGCAAAGGTTCTGAACAACATTCATGGGGTAGACGTGTATTTAACAGGTTTCAGCATCATATTGTAAAAGTTACAATTTTTTTGCAAGGCCTGTTGCAGTCTTAATTTCAGGTTTCTCATGTTCCCATGAGTATGTCATGTATAACTTGTATAGGGAATACCCTTTTAAGGAAATCTACCATCAAAATCCATTATGTTAAACCAGGGACAATTACTCATAGATCCAGGCACCGTGACTGTGGTGATCTTCTTATATTTGTTATCCATGGCCTCCTTCCTTCTAAGATCAACTATTCAAATTATGATAATGAGTCAGAAGGGCTCTGGGGGTCATTACCAGAGCCCCTTTGTGCTGTTACTTCAATGTTACACTATGCAAGAGCATTTCTCACCTGCTCATTTGCTCACCCCTCCCTTCTGTTATATCCCACAGTGGGAGGGGGAAGTGCACAGTGTAACAGCCTGTGAAGCCGCAGCCCAGGTGGCAATTCGCCCAGAGCTCTTCTTTCTCATTAGCATAATTTTAACAGTTCATTTTATGATTTTTAGAAGGAAAGAGGCCATGGATAACATAAGAAGATTACCACAGTCACGGTGCCTTGATCTAGCAGTAAATGTCCCTGGTTTGTCATGATGGATTTTGATGGTGGATTTTCTTTAATTTTCCATTATGCAATAATATGGTTTGTCTTCTGACGGTTTGTCTTCATTTTAGTGGTATCATTTATAGCCATCGCAGACAATACAATATGTACTGCTCATTATTTTATATAGATGAGTTCGTAGTGGGCAGTCCAGTCCTTATGATCAACAAATATTATGTCGAAATGGGTCATGGTTTTCGCACATTTGGAATTCAAAGAGATAATGTTATGCTGCATTTATAATGTAAATGATACTTGCTGTAAATGATATTTGCTGCTATTACTAGAATTTTTTTAATAGTTTTTTTTTTTCCAGGCTGTAGAAGAGCTTCTAGAATCCCTGGATCTGGAGAAGAGCAGTTATCATATGGGTCTGAGCCGGGTACGTGCAGATTTCTGGATGATTGTGTGGATGTCGGTGATCTTCTATATACTTCTTCTATTATATGGAATCTTTTCCTTCTGTTCCAAAACTTTTAACTTTAGAAATATGCAAATGAGGTAGAAGTTTATCAGGCACTCCTAATTCCAGCATCACAACAATGCCCCCAGCTACTCTTCCATCACCCAAAGACTTCTCTTATCCTTCCCTCTTCAGCTACATCACTCCTGAGTCTAGTGAGATGTGGAACCAGAGCCCCGAGGTCTTCTGCTAACAGCCCCTAAAGCACTTCTGCCTCATTTGCATATAACCCATGTTTTGGTATGGAAGGTGCAGCCCTACATAATATAGCTGTTAGTTTGTGTAGATAAATTATAGAGATAGACTTTTCACTTACACAATAAGTTTTTATTTTCCCTCCATTCCTGTAGTGCTTTTATTACCATGAGAGTCTCTGTTTGGCAAATCATTGTTGCAGCCAATCACTGGCCTCAGCACAACACTTTTGAGGCCGGTGATAGGCTACAGTGGTCACATGCAAACCCAGACCACTGTAATACAATGCGCTGTGCTGGACTGGAGAGAAGGCGAGGGGAACTACAGGCCCGTTGTTTTTATATCAGCTCCTGCAGAATAACAATAATTTCCTAATCTCAGGCATATGAACATATGTGTTAACACTGTTGTACCAAAACACATGTGTTAACGGACTGTTTACAAAACACAACAATGTTGATGTATTTGCTAACACAAATGTTAACAGCAATTTAATTAGGCACAACTCTTCATCTTTTGCAGTGCGGTATAAAACGCATGTGTTAACCCCACGTGTGAACGCACCCTCAGAGCTTTTTTGCCTTAAAAGCCACTAATAAAAATAGACAGCCAGTTCTGGCAGAGGAACAATGACCTGATTGATCCCATTATAACCAATAGGTTCCACCGGGGTCCATTTGTGACCTCCCTATGAAGCATCCGTGCCCATCTTCTTCCAAACATGCAGATATTTTCATAATTTTTAAAACATATTAGTGCTAAAATATTTTTCTTCAAATATTTAACATTTCAATATCAAATATTTATATTAACAAAATGTGTATGATAAAATATTTGAATGTTAAAACAAATACAATTTTTCATATAAATAATTTTACATTAAACAATTTATAGAACTCTGCTTCTGGGCGGGTTTAGGATTGAGTGAAATTTCTTCCTATACATATCACAGTCTTTCAGTCCATGCTAGTGAAATTCCCTTTATGGGGAGATGATCCGTTTTACATATGTGGCTGCTTGTACTATACTTGGTAGGTATCATTTTCACTGCTCAGTGTTACATGGTTTCCCTCTATTGAGTACTTTCCATTAACCTATTGTTGCATCCATATCTCGCATTGTCAGCAGTAATGTGTCCGCGCTTGGACTTCCTACAACTAGTAGAACTCTCTGAGCGGGATTATTTAATCACTATGTTTAAAGGACCATCATAGGGGCTTTTGTAAATGCCAGCGGTCATATCCTGGATGGGTGAAGCGATGCTGCGTCATGTCCAGCAGTAACGGGAGAATGCAGCAGATTCATCCACCATTCATGCCCTCACAATGCACTGCTTGCATGTAGTAGAATAAAGCCCTGTGCATACTGTGGCTTGTATAATGTGCAGACCAGGAGTTTCTTCCCACAGGCAGAATTCCTCATGCAAATCAGCCTGGGGGGAATACAGGGAAGGCTTAGAGAGGTCCAGGCCCCCCTGGTTAACACGTTCATCCTCTGCATTGCTAAGGTGTCTGTATTTGATCTACTGGTGCCAAGCGTTCACTGCCCAGACAACAAAGGGTAAAGTTCTGGAATCCCGTCTTCTTACTTTTCATTGATAAAAGGGAGGTCACTGGCTTCTTCTTGTGCAGCCTTCTATTATAAACTAAGTGTGTCTGTTTATTCTTTACCCATCTGAAGCGGCACTTGTTTAGGATGTAGACGGCGAAGAACATTCATTATAGTCCCAGCCTATAAGTGCGCTTGGTGGTTATAGACCTTACCTCTCATCAGGTCAGGGTTTACCATCCTAATATTAACACTGACCAGAAAAAAAAGGATTTCTTGCATTGACACTTGTCTTTCCTATTTTGACATGCTTATCTTTTGTTTCTGCTTCTATTGATCTCTTGAGCCATCTGTGTTAACTTGCACATGTATACACACTGCATTTATCAGAAGCAATACACATTTCCCTTCCAGTAGTAAGAGGGTCTGCGGGTATGTGACACTCTGCAGGCGTCTCTGGTCTCAATCTACTTCTATCTTTTTGTCTTCTCAGGTTTTCTTCCGAGCAGGCACATTAACAAAGCTTGAAGAACAGAGGGATGAGCAGACCCGCAAGAACCTGGTACTGTTCCAGGCCGCATGCAGGGGTTACCTGGCACGTCAGCAGTTCAAGAAGAGAAAGGTAAAAAGTTTAAGGCTGGCAACTCGGAGTTGCTGAGAACTTTCTTCTCCAGTAACCTAAAATGGTAAACTCCTCGCCTTTTATAAAAGATTACAGCCTGATGTCAGACAGGGGGGTTTCCTTGTAAACGTCTGCACGGACTGGGAGGGACAGTCAGGTCTTTTTTGTGTTCCCCTTCACAGCTCAGCTGTGTTTCAGCAGAGACTTTATCAAGTGCCTAGTAACACAGCTGGGATCAAGTGCTCTCTGATACGGTAAGGGCTGGGTGCTTCTTATCACATGGATGGGGTTGGGTTCCTAGAACGATGAAGAATAATCATTTGTCTATTTACTGCGGAATATTCGGGTCAAGTGTGATCAGATCTGCTACAGACGTGTCACTTCTCCTCCCTTGCTACATTTATCTATACAGTCGGCCCCGACTTAAGAACAACCAACTTACAGATGGACCTCTCTACACACTGTGACCCCTGCTGAAGCTCTCTGGATGTTACTTTAGTCCCAGGCTGGAATGATCAGCTGTTACGTGTCTGTAACAAAGTTTTATTGATGATAATCTTTGTTCCCATGACAGCAGAAAACTTTGAAAAACCTATTGTCACTGGAACAAAAAGAAATATTTGTCTGCAGTTACAATTCTAAAATGCATCCGTTCCAACTTACCGTATATACAAATTCATCTTTAGAATAATTCTACAGAACCTATTTTGTACATAACCTGGGGACTGCATGCACAAGAATATTGAATATTTTATTCCTTTAAGTCCATACTCTGCGTAGTGTTTTTGATTTTTATTTTTGTTGTGCATTTAACCTTGCACCAATAAGATATATTTCTCAGGATCTACACACACACAAGACAAAAATTGTCTGAACCTGCATTCAACAAGTCGTTTAGCAGATTTCCCAATGTATACAATTAAGAAAAAAACGTATTCCCATTGTTTCACATACATAAAAGATCAATACATTATTGTCCTATGGAAAGGAGATGAAGAAGTTTCAGGGTTGCTCACTCATTTCACATCGGACACCGCGTATATCGGGTTACATTTTGGCTGTGTCACATTTTACCACAGCAGCTAGACATCATAATGTTGTGTAAGTAAATTCCCCACAAAGAATATGTATGAGAACACAGTTGTGTGTTCTATGATTTTATTTTAGTAGCAAAATGACCCATACACCATGTGTGTTTGTATCAATCTGCAGAAGTATTTTTAGAAACCTTTTTGACTGTGGTTTTTACACGATTTATTATGTTAGAGTAGTAGTATTTATTACTGAATCACAACCGGTTTAATGGCAGCTTATCTTAAAGGGGTTGTCAGGGATCATGAAAGGGAAGAGACTGTGGAGACTTGGCCTAGTGTACGGTCATACCTATTTCATAGTGACTTGGTATTATAGCTCAACCCCATTTCCATGAAAACAATTGAACGTGCAGTGGTGCTCAATTTTTGGACAATTGGCCAAGAATAATTTTATTACTTTTGACAAAATCGTAACACCCCTTTAAAGAGATCCCGTCAACGGTCCTGACAAGTCTATTTCATTACATTCAGGGATTGTACTCACCATTAACATATTCTGTTGTATCTTTCTAACAACTTTGTGTTGTGTGGTTCCTCTGTTATTCTTCATAGTAATTTATCAGGAGTTACTCATTTAGTAGTACCAATTTAGGATGTGTCCACCTCCAGTCAGAACCAAATGTGCCAGTCTGTGTTACCCCCCCCCCCAACAATTGGTAACACCCACTTGGCTAACTACAGATAGATTACTAATAATACAGTTACAAAAGTAAATATCCTACACCTGTTATTGTTGAAAGGTATTATTTAAGAAAGTTAAAGGGGTTCCCACAGAAGACATTTACAGTATATCGATTGGATATGTCTTAAAGGTTTCCAGAGGTTAAAAAATGTGGCATTTTTCTTCCAAAAGCAGCGCCACACCTGACTATGGTTTGAGTTGATATTGTATCTCTGCTCCATTCATCCGTGCGCAGCTTAGTTTCAATACAAACCATGGTCAGATGAGGGAGGCACTTTTTTTGGGAAGAAATCAGCCACGACTTTCAATCTCCAGACAACCCATTTAAAGTTCTGATGAACACAAGTTCCACACCTCTATCTCTAACATGAAGTGCATAACCCATTTATCACGGCTCCCTGCTTGTCAGTGGTTGACATTTTACATAAGCAGTGGGGAACTGAACAACCCTGTTTTGGTGACTCTCGTATTCCCGAAATGGCACAACTCATGGTTTACCCTCTTTCCATTATTCCGATTTATTATAAGCCTTATGCTTCTCCTTGAGATCGTAATGGAGCAGCATCTCTCAGACATTTATGGCATATCCATATACTCTTTCATAGGAAAAGCCCTTCAACATTGGCGACAGGTTCTCATTGATGAGTGCACTGGTGGACACTTCCCGGGGCACCTGAGTCTTATGTGCATTTCCACTACATTTACATAGGTGTCACCACTGCCCCAATTACTTCTGTGAGGCTGACATGGGTAGCTGGTGGTCATGTATGTGTACTGCTACTTCACTAGGACTTGGGCACCACTTAAACATTGGTGTCTCTGCAGTTGGACCCCCAGTATTACATAATTATATGCTAAGAAGTATTTCAGGATCTGAAAAGGATACCTATGCCTCTTAAATAAGGCAGATCTCTATAGATCATTGTCCCCACTTTCAAGGAGCCTTGTGATATGACTTGGGATAAGTCTCTTCGAGTCATTGCTCCTCATCGGTAGGGAAATCCCTTATAATAAGAAGATTTCCTCACTGCGCAGCCGCGTACATGCAATACATAATTCTGGCCCAAATCTGTTCTCACTTTGCAGGTGCGTTTTATACATATTTATTGAATAAATACATTTCCATTGCAGTTCTAATAATATTTTGCTCCGAGCAGAGACGGGACTGTTGTCAGGACGCGGACGTGTTTACACAGCTGCACAAATGAGATGACGGCCATATTCTAAATGAAATTTGCTGGTGTTTGAGGAGCTTTCTCCTATCACAGGGAGTACATCTGGCAAACTGAATTTTTATCCAGGAATGTTATTGTTTATGAATTTTTATATATTTTCAATTCCCTCTGCCTTCTGCATCAGACTTGAGATTAGAGGTTCTGCCAGAACTGACACATAATATTTGTAGATAGCAGTCTCTGGATTAAGGGCTGGGGGTTACCCGGCAGCTTGATCGTTTAAGTGTTTTAAGTCCATTCTGCGTGAGGAGAAGGGTCATTAGCCGAATTTAATGGCTTATACCTGCAGGGACCAGCAGGATGTGCTATGGTTTTTGTTTTTTTTTGGAAATTCTTTTTATTAAGTTTTTACAATTCATGACATAACATTGAGTACAGTAAGAAAAATTAAGACTTTTCAATTGCTAAAGACCGTCCTTTGGTTCTTGATGATTGCTTGGTGTTATCCATAGTGTCCTTTTCTTTAATTAAATCAGTCCTCAGGTGTAACACAAATAGTACGGTACAAGAGAAACTGCGGTTTCCTAAGTAACGTTTATAATACTTCAAACCAAAATGTTGGGGAATAGTCAAAACCCCAAGAAATTGAAGAGCTTTTTAGGTGGGGGTAGTGGCAAGCTGTGAGTGTTCATCTGTCCAGAGCACATAGTCAAGTTATGGGTTGAAGTATTTATTATTTTTCCATAGGTCCCAACTAGTTGAGTACTTAGTGAACATTGCATTTTGGTGCGCTAGTGTTTTCTCATATCTTCAGGTCATATTCATTTGATTAATGACTTCATTGAGGTGAGGGGAATGTCTTGTGTCACAAAGTTTGTTGACATCAGTAAATGTACAATAATGATCTTTTGTTCTTGTGGGAAGGATTCTGTGTTTATGTATTTATAGTCTGCTAAAATAGTCATTGCTACTGCTCTGTATGATATTCTCAATATAACATATAGCCACAAGTTTCCTAGGGCATAGTGCATCAGTTCCTAGGCCTGTAGTGCATTTAACATATTCCTAGACTACAGTACTAAATATTAGTAAATAAAAGTTCAATTCAATGTTGAGCTACAGTGTAGGTATAAATGAGACAACCTGTTAATAGTCTTGGGTTACAGTACACCAAACGGTATGACCCCTTCCTCCTATAGTGCAATGCACTAGACTGGATGACCCCACCCCCCTGCTCATAGAGTGTAGTGCACTAGACTGGATGACCCCACCCCCCTGCTCATAGAGTGTAGTGCACTAGACTGGATGACCCCCCCCTGCTCAGCTTGTAGAATCCTGTGCATTAGACTGGGTGCCCCTTTCCCCGCCCTGCCCGTAGAGTCCATTGCAAAAGATTGGATGACTAGAGTTCGGTGCACTAGATTGGATGACATACCAGCTCGTAGAGTCCAGGGCAATGGACTGGATGACCCCCTGCTCCAAATACAGAGCACTGTGTGTCAACCTGTGGGACTGTTTGTCCCTAATATGCAAGCCAGTAAGTTTCTCAATACTTAAAGGCCATGGGTTCAGCCTAACTTGAATATGGGATGTAATAATTGTCTGTGCATTACCCTGTGTCTTCTCTCTACGTGACAAACTCCAGCCATGATCTCATGGCTGTACTTGAGAACTGAAGTGGTAATGCAGTGCCTGGTTCTATCTCCCTGTTCTTGGGGCATGGGGCAGTAACCACCTAGCAGTAGATTGTATAGAGTGCGTAGCTCCTACTAGGTAACACTAAGCACATCATCTCACTGCTGAATAAGACGTCAAGAAGTAGTTTGCAGACGATGTTATTAGTGTCACTCAAAGAATAATTTCCACTCTTGGAGTTGTCACTTGTGACGGCGCTTTGGATTGACATCTTTTGCTGCAGGTGTATTCTGCTCAGCGCATGAGTGACAATAGGACAAAGCTCCAACCACAAAGTAAATCTTCTGCCGAGTTACATTTTGTTTTTCTTGCCACTCCTTGTTGTTGTGTCTTCTTCTCCCTTTATCTCATCATTCACACATCTTACAATGGCTTCCGTCCTCTCATTCTCCGTAACTCCCGTCTGTCCCTGTTCTGCACAATAGTGCTCTGGTCATGGTCCTGCCTTTACCATACATCTCCATCTTTCTTTTCTCTTTCTCCCATACAAGGCGCGCTGGCTACAGTTTATCGGAGTGATGTCCTTGGCATTGTTCCTGTCTGCTGAAAGCAGCTTGTTTTCTTTTATTTCCAGTCTACGTTGCCTGATGTTCATGACTGCACATTGCCTCTCGTTATTACTATGATGATCAAACATGCTGGCGCTCTTGATCACTGATCCCTGTTTCTGTGTTGCTATAGATCCAAGAGCTTGCGATTCGCTGCATCCAGAAAAACATCAAGAAGAACAAAGGTGTAAAAGACTGGCCCTGGTGGAAACTCTTCACTACTGTCCGACCCTTAATACAGGTGCAGCTCACAGAAGACCAAATCCGTGGAAAAGACGTAAGTATGACGGTCTAGAGACACGATTATATGTGCTGTGTCTATGCTGTTAAAGGAAATTGCACTAAGATCTGAATGCTTTATGTATAAGGATATAATGTACATTTATCGACCTTACACATGTTATAAGATGGTGCTTCCCCTCCAGAAAACTGTCTGCATTTCTCTGCTGATTTCCAGAAAATGACGGCAATGGTTAAATCCTCTAATACAATGCGTAACCTAGAGATTGTAGTCAGGTGCGGTTATTTCCAAGCCAAGGATGCATAATGATAAATGCTAAAGCGAAAGCTAATGCTGTCTGTACGTGGTATATGTATTTGTGTATGACTGTGTAAATGTAGATATAATAGTAGATTTCATGCTGTATTAGTGCTAACATTTTGGTTTGGATACAAGTGCACTATATAAGTGACTGAGAATTGACACACAATAATGTATTTTCGTTATTACTTCAATGTTTGTGCATCATACACTAGAAAAGAAAAGCAAAAAACATATTGGATGGCTACAATTGGGACTGGAAGGTTGACCATATACATAGCATATGCTTATAATATAGGTCACCAAGGACACAAGCATTGGGCATTTTCAACTTTTTTCTTCCCCCTACGTCTACCATCATGAATAACTCAGAATACATATGTAATGGTTGTTGGGCTCCTCTTAAAGGAGTTGTCCGGAGGCTGAAAAACATGGCTGCTCTCTTCCGAAAACAGCTCCAAACCTGACCATGGGCTGCTCCGCTGTATAGAGAATGATTGGAGCTTAGTTGCAATAGACTTTGGCTGCCCATATCTCCGGGTTTGTAGTTCACAAAACCGCAATCCTGAAATATGGAGATTCCTATCTTCGTTACATCAAAAGCATGTTTCTAGGTGCTATAGAGCATAAAATAGGGGCATCTAAAGTGACTCTTTGCCTCCAGTCTCACAAAGTGATTCATCTCAAGTAGTACATGACTCTTTTGTTCATTTGCTGGTGGTGATTTTTTTTTCATATGCAAATGAGGGAGATTTAAAGAGGTTGTCCACTTTAACAAGTTATTTTGTAATGTGTGTAAGTGTGGGGGGAAGGATATTGGGTAATTTCCCAATATACATCTATTAATAGTTCTGCTCCGCTTTCTTGAAATGTGAAGTCAAGTCTCCTGTCTTTTACCTCAGCAGCCAGAGATTCCTTACCATAAAATGGCCGCAGATGGAGGGTCATGTGATCTCTCTCTGTCCATGAACAATCACCCTGCCAGGACCTTATGATAGTATTCATAAATATAAGATCCAGGTCCTGGCAGGTTCATTGTTCAAGGACAGCTTTACCTCATCAGCCAGAGATTCCTTACCATAAAATGGCTGCAGATGAAGGGTCATGTGATCTCCATCTGTCCATTAGCAATCACCCTGCCAGCACGTTATGATAATATTCATTAATATAAGATCAAGGTCCTGGCGGGTTCATTGTTCATAAACAGTTAGAGATCACATGACCCTCCATCTGCGGCCATTTTATGGACAGGAATGTCAGACTGATGAGGTAAAATACAGGAGGCTTCACTTCACATATCAAGAAAGTGGAGCAGAACTTTTCATAAATGTATATTGGTAAATTGCCTCATATCCTGCCCCCACACAGACTACAAAAAACATGTATAGTGGCCAACCTCTTAAAAGGGGAAATTCTAGAAAGGACTTTCATACCCTACCTTAGGGCTAATTTAATGGTGAAAAATCTGATGACAGCGTCCCTTTAAGAGAATAGAATTATATTAGCACATCCAGGTCTTCTCATACATTTCCACTTTGAGCCTTTGTACGTTTCTCGCTGTACACTTCCATCTAATGGGAAATGTCTGTACTCGGAGGAAATGGATACTACATTTACAGAGGCCAAGCACAATCTATCTTGTAACTTTAGCCTCCTATGTGGAGTTCTTGTGGTTTCTTCTCTGTCCAAGATTCAGCCAAAATCATTACTGCGGAGATGCAGGAGAAGGACTGTAATAGTGACTAGTATTTGGTGAGGTGCTCCCCTTACATTCTCATCTCTAGTATAGGGGAATGTTGTAGATACCGTACATAATCCTCACACTTCTCTGTAGTTGTGGTTGGCATTGCTGGTGGTCAGCAGTTCTCCACTATAAATGCCATATAAAGCTTGGCTTACCACGCTCTATTAGGACTCTATTAAACTTGGAGCCTACAAATGGAACAATTGAGTATTCCCGTGAAAGCCTCAAGAAGGAAATCCAAGGAGATATGTTTACAGGACGTAATGTGAAGCACCTGGAAAGCATCAGACTGTGATCCCTAGATGTTCTCCATGCACCGTGACCCCTCCGGTTTCGTTACAGCGCGTCGCTTTCCAATAAGCGTTATTGCTGTCCTATACACAATCTGCCTAAAACATGTTGATCCCGATAAACTTTTGGAAGAAATAATACAACTTTTGAAAGTCATAAAGAATATGAATATTGTGTACCATTGCTATGAATGCAAGTGATTCACTGTTATCAGGAGGATTAAGTGGTAAGAGGGTTTCCAGCGGCGCCTCCATGTTACTAGAGACAATGGCGCACGCTGGGAATGTGTTAGGAAATCTTCCACCGTAATCTAAATCATATCTGCAATATTTCCTAATAAGTCATAGCCGCTTTTGCATGCTGAATACTGGATATTTGTATGAAGGTCTTTCATATAAAGCTGCTTGCATTTTGGGTTAAGTGGTCCTTTAACTCCTATAGAGGTAAAATTACAGCTGTTACCAGTCCATTGTGTCCTCCAGTACAACACGGTTTGTGAAATCTGTTCCTAATGGGAGGACCGATTGCATTTACTGGTAGAGCTGATTCACTTTATATTGTTAGGACAATGACTCACCCCGTCACACAATGACTGGGCTGTAATCCCGACGACTGGTGAAGCTTAAAGAGTCTTTTATGTGAAAGTGAAAAAAAAAAATTATAAAAAAATATTGCCAGTAAAAATCTAAGTTCCCACATTGTGTCCTGCCATGTGAATGGGCATTTGCACTCAAGACCTAAAACTTTCTATGCACAGGGCACCTCAATAGTAACCAATATTTTGTAGTTATGTTACTTTTTTTTTAAAGAAAATTAAGACTACGGTATTTTGAGTCATTGTGGCCAGAGCAGCTATAATGCATGTCTCTATTGAAAGCTTTATATCTCATTCTCATCCCATCCTGCTCTATAATAAGCTGCCTGCAGGTTGGAAACTACATACCATTTTCTCAGCTCCTCCTGCTCTATAACATGCTGCCTGCAGGTTGGACACTATATACAATCTTCTCAGCTCCTCCTGCTCTATAACATGCTGCCTGCAGGTTGGACACTATATACAATCTTCTCAGCTCCTCCTGCTCTATAACATGCTTCCTGCAGATATGACACGGTGGACAGCCTTCTCATTTCCCACCATTCTTTAACATTCTACTTGCAGGTTGAAGACTATGTACAAACATCTCAACTTGTCCTGTTCTTCAACATGCTTCCTGCATATAGGTCACAATGTACAATCTGCTCATCTTGCTCACTCTAAGGGTATATTCCCAAATCCACAAGTAGCGACATTGAGCTAGCTGTGGTCTTTGTGTGCATTGTGCTCGGACACCATTCGGTGAGAACATCGTGCCTCACCACGTCTTGTCCGGGCCTTGTGGACACTCAGCTCACTGTAGAGAGGGGAGGGGAGAGTAGTCCTCACCCCCCACTCCTCTCTCTCTCTCCTCGCTCATGGCACATGTCAGCTGTGGACATTTCTATGTAGTCTAAGTAGCTATGATTAAAATTAGAATTTTACAAATCTGTCCAGGTACCAAACTCTGACGAATAATGCCCATGTTCCATCATAGGTGTTAACTGTTTAAATGCTGCTGGCTAATTCACCAGTGGAAATTAAATTGATGCGCCCCGCCAATTTGCGGAGGGTCATCGCTCCCGGTCACAACAATTTAAATGCTGCTGGCAAAATTACCAGGGAATGGTACCGATCGCAGGCGTTATGGGGGGGAGGGGAAGTGAGGTGAGATGGACCTAAATTTTGCAGTTCACGTCCACTCAACATTGCTTCTTAGCCCAAAAACAATATTGTTTTATAATCACTCTGCTTGGCAGCAGATAGGACATTATGCACCATCTCTATAGTTCACCCGGCCCAATTAAATTCTGCCTGCAGACACCGTTTACTTTTCGACTTCGACTCTATAACCTGCTGCCAGGACATCGGACACTATGTATGATTTGTTTTGCTCTCCTTCTTTACAACATGTTTCTTGCAAATTGGAGACTTTGTTCAACCTGCCCAGTTCTTTCTTCTCTATAAACACGACCTGCAGATAGACGGTTGTTCTGCTCTATAACATGCTGTCTGCAGAAACGACACTATGTATATCATTCTGCTCAGCCCCTCCTGGTCTATAACATCCCTGCTTCATCCATAAGCGACATGCAGTGAACTATCGCTTCAGCCCTCCTGCTCTATAACTGTGCCCTGCAGATAGGACACTATGTTAATCTGCTCAGGCCTCCTCCTTCTAAAAAACAGCTGCCTGCAGATAGGACACTATGTACAAACCTCAGGTCCTCCTCCTTCTATAACATGCTGCCTGCAGATAGGACACTGATGGTACATCCTTCTCAGCTCCTCCTGCTCTATAACATGCTGCCAACAAATAGGACACTATGTACAATCTGCTCAGCTCCTCCTTCTATATAACATGCTGCATGCACATAGCACAGTATGGGCCAGATTTTTAGTAGTAATGCAGTTTGCGCTTCGAATGTGCAGGGTGCGCCAGATTATACTGCCGCATGGTCCTCAATCTGTTGCACCCAGCACTACTTCTTAAAGTGTGCACAAACTTTTTTAGGTGCACCTTTAACATAATAGATCTTGGGCCTATGTATATCATTCTGCTCCTCTTGTTCTGTAACATGATGCATGCAGATAATACTCCATCTTCACAATGATCAGTTTTCTTTAACCAGTTGAGGTTTATTACAAAGCCTAATTGGTTTATTTATTGAATACATTATTTCAGGCCTTAGGTCCTGCTTTTAAGGATCCTAGAGGTTGTTCCCCACTGCCTTTGTGAATGCCATTGATTGGCACCGGCTGCCAACCATCCCATGAAATATAACCTTGCAGACCTAGGGAAGTGTGAATGTTAGAATTAATGTGAGCCGAGAGACCGGCTGCCTCTCCTCCCCTCGGCTGGAAGCTGCTGCTGGGAGGGATGTTCACATTACATTTATTGTACACCGGAGGATTGTCTGAGCGAGGAGGAGTGGCAGAGAATATGTTTATGATTAGCAAGAACCACACAAGGGAATTGTTAGCTCTGTTACTGCCTTGCAGAGGGAGGGAGACGGATGCCATGGTACAAGTGATAAATTACTGCTCTAATGAGCGCACAAAGTTGGCGAAAGTCTGACCTCCAACTTATACCTGGCTCACTGTAACTATAGTCCTCCTGCATGTAAGGATGGAGCATTTTCTAAGTTCAGTGAATTTTGGGAAGAACCTCTCAATATTTTCGGCTATGATCAATTTTTTCTATCAGTTAAAGTTGCAAGTTTTAAATTGGCTGAAAAACAATTAGTTGTTGATTTGGATGTTGCATTTCATTGCAGATTTTCATAAAGTCTGCTACATATTAGTGAGGTTCTCCATGTATACAAGGCATAGCTCTTTAATGTAGACCTATTACAACGCTATATAATGTTTTCCCTATGTAATAACAATTTTGGAGCAATTTCTCTTTACTATGTTCATCTGTTAGTCCTCCCAGAAAGTTATGGATAATTAAAAAAAAATCTAAACAAAATAAATATAAAAATACTGTGACTTCTCAGTAAGAGAAGTGACTTCTTAATCAGCAGTAAGCAACCACTGACCAAATAATTATTTATTATGGAATTTGGTTATCCCCTAGTCAAGATAACCAGAATCATTTAATCTCCAGAAGAGACAAAGCTTTTTCACCAGAACTGTGAATCTGACATACAGCTAAGCTCAGGAGCAGAGCACAGCAGAGATGGCAGAGAGTTTCAGAAAGGGCATAGTTTCCTTTTAAAGGTAGAATGGCCTAGATCAGTGATGGCAAACCTTTTAGATACAGAGGGCCCAAACTACAACCAAAACCCACTTTTATGTCGCAAAGTGCCAACATGACAATTTGGGCAGTACCCCATTGATCTCTGCTGTATCACAAGTTTCAATCGTAATGGTGTCCTGCGGACACCAATACAATAGAAAGCAGGAGACATTTGGATTGTAGCTTCCCTCCAGGCTCCCCTGAACAGAAAGAATCAGGGGACCCAAAGCAGGGGCTCCAAAGATAATCCATCTCTGCCCACACCATCTCGCTCCTCCTGTAGTCCTGGCAGCCAAGTAGGTGTCTTGGACTGAAGGAGGAAGCCTTGAGTCCTATCTGGTAAATTCTGTGCTGGGTGCCCACAGAAAGGGCTCCGAGTGCCACCTCTGGCACCCGTGCCATAGGTTCGCCACCACTGGCCTAGATGGTTATATTATAATATAGAATTGTGTTCCATTTGTTGAACTTAATGGACATAGGTCATTTTTCTTCTAGTAGCTATATAAGATATGTATGTCTGTTACACAGTAAAGAAAGGTATAAATAGGATAGAGTAATTAGTTTCAGAATGTTTTATCTATTACACAAAATTAAAATGTTCAATTCTTATGTTTGTTCTTTCTGCAGGAAGAGATACAACAACTCAAAAGCAGGGTGGACAAAGTGGAGAAAGAGAGGAATGAGCTTCGTCTGAACAACGACCGCCTGGAGAGCAGGGTAATACTTGTTGTACAGCTATCAGCTCTTAGGATAGACAGTCATATTAGATCAATCCTAAATAAATCTGCCGATTGACCAGTGTCAAATTGTACGATTTTGATCAGAATTGGGTAATATTTTCAGTCCTAGCAACTCTTGTTGAATCAACAGACTGTGTTCATGGCCAAGATACTTGACATTCATGGAAATGTCAGGATTCTCCGTGATGATAAGTGGGAACTGAGCTGCAAAGAACCAAATTGACCACTATACGGTAGACAGTGCTGTGTTTCCATCTCCATGCTCTATAATGGTTGTGCCAAGGGAGGCAGCCATCACAACAGACCAGTTAAATGTAGGTCCTCCACCGAAGCAACCAGCACCAGCAACAACCAACACCCCCACAGATCAGATCTGTGTAGTTGTCTGAGCAGGTAAATGCAGTTCATCTCCTATTCATTTAAATGGGGTTGAGGAGAACGGTCTGCCAGCTGATCTTTGGGGTGCTGGGTTGTTGGACCAGAACCAATCTGAAATTCAGAACCTATCCCAATATCAGCAATATTTTTAGCCCCAGAAAACCCCTTTAAGTTCAATACCTGGATAGCCCCTTTAATTAAAAGATGCGTGTAAGTACATGGGATTGAAGTACTGCCATCTTTATTCATAGGAGAAAAAAATGAGGGATTTAAACCAAATGTTTGACTATAAACCCCAAATGTTTGACTATAAACCTGGTTATATATACATAGATTATGATCCCCAACACTTCTGTCTTCTTCACAAAGAGAATGTGTGTGTCTGTCATGCCCTTACTGAGCGCTTTCCGGTTATGAAGGAAGATTTCTCCCAATAGATTATCTTTATTGTTATACTTTTAGCCTATAAACAGATGGGCCATGAAACGATCGTTGTGATTTGTGTCGGGGATAAGACTGAAAAATATTTTTCAAGAATCTTTACATTTTTAACATTTTTTAATCTTTATTTTTTATATTTAACGACAGTGAAAAAAATCTGGTCGATCAGATTAGGAGAAATCTTTACGTCTGTTTCAGGCTTAAGTCCTTCTTCTTCTTCTGTGGAAAAATCTGACAATGCCATGTACTAATCTCCTTGTAGATCACAGAACTGAATTCTGAGCTCACAGACGAGAGAAATACGGGCGAATCTGCCTCCCAGCTACTGGAGAGCGAGACTGCCGAGAGGCTGCGAGTAGAAAAAGACATGAAGGATCTGCAGGTAAAACTTCTTATTGCTGATGTCTGATCCCTGAGCTTCCATCTGCCTCTTCATCTCTTTGGATATGATCTTATAGTTACAAAAGACAATGTGGCGACCTCTTCAGCTGTGTTTGTCTAAGTGCTGCCCTTCACAGAACCTTATAAGGACTCGTTGGCCTTAACAAGAAGTTACGGGGGCTGCGAGACTTCTCTGCTACACAAATAATTGCTGTAAGATTAATCACTATGGGGTAATGTTCTAAAAGACGGTCTCTATCTTTATGCCATATAAGTGGACATCATACAAGGGAGCACTCGTACTCGTCAACAGTCAGGTTTACAGATATCGGGTCGATAAACCAACTACAGGTCCTTGAGAACCCGTGGTTACTGCCCCTAAACACCTTGTTATCTCTGTATGTGGAAACTATCAGAAAAAATGTATACCTGCCTATAGATCAGTCCAATAAGGCACATCAAACTCCTTTCTGATGCTCTTGGTGTCTGCACAGCGATTCATTGAAGTCAATATCCTCTTCCCCATCATATTTCTGAATTGTACAGCTAGTGCAAACCTCACAGATATAAAGCACCTTACTGGTGGTGCCGGCAGTCAATATCAATCCACTTTCTTACAGATCATCCCACATTCAGATGATGTGTACCTTCGTTGTCCGCTCCCCCACCTCCACCAGCGTACCAAATAAAAAAACGGTCTAAAAACCAGAGTATTTTCATGTAGAGTCTTTAGTAACATAGGCATGCTGGTGGAAGGGGGGCTCATCCGTCCCCCAAATGCTTTCCCCTGCACGTCCTGTCACGCCCAAAGTAGATTGCCAGGGGCGCTAACAGCATAAAATAGTCTGCAGCGATGATTTTAATGAGCAATGCAGACAAGGTTCAGTGCATCTCCCCCATTTTGTAGGGTACAAAAAAACTTTCCAGAAATATCTGCTTACCATAGATAATTTATTGTGTGATGGGTGGGGCTCTGCAGCATAAAAGTATAAATGGGTGCACCACAAGTCAGAACTAAGCCCTTTTTATGCACTGATGACCTCCTATGCCTAAAAACTTGTATTTTCCCTAAAATGCCATATCCCTGTGAACCATGTAGGCTTATAAGGCGCCCTACACAATGCTGAAGTTTTTAAAGCGTAAAAGAAATGAGATTATTTTTTCAAGTTGATCTCGTACTCTGTATATCAAGTTTATGCTGATTTCTAGACAACAAACTTTTTGTAAGCCTTCAATAGAGATCTACATTTGTTTACAGAATAGACAGATGAATCTTCAAAGTCCTCCAGCACATTGAACAGGGGTCTTTCATTTCCAGTACTTACCATTTTAGGATGTCCATGATGCTTTAGGAAGCTTCTGTCGTGCCATCTGGCTTTTACCACAGGCTCTTCCCTTGCCTTTTGGCCGTGTAGTGTAATGTTACGTTACTTTGCAGGTGTCGCAGGCTCGTGTTCTAGTTTGTTTTTAGGGAATAGCTTTACCTCTAATGCCTTAACACCCTTTCAGTAGAGCCAGGATGTTCCCCTCCTATTCTCTTCCATTGTGTTTGTATTGTCCCCGCTCCAGATTGGCTTTGTCGGCATTTCTAATAATACTGATTACTTGTAAGTCTGGGATGGAGTGGAGGAGATTGGCAGCGAGATCCGTGGTCCGAGTGCCTCTTGTGACTGAGAACACTTCAGATTTGTTTCGTCTGCCAGTATTAATGTGGGAAAAGTATTCTGTGCAGGTTTATAAAGTCTGACTCTGCAAGAAGAATAGACGACCTGTGTTCTGATCCGGAGACTCGGTGCATTGGTTTCCTTTCTATAAAATTGCACTTCATTTCCAGTCACTCTGGAGTATATATATATTCCATATATATATATATATATAGTATCCTGGAGGAGTAAATGATCTTCTCATGCTTTCAGGACCATTGCATTAATGGCTACCATTTGTTTCACTAATGGCGACATAATTACATTTCCGTAATGATCTATTTACCATTTAGATTAAAGGACTGGGATTCTTATTGGTACACAAGATAAAACTTGTCTTGCAAAGAAAGTTAAAAGTATTTCATTACCTAATGCCAGCATTTAATAAAGCTCTTAAATTGTCCTCCACCAGTCACGAGATGGCAATCTCCTGTGTCTGTCATACAGGAGCACTCACATTTAATGTGACGCCAATATATTAATTTAAAGGGGCTTTGTGGTCCCTTATTAATATTGTACTGATTAATGAAAAAAATCGTTTAGAAAGCGCCATCATATTCCACAGCGCTAGATCATGATGTGGTGTCCACAGGATAATGGGATTTGGGTGTGGGATCTCCTGCAGGTAGATCAACAGTATCAAAAACTAATATGGGGGCAGGAAATAATAGGTTTGTACCATTGTTTGACAACTCTACATAGACTGTAGTTCACAGGGAGATGAGCAAATCGCCTTAAATTCCAGTCCTAGCATAACCTTATTTTGCCAAGGAAGCCATAACCTGACAAGTGGTTACTTACTCATAGCTCCAGGCACCGTGACTGTAGTAATCTTCTTATATTTGTTATCCATGGCCTCCCACTAGCTTTTAGGACTTCCCAGTAGCTTTTCAAGCTCATTAGCATAATTTGTAAAGTTTATTTCAGATGAAAGGAGGCCATGGATAACAAATATAAGAAGATTACCACCGTCATGGTGCCTGGATCTATGAGTAAGTGTCCCT
This sequence comes from Engystomops pustulosus, assembly GCA_019512145.1. NCBI lineage: Eukaryota > Metazoa > Chordata > Amphibia > Anura > Leptodactylidae > Engystomops > Engystomops pustulosus. Next base: position 240,281,605 of record CM033642.1, on the reverse strand, counting down.
GTCAGTAGGTACCAGGTAGCTGTAGCTTTAAACAGATGCATCAGTGGCTCCGATTCTGGACAAAACGTGAGAATCTGCTTATGCAGATATATGCAGCACCCTCGGGGGTCTAGTTGTCAATAGCGGACAGGATCTAATATTCTCATCTGTTCCACCAATCTGTCTGTATGCGAGTTCATAACACGGCTTCTCTTCAGAAACCCTGTTACTACGTGTGGCTGTAATGTCTATTTCATATTTTAAGAGGACCTTGATAAATGCCTAATAGTTTAAACAAATGGACTGTGTGATATGGATATGTGACCAGTGATGTCCTCTAACCAGTTGTCTTTGTCTGTAGGCCAAATATGATGCACTTAAAAAGCAGATGGAATCCATGGAAGTGGAGGTAATGGAGGCCAGACTGATCCGAGCGGCAGAGCTGAATGGAGAGATGGATGATGATGATTCTGGTAAGCCGCGGCTTTTCGTTACCCTTCATCTTTGTTTATCAATAAAACTCTCCAATTCCTCTAGGAAGAAAACCAACCCTCCAGTGCCCTCAAGTCAAAACTGCTCCCATCCAATGTGTATGGGCACCTTAATGGGGTTGTGTGTTTATTTACAGGGTAGTCACCCATAAATGTTTCTTCCAAGGCAGGTTTTTTTTCTATTCTTTTGGTGCTCTTTTTGGTCACTTTTTCCAATGACCAATGCCTTAAAGGGGTTGGCCACTCTTTTTACATAAGTTATATAAGTTTTGCATCCACTATCTGCATTTCTACCATATAGGTGTACATAATTATTTATCTCCTTAAATCCATGTAGTATATGGATACCTGTAGATATGTGTATAGGCAGCGACATGAGGTTGATTATTCTAAAACTAATCTTGGAGTTCCAAATGTTTTGATTCCTTTTAGGAGTATATACCCACTGTGGGGTATTTATCTGTTCCATTAGACATGTCTCTTGTATATTATAAAAGCCACGTCCGCTAGATACGTCCGAATGCTCTGGCCCCCTGATATATTCGGTGGCTAGGTGCGATTCTGTACAGTTCACTGCACTATTACCAACGACCACTCAGGCTTGAATGGTCGAAGGCAAAGGCTGCTGCGGGGCAGGATAATGATGGCAGACATCTTGCCTGAGCTGCTTTGAACATTCATTGTCTACTATGGGAGAGTGTTGTGGGCATGCTCTGGGACCTGTGCAGAAGTCATTGGGGCACATTTACTTACCCGGTCCATTCGCGTTCCAGCGGCGGCTTCTCTGACTAGCGTTCTGGTCTTCCGGCGATTCATGAAGGTCCTGCGCCCGATGTCCACCAGGTGGCGCTGCTGCACTGAAGTCCGCCGAGGTGCCCCGGAGTTCATAGTCTTCATCGTGGTGCATGTGAGTATGGCCCGTGCGACCAATTTTTTTTTTTTAAATGCGGCGGTTTTTCCAAATCCGTCGGGTTACCGTTCGGCCATGCCCCCCGATTTCCGTCGCGTGCATGCCAGCGCCGATGCGCCACAAACCGATCGCGTGCGCCAAAATCCCGGGGCAATTCAGGGAGAATCGCCGCAAATCGGAAATATTCGGGTAACACGCCGGGAAAACGCGAATCGGGCCCTTAGTAAATGACCCCCATTGTATAGGGAGGGGGAGGAGGTGAAAGTATAAAGTACGTTCCCCCCAAGTTCTTTTCTCTTGACTGTTTTCTTTTCTAATCAGACACCTGTATATTAGATTTTTTTTTTCATTTTTTTCTTTTTCCGCTGTTTTCCTTGCAGGTGGTGAATGGCGCCTTAAATATGAGCGATCTGTACGTGAGATTGACTTTACAAAGAAGCGCATGCAGCAGGAGTTTGAAGATAAACTGGAAGTGGAGCAGCAGAGTAAGAGGCAGCTGGAACGCAGAGTAAGTTGTGATAGAATTTGCTTAAAGGGAAATAACCACTTTGTTTATCAAAAAACAATCTACAGATACTCACTCCCGCTCCTCTTCATTCCAATCCTGGTGCTGGTCTTCTATAATGTTGAGATGCCTAGAAAAAAGACTTATAATTAGAATGCCGCAGCGTGGGGTCAAGATGTCCATCGCTCCGGGCTGCTAATTATGCACGCCCTCGTCACCAGCCTCTCCCTTGCACGGATCGTGGGAGCGGGAGAGGGAGGTGGCAAGGGCATATTCAGCAGCCCCAAAACGGTGGTGGTTTTTCTTTACGTCAATGTGGATATGTAGTTGGAACTATTTGTATGTTCCCCTTTTCTTTACATAAACCATTTCTGAAATGCTGAAACCTCAGGGTCAGGAAATTTCTCTCTGTTCTCGGTTCTGTCCACTCGTGTGCTCTCTACATAAAACTTTCTGCGGTTTAGCTTGCAGATCTGCAGGCAGATAATGACGAGTCGCAGAGAACGCTGCAGCAACTGAAGAAGAAGTGCCAGAGGCTGACGTCTGAGCTACAAGACACCAAGCTCCACTTAGAAGGGCACCAGGGACGTAATCATGAACTGGAGAAGAAGCAGCGAAGGTCAGTGATGTTACAAGTTCTCCTCGGTTCACTGCTCATTTTTACAGAAGAAATTGTGTGCTGTGAAAGCTGGATGCACTTATCAGGGTTCATTATTGTAGAACTTGAGCGATGCATATAGTTGTCCTTTTATATGTGCAGTTTGTATTAAAATTTTAGGTTACAAGTTTCCTATGGTGCTATACTCCCTAGTCTGTTATCTATATAATCATTGGGCCTCATATATTTTTAAAAAATTAAGTTATCCATTTTGTACAGAGTTTTTTTGGGTCAGGTTGGGGTATACAGAAAAGGCTGGGCAGAGTGATTCTTTTCTGCACTCTGCAGTATAATTCAGTTTCCCTGCAGCGCCTCCACAGGGGACCTAAAGCATTACATGGTTGTCGAGGATATATAAAAATATATGTTATAGGGGGCTAACAAAGCAATAAACATGATTTATCAGGGCCTGTATGCCTGAATAGTGTCATGCAAGCTTTGATGTAGTTGTAACTCCCAGCACAGATTGACTACTCTGCCCTTTTGGCCGATTGGGCAGGGTGGGGTGTAGTGCGCCAGGTTTGGGCGGCAGATTGTAGCACAGTTCTATTCCAGGTGGGACCTAAAGTAGAACTGTTTCACGCATGATGCTCCCCCACTGCTATGGCTGCTTCGGCAGAAGATGCGCCCTGGGTCTGCTGAACCAGTAAAGATGATGCCCTGATCGTCATTACCTTCTACTTCCTGGCAGAGAATTCTCCATGACTTCCTTCCTTATAAAATCAACTTTTAAAGTTATGCTAATGAGCTTTAGGGACTACCCTGTGATCTGGCTTTACAGGCTGTTACACTGTCTCACCCTCCCCCTGCTCCCTCAGTACTGAGGTTACAGCAGCAAGTGCTGCACTGCACATGTTCTGAGGGAGCAGGGGGGAGGGTTAGACAGTGTAACCGCCTGTAAAGCCAGATCACAGAGGGGCAAGGGTAGCCTCTTGCATGATTTTAAAAGTTGATTTTAGAAGGATGGAGGCCATGGATAGCAAATATAAGCAGATTACCATAGTCCACAGTGCCAAGATCTATAAGTAAGTGTCCCTGCTTTATCATGATGGATAATGTAGACCAAAGTATCCTGACAGGAAGACATTACTGCCCATAAAAACGAATATAAAAGTTTTTCCTGTAATTACATGGACTATTTGTCCTGTAGCGCGTCGGTAGCTGTGGTCATTGTCTACATCCTCCAGTAAACCTAATCATAGTGTCCTCTGGATTCCACCCTCCCCTAAAAAGTTATAGGCTCATGGCCTCAGTCAAGTAATGGGGCTTGTGCACATTAAACACTTTCCATTTGATTAGCAGATTGCGTTAGCCACGTAATTAGTGCAGAGATTTCCCTCCCTTGTTCCATCGAAACCTTCTCAAATCCAAAAAGTTTTCAACAATTTGAAACTGCCTCAGGCTCTGTACACACTGGCATTGTATTTCTCTCAGGTTTGACACTGAGCTGGCACAGGCACAGGAGGAGGCACAGAGGGAGAAGATCATGAAGGAAAAGCTGAGCCGAGAAAAGGACATGCTCACATCTGAGGTGTTCAGCCTCCGACAGCAGCTGGAGGTAAGTCTGTTATACTCATGAGTTGTGACATGAGCCTGAATACATACCAGCACATGGTAGTATATAGTCAGGTACAATGAGCATCTGCAGAGATGAGTCATCTGTGCCGTGTAGGATCTATTATTCTAGTGCTGCATGTATACACCACCTACGTATTCAGATTTCTGTCCTCTGTAGCCAAAAACTAACTTAAATTAAAGTAAACCTTACTATGTACTTCATGTTTTACATTCTTGAGTGAAATTTTATTTTTATTTTACATTATACCCAAGTCAGTTTGACTTGCATTACTATTATTGTATATAGGGAGTAGAATTAAGATTAGGGGGCAGATTTATCAAGCTGTCTAAAAGTCTGAATATTCTTAGTTGCCCATGGCAATAATTACAGCTCGGCTTTCATTTTACCAGTGCTCATGTATATTTTAAAGGGCAGCTGTGATTGGTTGCCATTGGCAACTAAGAATATTCTGACTTTTAGCTTGATAAATCTGCCCCTGTATGTAAATTGAATCATAGATTTTAAACCGTGACCCCCTACCCCACCCCTTACCTGACCAACAGAGCAAAACTTACAACAAAATATCCACAGTCTATATTAGGCAGAGTCTTATTTTATTTTTTAATTAGGGGATCTCTTATTTTGTAATTAAAATATAATCATGCCATCACCTTATGGAACATGCTAAATCTAAAAATGCTGAATTCCATTGTGAATTTCTTGTGAATCATTGGCCCCACTTTCTCATGGCACGTTCCTTATGTTCATGTAGCTTCTTGAAGCCATTGCATCTGTCGGCTCCCCCCTTCTTCCCGTTGGCTCCCCCCTTCTTCCCGTCGGCTCCCCCCTCCTCTTCAGTTCTGCCTTCAGCTGACAGTAGTGGACACATTATTATAGTGCAAACACATTATTTCGAAAGTGATGATCTCCCCGTCACACAAGGATTGTGTTTCTAGGTGCCACAGACGCAGAGATATCCACAGTTACTGTCTAGTCACATTTACCATAGATCTCTCCAGTTCCAGTGCTACATTAATAATAAATACAGGCGGTCCCCTACTTAAGAATACCTGACTTACATACGACCCCTAGTAACAACGTACCTCTGGATGTTGGTAATTTCCTGTACTTTAGTCCTAGGCTACAATAAACAGCTGTAACAGTTATCACAGGCGTCTGTAATTAAGTTTTATTGTTAATCCTGGTTCTTATGACAATCCAACATTTTTAAAATCCAATTGTCACAGAGACCAAAAAAAGTTTGCCTGGGGTTACAATAATAAAGTATGCAGTTCCGACTTACATACAAACTTGACTGAAGAACAAACCTACAGACCCTATCTTGTACGTAACCTGGGGATTTCCTGTAATGTGATAATAAAATGATGATTCACCTCCTCTAAATGAAACCAGCACTGTGTTTGTTTTTTTGTGCACTGGTATAGAAGATATAGCAGTTTATAACTAGGCTTTATTCTCAGATTGGGGCTTCTATTTCAACCCTACTCCAAAAAGGCTTAAAAATCACGCTGGGCTTATTTAGAGGGAACCGTAGTAGATACAGAACATACATGATTTTTGTAGAAGATGAGCCTTGTGAGTGATGATCTCTGTGTCTTCATGATTTTTAGATATTATTCCATAGCTTTGGGGGCTCCAGCTTGAGACGCACTTCAAGTAATTGCACCGTGATCTTGTCCTTATGTACATCTATAGTCTAGATTGCTTTCTTATGGATTCCAGTATTGTGGGAGTGGAGAAAGTGAAGGAAAGCAATGCCTGGATTTTATCATTTTAAAAAAACTGTGGCCTGCGCCTTAGTGCAATAACATCTGGAAAACTGCAGCCTTAATTATATAATCATATAATGTAACCTGAAAAGTTTTTCCGAAAAAAAAAAAAAAAAACTTTAAAGGAACTACACCATCAAGAATGATAAACCAGTGACACTTATGCATGGATCAAGGTACAGTAACTGTTCTCTTATGTTTATTATCCGCAGCCTCCTTCCTTCTACAACTTTAACAATTATGTTAATGAGCTTAAAGGGAACCTGTCAGCAGAAAGTGACCTAATAACCACTAACAGTATGTTGCCAAGCAGCTGAACATCTTCCAGATTGTGTTTCTTTTATTACCCAGTGTGGTGGCATCACCCAGAAAATCAACTTTGAAGTGAGTGGTAAATTGGCTGTATAAAGTCAAAGATGCATAGAATTTAGCACTGAAGTCAAGCTCTCTTTTCCTCAGAAAGCCCCTTTCACTGTAATTGATGGTCCTGCATCCAGAGACATCACCAACCAGATCTCCTGAAGTGCGATGCATGATGTCAATCACATCGTTCACAGCTCCCCACCTTGAGTTCAGTGTTAAACTCTCCGCCTCCCTGACAACTAATTTACGGCTCACTTTAAAGTTGATTTTCTGGATGATGCCACCACCCTGGACCTTGAAAGAAACAAAAACTTGAAGGTGTTATGCTGTTTGACAATATACTGGTAGTAGTAATGATGGGCTTTTTGGGGTGGTACGAGAGTACCACTGGGGTAGCTTCACAGGCTATTACAATGTCTCACCCCTCCCCTTTTCTTTCATTGCACTTACGACTCCCTCTTTCTTATGTAATCTCACTGTAGCAGAGGAAGTTTCATCACACGGTGAGGGGGGGAGGGAGAGTATTCCTGCACAGTGTAACAGCCTGTGAATCTGCATCATCACGGAGGGGCACTTTTAACACCCATAGGAGGCCTTGTGGTTCATTAGCATAATTTAAAAAGTTGCTTTTAGAAGGAAAGAGGCCATGGATAACAAATTTAAGAATATTACCACAGTCACGGCGCCTGGATCTATGAGTAAATGTATGGGGAGAGCAAAAATATTGTTTTGATAACTACACTTGTATTCCACAGACTACTCCCGGTTATACTACAATCTATTTGTATAATGCATAAGGTCGTCACCACATGACCGTGTCACATCTGTGAAAAACAGATGGTGTGGGTGCAGTATTACGTGAACTGACCAGTGTAGAGGACAGGACTGTGCGCATCATAGTGCAAGGAGTCCCTGCTTCCCTGCCGAACAGCAGAACCAAATATTAATCTTGTTAGCAGGAAAAGACAGTGATGCCCATGTTCTAGCCGCTCTTTATAGGTCATTGAAGTAGCTACAGCATGGAGAATTATTATGATGCATCAATAGTCTTTCATATTTAGTACAAAATATTAACCCCTGCAACTCTGCACAATGATTTCATGACAGTCCTGGAATTATTAAGCTGTGGGACTTTAAGAAGACTCTCATGTATAAATGGCGGCGCTGCATGACATGCTTAGCTCAGCAGGATAACCTATTATTCTCTCTTCCGCCAACTTAAACTTCTCTAAAATCAATAGCCCGGCACTTTACTGTAATTTTGTCTTTTTATACCTGCTCTGATATTTGTTACAACAGAAAATAACCCAGCTTTTTTTTTTCCCTCCAATGCATCAGTTTGTAGTGTTTTCACACGTCTTAGGTCATCATTCATTATCTTCTAAAATATTTAAAATGTTACCTCTACCTCTGTTTATCAGGAGAAAGACTCAGAGATATCAATCCTCACACATAAGGTGGATCAGCTGGAGGCAGAACTCCAGGATATCTCTTCTCAGGAATCCAAGGATGAGGCGTCTCTCGCCAAGGTCAAGAAGCAGCTCCGAGATTTGGAGGCCAAAGTCAAAGACCAAGAAGAAGAACTTGATGAACAAGCGGGAACCATCCAGATGTTGGAGCAGGTACGTCCACATATATGAGAGCCAATGGGTAGATGACATAGATTTATCATGAAATTTTTAGATTTTCTAGTGTTTTTTTTTTTTTTTGGCACACTGATGCCCAGATTCACAAATGGTAACGCACTGATTACCGATCTCCAAATATTGTGAGTATTAATAAGGGGTTTTGGAAAGTCCCCTATGGATCAATGATAAATTATGTTACTGCCTACAATTCAGCTTCGGTTCTCTATAATCACAGTTGTGTGCGTCCAGATCAAGCTGCCGCCGTTTTCTCCTATATCTATATTTATATTTTTCCCATTCGTATCTTTTACATTGAAGTTTAAGCATTTGCTTTAGTGTCTGAGAAATCTACTTTAGGAAAGTATCGGAGCGTGACTAACTATGAGTAATAGGGATCTACAAAGCAACTTGTTGTACTCCGGATATCAACACAGGTTTTTCTTCCCTGAACAGTCATTTTGGCTAAGAGTTTTTGGACTATTGTACACTTGAAGGGGTAAATGGTAGCAGAGTACTGAGAGAGATGGGGAATAGTAATAAGGAGTTAGAGAGATAGTGGGAGGACATTGTGCTGAATTCACAGGATTTCTTCTTTTAAATGCAGTGTAAACACAAGCTGAGCAACGGAGGAGAAAAGTTGAATCGGATTTATTGGGGTTTACTAGAAAGCTTCATACACTTCTTTAAATATAGCGGGAATTCTTAAATCTGATGGAGGCATCAGCGAGACACTGGCTTATCAGATTGTTATAGATCAATGTCTACACTATGTATTACTTGTAAAAGCCAAGAACATTCAAGAAGAAAGCCTTAGGATAATCCATTGATGTTTTGTGCTATAGACAAATTTACAATGTGATTTTCTTAAGGGTTGTTACACCATACAGACAGTCTGCGCTTACCTTAGCTTTAAATTTTGTTAAAGGGAACCTGTCAGATGCTTTGAACACACATGAATTTGTTGATCACCTCTTGTGCTCCTCACATCAGGCAAATGGGTTGTACAGCTCAATTTAATTTTCATTGGGGACGGATAACGATGAGTTTAACAGGTTTGGTACCATAAGGCCTCATGCACACGGGTGTTGCACAAATTGTGGCTAATTCATGGTCCTGTAGCCTTCTAGTGGGCATGTTCACAGTGAGGGGCAGGCACCTTTTTTTATTGCACCAAGGACGTGCCAATTACCTACCCTGCAAGCAATAGGGCCAGTCATACACCTCCCCATCTTTGCGATGGGGGCCTATCACTTTACATAACCTATTGATCTAAATTATAGTGGTTGGCCTCTCTTTTACGTAAGTTTTCCATGTGTTTTTACTGCCTTAAAAATCCCTCAATGCTCATAAAGTGATTCAACATTCCTACTACTTATTTTAGTGCTATGTGCAGACTCTCCTGATTCTTACATGTCTCTGATGGATAGGAGGAGCTGTAGCAGGGGAGTTATGACTCATCCTGCTCTCCCTTTCCTCTTTATCTATGTCAGTTAGTGAGACTGGCTGTGAGAGAAAGAGACACAGTGGGAGACGCCATTAGACGGACTAAAGGAGTGAGAAATAGGAAGTTATATATGCAGTGTATATATGCAGAGTGCAGCATGGTGAGAACAGGAAAGGCTGAAGCTTTCAAAGGAGGCAAAGGCACAGGTACATATGCATGCAGATACAAGTCTTATAGAAGAGATTTATTAAAACGTGTCCGACCCCTTCCCTGTGTCTTTCATGAGTGTGGTGGCATCATCCAGAAAATCAACTTTGAAGTGAGATGTAAATTGGTTTAGTGAAGTCAAGAAGGCGGAGAGTTTAACACTAAAGTCAAGCCCTCCCTCAGACTCAGAATACCCCATTCACTGTAATTGATGGTCCTGCATCCAGGGAAAGTCGGACACATGATGTCCGTCACATAATAGGAGGTGTTCAGAGACATGGAGAGCGTAACTTTAGTGTTAAACTCTCCGCCTCCCTGAATTTATGCATCCAACTTACATCTTACTTCAAAGTTGATTTTCTGAATGATGACACCGACCTGGACCATGAAAGACACATCATCCATAAGCTTCTCAGCTGCTTGGCAGCATACTGGTAATAGTAACCTAGGTCAATTTGTGATGACTGGACTTTAAACGTCATTCTAGGACCCCATATCTGTATGTTGTAGATTTGAGGTTAAGGTCTCTTACAGGAGCGTGTCATGGCTGGTGATATCCTGTTTCCATTCCTGCTGCAGGTTTCAATCAACACAGTACATGGCTCTGATTCCTGGCCATTCATGCCTTCACTGTTAGAATAATAATAATAAAAAAAAAATTCATGTCCTTGCTCATCCGCTGCTCTTCCTCCTCCCTGGGCACTTCTTTGGCCGTTACCTATATATCTTCCTTGTTGGTAGCTGTAAAAGTTAAAGAAGTGCCATTAGCTGTCCGCACATCAGGGAGCGATTGCAGAGTCAGCGACTGGGCCGGAGAGATGAATGGTCACCAGGAGACTTGTCTGGCCTCTGTTCCTATATGTTCAGCACTTTGAGCTCTCTCCTCGCTGCTTATATCATCTTTTTGCAGAAAATGTGGCCTGGTAGCGGTGAGCAGGCATTTTACATGCTCCTCTGTGGGGCAGTCACTCTCCTTTAGTGCCCCCTTGGGTGTGTTTTACAGATATACTCCTCTCTGTGTTGATGGATCTGTCCATGCTTGTAGAGTAACGGCTACAGAAATCTCTCTCATGTGGACAACTGAAGGCTTTGTAAGAAAGTTGGTGCATTGACCGCAATCATTACCCAAAAACCCCTCAGAATGTCGGATGAAAGAGAATATTGTAATCCCCACCGCAGCTACATTTTCAGCTGCTTTACTAATGGTAAAAACAATACAAGACGTGTCTTGTCCTGCCAAACAATTGAAAAGGTCACTAAATATGATATTGTAACAGGATTATCAGTCATTTATATTTTAAGTAAAAGTATTTTTTATGTTTTTTTTTTCCCCCACTTTTTAAGTCCAAACTGCGCCTTGAGATGGAGATGGAACGGCTAAGACAGTCACACTCCAAGGAACTTGAGAACAAAGACGATGAAGTGGAGGAAATCCGTCAGTCTTGTCAGAAAAAGGTAATGGAATAAATGTATTCCTGATATTACAGATTGATTTGGCCACATGGTTTTGAGGGTGAGAGTTGAAGAGGTTGTACCATCCCTATAAGGGATAGTGTGCCCCCTCAACTATCAGACCTGGTCCCAGTCTGGTTGACTTTAGATGTACTTGTCCTCATCATGTTTGTTTAGTTGTTTATGGCCTGTACAATAGCTGTAGAGCAGTGATGGCGAACCTTTTAGAGACAGAGTGCCCAAACTGCAAACCAAAATCCACTTAATTACCGTTAAATGCCAACATGGCATTTTAAGCTGCAACTTATAGCTACCAGTTCTTCCACATCATTCAATCGTATCGGCCCCTGAGGCCACCAATACAGTTGAAGGAAGGAGGGCAAATTCAGACTCTCATTGTAGCTTCTGTCCAGGGTCTCTCTGTGCAGGAAGAATGGTGGGTCCAGCAAGATGACTTCCAAAGATAATGCAGTTCTGTCAACACCTGGGGCGATGGCCTGAGAGCCCAGAGAAAGGGCTCTGAGTGCCACCTCTGGCACCCGTGCCATAGGTTCGCCACCACTGCCCTAGAGGCTTTGTTATAAGTAAAATAGTCTGTGATACAGGAGGTTGAATTGAGCCTAAGCTTAAGCCTTTAAAATCTGTGAAGACGATTGGTCCGTGATTCCCAGATCATGTGTTTGCCGATTTCACAGATCAAACACTATGACGGGGGATGGGATTCATCATAGTGATATACGTTACATCAAGTCCAACAAACGAAAAGAGGGTTTAATCCAGCACTCCAATTTTCAAGATGTCATCCTTTATTTTGACACATTACAGTATATATTGTTGTATTTCCTCTTTAGACTGAGTAAGGACGTGATGTAATATGGAGTTTGTTTTAAGTTTGTCTAGGACCATAATCTCTACATACACCCATGATACAGGTGCTGTCTTTTTTATCTTTTCCCTTTCCCCCTTTTTACATTTTTTCAGTATTACACAGTGTCCCTGCTTCCCAGCTTTTATGCTACAAGTAGGGGAAGCAGGGACTCTTTACATCATATATAACTATGAAATCCAGCCACCATGCAGTCTGAGATTCACAGACCAAGCACGTTTATTTGTATAAATCTTTACAACCCCTTCTATGAAGCTCTTATCTGTGATCTATTGCAAGGTGCAATTACATATCATGCTGTATAAAGCGACTACAAAGGTTCCTATCGTCACATTTCAGCATTGGGCCCTGAAAACTTTTTTAAATCAAGAAATTACAAATCTAACAATTGTTTCCTAAACTCAGAACGTGTTTGTGATTTTTATTGTCATATTACTGAAGACACCGTTTTTTTAAACCTTGTTCTTCTCTCGTTCTGTATAGCTGAAACAGATGGAAGTTCAATTAGAAGAGGAATATGAGGATAAGCAGAAGGTCCTGAGAGAGAAGAGAGACCTGGAAAGCAGATTAAATTCTGTTAGCGAGCAGGTATGTAAAAATAAAAAGGTCAGTACATGCAGCCATGCATGGCACCAGCCTCAGCGCCAGAAGCAGCTTGTACTAGACCAGAACCGGGCTCCAGGATCATCATTCACACTGTTCCTTTGGCTTTAGGTCAGCCATCGTGACTTTGAAACTGAAAAACGTCTCCGAAAAGACCTGAAGAGAACCAAAGCTCTGCTGGCCGATGCACAGATCATGCTGGACCACTTAAAGAACAATGCTCCTAGCAAGCGGGAAATAGCACAGCTTAGAAGCCAGGTACTAATAAACTGAATATGTCAGACATTGTTTGTATTCCCGGTATTATAAGGCGGCACAATGTGTGTTTTTTTATGTATTTTTCTCTTTTTCTTTTGTTAAAAGATCCTTATTGTATTCCTAGCTGCAACATATTTGTTGGGGTAATAAGAGGTATTCTGGTAAGAGGTATTATAATCCGCCCAATGTGTAGGGTTATAATTGCTAAATTGTTGGAAATCATGGAAGGGTCCAGGACAGGGCAGGGCTGGTCTTCCTTTATCCACAACTACAAAACTTCAGCTAGGAGGAGCTTCAATCTATTGTTAAAGGCTATTCCATCACAGTATTTATGGCTGTATCCATAGTATATGTTATAAATGACCAGAACCAGCATGTGTCTTGAGAATGGGAATGGGTCACTATTCATGGTTGCAAGTACATGGGAGAGTGTCTTTATTTTGGGATTTCCTATTAAAGCAAACAATGTAGCTTAACTTGTGCCTGCAAACCCTATCCATTTACCTGCGGTCTAGAACAGGCCCTGTTCTTGAGATCCATGGGGTAAAATCTACAAGGTTTTTATGCTATGCACTATGGGAATACTCTGTTAAACACTCCATCTGCTTTACCATTAATGCCCTACTGAATGAAATGGCTGAGCTTGGAAGTAATGCACAATCAGGTCACTGATTGATTTACAAAATCGCTGGATTGAACGTGGAAAATGTTCTTTAAAATGCCTTAGATAAAGGGGTTTTGGCATATTCTTTATTTATGACAAATCCACAGATCCCCTTTCAACATCCTAACCGGAGAGAGAGCTGGATAGTATGCTGCGCATGCACACAAGCTCACTATTGTCTGGGGGAGCACCGAAACTAGCAGACCATTTGTTCTAGGTGCTCCCATAGACCCTTTCTCTGTTCATGTCTATGGGTGTTCCAAATATAGCCAATCATTTCGACTTGGTGCTCCCATAGACGTAAATGGAAAGTTTGCCGTGCATGCCCACCCTCTCTGTATTCATGTCTATGGGAGCATAATAATAGCCTTGCATTTATATTAAATGAGTGGTCGCGCAAGTGCAGCAACCTTTTAAATCAGCTGGGAAGGGGGTCTACAGACCCTGTTATGGCACCACTGGGTATGGCACATAACATGTATTTATGACTTAGTCTGCATTCACACTAACATATGAAAACGGCTTATATACAGGTAGCATATGGCCCCAATTATTTCAATAGGCAATACGGCCATCCATTTACATGGCCGTATTGCCCATCGTACCATACCGTAAGCAAGTCGTATAAAAATATACAGCATGTTCTACTTTCTTGTGTATTTCCGTTCCGCATGCCCCATGGGAACAAATAAAATAAGTGTTGCATACATGCTGCATATGGTTGTGCACCCGTATGCAGTACCCAGAACCAGTGGTAAATGCATTCTGTCCGCCAGCCAATAGTCAGCCATCCATCATTTGCCAGTGCCATGGCTACAGTGACATATGTGCACATAAGGATGAAAATCGCCACGTATATACGGATTCATACAGATATACCAGACTGGAGAAGTCGCACGTTTGTGTGAATGCAACCTTACGCCTCATGCACACGACCGTATGGTCTTTTCTGTACATATGGCTGTATTCTGGCTTTAAATACAGGACGTATTGCAGCAGTATTTTATGTATTGCACTGTATCCGTATAAAATACGCTGGGCTGGTAAATGATGGATGGCTGACTACTAGCTGGCTGACAGAGCGCACCTCCCACTGGTTCTGGATACTGCACGTATATAAGGCAGCGTACGGTGCACAGCCATATGCAGCAGGTACTTAGCCCATATTTTATACCTTCCCATTGACTTCTATGGGCCGCACCGAACCGAAATATGGTGGAAAAATAGGGCATGCTCTATATTTTATATGGCTCGCTTACGGTACGGTGCGGTGGATAATGCGGTCATGTACATGAATGGCCGTATTGACCATTGGAATGCATGGGGCCGTATTCCAGTCGTATATACGGCCTTTTTTTATACGGTCGTGTGCATGGGGCCTTAACCTGTGGACATGTCATAAATACGGAAGATGGTAAACCCCTTTAAAAAGTACCTTTTGTAATTATCATAGAAGAGCTGAGCACATAATGGAATTACTTACCATCGCTCCAGCAAAAGCTTCTTGATAAGTGTTACATCCTCCGAGCTTTCCTTTCCGTGCTCAAGTATACGCCATAGGGGTAAAACAATTATCAGAAAGCTTTGAGAAATCCCCAAGAGGCTCTTCCATAATGTAAAGCAGACGGGTGCCCTGTGCTCACAATGTCTTCTCCCTCCCGATACTGCCAAGCCATAAATTGTCTCTTTGCTGCAATGTTATTTACTCCTGGTGAAATATTCCCTGGCTTTGACACACCGTGCTGTAAATCTGCCTTCAAGTATCTGCTATCATAGCAGACAGACTGTATACATGCATCAGTAGGATGTTTTACAGGAGTTCCATAGGAATCGAGTCATGAAAGTAGTTTTGTGCATCCCCTCAAGGCTGGTGCTGGCTGATGTGAATGTATAATTCTCATCTAGGTTTTATACTATAGCTACTGCTCTTCTTCCTCCCTCCTTACCGTCTATGAAGTTCAGGCTGTAATTCAAATCTCTAGGAAATATCGATAGCCCTGAGTCTTTGCCTAACCGTCTTTATTGAATTCTGTATTTTAATCACAGCTGGAAGAATCTGAATTTACTTGCGCAGCTGCAGTAAAGTCTCGAAAATCTATGGAGGTTGAAATGGAGGATCTCCATCTTCAGATCGATGATCTTTCCAAAGCCAAGACAGCGGTAAGGTTTACTTTTTTTTTTTTTTTATAAAATGTTCTTTTACCTAGAGCCAACATATCCAGCAGTGATATACAGAGAATGCACGACTATTGAACGCGCTTTTCCTGGGGCTCTGAATGTAATTTCCCTATCTCAGGCGTCCATACATACTCTGGGGCCAGTCTCATTGGAAGCCAATTAATTTAATCAGGTTTTTTCAAGTATGGGAGGAAGTTGGTGCACTGTGTGTAAACTTCTAAGGATACAGGGAAAACATCCAAACCTGTCTGACCCCACTGCTAGTAGCACTCATAACTAATCCACCGCTATGCAGTGTGAAAACATTCAACATCAAATGCTTATGCACTGCAATGCTGGTTATAGTATCTTCAGCATTCTGGGTGAAGCTGTTGTTTAAATTTAGGAATCTCCATGTCTGATGCAAGTTGTACCAAATTTATTCAACTGGGTAACGTGGAATTACTGCATTGGATTTAGTGCACTTTTTCAGGTTCAGTATTAGTGTTTACAACAGCCCTTATAAATGTGCTGTATTTTTACAATTCCTTCTAGATCCTTCGATGTCAAAACCCCCCAAAAAATGAATGAAGGTTCCTCCATTTTATCTTTAAGAAAGATATCTTAAAGAGGACCTTTCACCACCTCACAAATGTAGAGATAAATATACCATGTTATCAGGCCTGCTACACAGATTAAGAGACACAGAATTTTTTTTCTAGTTCCCACAATTAAGATATTAGTCCCAGTATCTGACCATTATAATCCTCTCGACTGTAAGAAATGAGGTTCTGGGAGGGGGCATGTGTTATGCGAATATTCTCTGACAAATAGAAGCCTATCATTACACATTACACCTCTGCTCCAGTCCCTCCTCTCTGACAATGGAGAGGATTTTAATGATCAGATACTGTGCCTGATATTTTAGCAACCATGGGAGCTAGAAAGAAAATCTAAGTGCTCCCTAAATCTGTGTATCAGCCCCTAATGTATGTTTGTTTATATATGTTTGTGAGATGTTGAAAAGGGACAGTCATAGATCCAGGCACAGTGACTGTGGTGAAGTTCTTATATTTGTTATCCATGGCCTTTTTTTTTTTTTAAATCAACTTTTGACATTATGCTATGGGGGTGTTATTAGGGTTCCTTGGTGCTGCAGTTTCACGGGCTGTTACACTGTAGAGGAGCACTTCCCACTAAGAGATTGAAGAAGGCTAAGGGAGGAGAAATGTTGTGGCGGGGGGGGGGGGGGGAGAATGCTCCTGCACAGTGTAAGAGCCCGAGAATTTACCGACACGTATCGGCCTTGGTAACGCCCACAAAGCCCTAAAAAGAAGGAGGCCATTGATAACACATATAAGAAGATACCACAGTCACTGTGTCTGGATCTACAAGTTAGTGTCCCCGGTTTATAATGATGGATTTTGATGATAGATTTCCTTACTGAAATCAAATCTTTTTGTTGGGTGCGGATAACCTACCTATGGCTCAGTTCTGCACTATATGAATGTGATTTCTGTCCCAGATCTTTTGCACGTCCCCGCTCTGGTATCTAAACTATCGACTCTGTTTTTGGCTATGCTGAAATACATTGCTTGCCTTTATGTTGTATCACTTTGACTCCCCGGTATCTACTTATCTTGTCTCAGCTCTTTACCATCTACGTTTTGTGTCTTTATTATCTTGTATCAGGCATTTACTTCCACAGAACAGTTTTCAGGCCTCTGCTTTGGACACGATTGTAATTGCACAGCAGTATCATTGCCTTATTCAAGGGCAATGGCTATGTTGTTTGTATGAGTTTAGACCTATCCTGTTTGCATCTGATGCCCCTGTCACTGACTCTATTTTAGGATATATTTATTGTAATACAAAACCTACAGAATATTTGCAGAAGACCTTCAAATGTCTCTACCAAAAAAAAAAAAAATCCTGCTAGTAACATAATTGGATCTCATGATCCTGGTTTTCCAGCATAATAACACAATCTGCGTTGTGACCGTCACAGTTGCATTGAGTCCCGAATAAAGTTTTGTCCTCGGTTAACCTCTCTGCTGCTGGATACATTGATACGGATAGCGGGGGCAGGCAGCCTTGCAATGACATTTTCATTTAAACGGAGTTTAATAAATTTCTCTCCTAAGCTGCGTCCAGTTTTCCCCCCCCAGTAATAATAAGATAGATGACAGCATAGCCGGAGCCAGAGAAGTTGTTTTGCTTTGAAATGATGTGCTAATAGATTCATTAACTTTCTGAAGCCAGCATTATTCTCTTTATTAACAGCGCTACTCCTCCCAAACCCAGCACCGGCGCTTTCTGCCTTTAGCTGCTATGCCGCAAAGCTCTGAGAAGATCAAAGAATATTACAATAACAAAATAATGGACCTCCAGCGTTCCCATTCCTATGCTTGCCACTATTGCCCATGACTGGGTATTTCTTGTTTGCAAAATCTGCAAGATGAGATTATTATCTTTAATACGACACCAGAGATATGTTTCTAGGTACTACAGAACCAAACATAGTACTTACATCACCTGCAGCCTCTAGACTTGACTCCTCTCAGACAAATATAACTCTTCTATGCTTTTTTTTTTTTTTATAGATATACACCAGAAAAAGTGTGTACAAGCCCTGATAAATGTCACCCTGTGAGAGGAAGATGCAGTTTGTAGAATAGTCAATATCATTATTTTAAATCCAGTATAATAATCTCAATTATTAGACATACCATAAGTGACCACACATGTTTTTAACCTGCTCTGAATTAAAGAAACTCTGGTCATAGAAATAATAATGAAACGGTGTCATGCAGATCCCTCCATTGCAGGCAAATAATACACATGGGAGCGGCTCCTGCTCCAGCCAGTTGTCTTGTATCCAGACACTGGATAATGAGGAGGAGCCACGAATCTTCCAGAACAAGTATAGAAGGATTTTACCGGACAGATTACATTTCTCATAGATTTGATATTAAAGAGGATGAGATCAAATTATGAGGTTAATAAGTGGGGAATGACTAATGTATTGTATTATAGAAGAGGGGGTGAACACTAATGCAATGCATGAACGTGGTATATAGACCTTATAGCTCGGTACTTGTTACCGTTTCTCATCCACCCTTCAGTCTCCTACTTCCAGTACATAAGTGTGATAAGGTTGGCCATAGCTACGTCCTCCATAGTCTCAGGCCCTTGCTTCCATGTAGTCTATGGATATACAGGCGGTCCCCTACTTAAGGACACCCGACTTACAGACGACCAATAGTTAAAGACGGACCCCTCTGCCCACTGTGACCTCTGGTGAAGCTCTCTGGATGCTTTACGTTAGTCCCAGGCTGCAATGATCAGCTGTAAGGTGTCTGTAATGAAGCTTTATTGATCATACTTGGTCCAATTATCACTGCAGTTCCGACTTAGATACAAATTCAACTTAAGAACAAACCTACGGACCCTATCTTGTATGTTACATGTTCGCATTCTCTAAATATAGAGGCTCCATTTAGAAGTCCTGGCATATTTAGTCAAATTTGTCAAATTATCTTAAACCATAATAAAACTTGTTGGACCTCTTTTATAAGTCAATGGGGCCGTCAGATCCCCCAAATAAAAGCCACAATGGTAGTGTGAACAGAGACTAATTTACCTGTCATGCCAACAATATGGAGAATACCGAGGTTCCTTCTCATAGTATATAGTTTATGTTACTAATATTGTGTTTATTATGCTGCTC
This sequence comes from Engystomops pustulosus, assembly GCA_019512145.1. Lineage (NCBI taxonomy): Eukaryota > Metazoa > Chordata > Amphibia > Anura > Leptodactylidae > Engystomops > Engystomops pustulosus. The sequence continues at coordinate 240,262,322 of CM033642.1, read as the reverse complement.
CTCTCTCTGGCTGTTACTGTATGAATGTACTTCTTCTTTAAGGTGGTTGAATGATTTTGATAAAATAGAAAACATATTCCTTCCTATTGCACCGGTTGCATTTTGATGGTTACTATTGTATATTCGGTCACATCAGTGACGTCGGAAATGAGAAGAAGGATTAAAGTAATGAAAGTTACTGGAAATAGATGACAACTTTAATAGTCTAATGTTTGTGTTTCTTTCTCTCTGGTCTTTGCTCATCAATAATGGATTCTGTCCTTTTAATTAACAGCTGGAGGAGCAGCTCAGCCGCCTGCAGAGGGAGAAGAATGAATTACAGAGCCGGATGGAGGAGGACCAGGAGGACATGAATGAGCTGATGAAGAAACATAAGGCAGCTGTAGCCCAGGTGACTCCTCAGCAGTATCTGATATACTGAATATACCTGATATTTTGTATAGTTATTGTTTGTTTGTTTTTATCTGTTTAGTTTTTATTGTCCCTAATATGGTAGGAAAGTAGTTTCTTCTTAAAGTGAATATCCCAGATATGAATGAGGGTGTGAAGCAGATCTCTGTGATACATAGGTTTATATGATGATAGATTACAGCAGTGGTGGCGAACCTATGGCACTAGTGCCAGAGGCGGCACTCGGAGCCCTCTCTGTGGGCACCCAGGCTATCACTCCAGCATGAAGTTCACCAGACAGGACTCAAAGAATCTTCCTATAGAATCTTCCTACAATGATAGGGGAATTTGCCCTCCTTTCAACTGAGTTGGTGTCTTTAGGAGGCTGAATGATTGAAAGTTGTCAAAGAACAAGGAGAAATAAATTACTGCTTAAATTGCTGTGCTGGCGCTTCGCAATAAATAAGTGGCTTTTGGTTGAAGTTTGGGCACTCAGGCTCTTAAAGATTCGCCATCACTGGATTACAGAGTGAAAAAAAGAAAGTTAAATCCAAGGAGAGATGGTGAGAGTGATTATTACTCTGCCTACACACAGTGATTGACAGTGAGAGTCCTGATTTCCCCTCCCACACACAGTGATTTAGGATGCATTCACACTAACAATGAAAACGGCTTATCAGTAGCATATGGCCCAACATTTCAATGGGCAATACGGGCCCATCCCCCCATTTTCATGGCCGGATTGCCCAGTACCATACACCGTAAGCAAGTCGTATAAAATACACACATGTTCTACTTTCTTGTGTATTTCCGTTCTCACATGCCCCATGGGAACCAATAAAATAAGTGTTGCATACAGCAGCATTGAGTTGTGCACCTGTAGCATACCCAGAACCAGTGGTAGTGCTTCTGTCCAGCCAATAGTCAGCCATCCTCATTTGCAGTGCCACGCTCCAGTGACATTGGCACATAAGGTGAAAATCGCCATATATACGGATTCATAACGGCATATACCAGACGGAGAAGTCGCACGTTGTGTGATGAAACTTCACGCCTCATGCACACGACCGTATGGCGTTTTTCTGTTATATGGCTGTATTCTGGCCCTAAATACAGGACGTATTGCAGCGTCTTTTCATATATTGCACTGACCGTATAAGATACGCTGGGGGTAGGATGGATGGCTGACTGACAGAGCGCACTTCCCACTGGTCTGGATAGCCACGTATAAGGCAGCGTACGGTGCACAGCCATATGCAGCAGGTACTTAGCCCATTTTTATACCTTCCCATGACTTCTATGGGCCGTACCGAACCGAAATATGGTGGAAAAATAGGGCATGCTTATATTTTTATATGGCTCGCTTAAGGTACGGTGCGGGGATAATGGGTCATGTACATGAATGGCCGTATTGACCATTGGAATGGCATGGGGCCGTATTCCAGTCGTACTGGCCTTTTTTTTTCGGGCGTGTGCATGGGGCCTTAACCTGTGGACATGTCATAAATACGGAGATGGTAAACCCTTTAAAAAGTACCTTTTGTAATTATCATAGAAGAGCGGAGCACATATGGAATTACTTACCATCGCTCCAGCGAAAGCTTCTTGATAAGTGGTTACATCCTCCGAGCTTTCCTTCCGTGCTCAGTATACGCCATAGGGTTAAAACAATTATCAGAAAGCTTTGAGAAATCCCCAAGAGGCTCTTCTCATAATGTAAAGCAGACGGGTCCCTGTGCTCACATGTCTTCTCCCTCCCGATACTGCCAAGCCATAAATTGCTCTCTTTGCTGCAATGTTATTTACTCCTGGTGAAATATTCCCTGGCTTTGACACACCGTGCTGTAATCCTTCATAGACTGCTATCATAGCAGACAACTGTTACAGCATCAGTAGGATGTTTTTACAGGAGTTCCCTAGGAATCGAGTCATGAAAGTAGTTTTGTGCATCCCCTCAAGGCTGGTGCTGGCTGATGTGAATGTATAATTCTCATCTAGGTTTTATACTATAGTAGCTCTTCTTCCTCCCTCCTAGTCTATGAAGTTCAGGCTGTAATTCAAATCTCTAGGAAATATATGATCGCCTGAGTCTTGCCTAACGTCTTTATTGATTCTGTATTTATCACAGCTGGAAGAATCTGAATTTACTGCGCAGCTGCAGTAAAGTCTCGAAAATCTATGGAGGTTGAAATGGAGGATCTCCATTTTCAGATCGATGATCTTTCCAAAGCCCAAGACCGCGGTAAGGTTTACTTTTTTTTTTTTTTTTATAAATGTTTCTTTTACCTAGAGCCAACATATTCCAGCAGTGATATACAGAGAATGCACGACTATTGAACGCGCTTTTCCTGGGGCTCTGAAGTAATTTCCCTATCTCAGGCGTCCAACTCCTCTGGGGCCAGTCCTCATTGGAAAGCCAATTAATTTAATCGGTTTTTTCAAGTATGGGAGGAAGTTGGTGCCTGTGTAAACTTCTAAGGATCAGGGAAAACATCCAAACCTGTCTGACCCCACTGGCTAGATCATCACTAATCCACCGCTATGCAGGTTGAAAACATTCAACATCACTGCTTATAACTGCAATGCTGGTTATGTATCTTCAGCCTTCTGAGTGAAGCTGTTGTTAAAATTTAGGAATCTCCACGTCTGATGCAAGTTGGTACCAAATTTTTCACTGGGTAACGTGGATTACTGCATTGGATTTAGTGCACTTTTTCAGGTTCATATTAGAGTATACAACAGCCTTATAAATGTGCTGTATTTTTACAATTCCTTCTAGATCCTTCGATGTCAAAAACACAAAAAAAAATGATTGAGGTTCCTCCATTTATCTTTAAGAAGATCTCTTAAGAGGACCTTTCACCACCCCACAATGTAGAGATAAATATACCATGTTATCAGGCCTGCTACAGATTAAGAGACACGAAATTTTTTCTAGTTCCCACAATTAAGATATAGTCCCAGTATTGACCATTATAATCCCTACTGTAAGAAATGAGGTTCGGGAGGGGGCATGTGTTATGCGATATTCTCTGACAAATAGAAGCCTATCATTACACATTACACCTCTGCTCAGTCCCTCCTCTTGACAGTGGAGAGGATTTTAATGATCAGATACGGGCTGATATTTTAGCAACCATGGGAGCTAGAAAGAAAATCTAGTGCTCCTAAATCTGTGTATCAGCCCCTAATAATGTATGTTGTTAATATGTTTGTGGATGGTGAAAGGTTTATATGATAAACCAGGGACAGTCATAGATCCAGGCACAGTGACTGTGGTGAAGTTCTTATATTTGTATCCATGGCCTTCTTTAATCACCTTTTGACATTAGCTATGGGGGTGTTATTAGGGTTCCTTGGTGCTGCAGTTTCACGGGCGTTACACTGTAGGGAGCACTTCCACTAAGAGATTGAAGAAGGCTGAGGGAGGAAATGGTTGTGGCGGGGGGGGGGATGCCCTCTGCACAGTGTAAGAGCCTGAGAATTACCGACACGTATCGGCCTGGTAACGCCCCCAAAGCCCTAAAAAGTTTGTTTGGAAAGAAGGAGGCCATGATAACACATAAAGAAGATACCACAGTCACTGTGCTGGATCTACAAGTTAGTGTCCCGGTTTATATGATGATTTTGATGATAGATTTCCTTACTGAAATCAATCTTTTTGTTGGGGGCGGATAACCTACCTATGGCTCAGTTCTGCATACATGAATGTGATTTCTGTCCCAGATTTTGCACGTCCCCGCTCTGGTATCTAAACTGACTCTGTTTTGGCATGCTGAATACATTGGCTGCCTTTATGTGTCACTTTGACTCCCCGGTATCTACTTATCTTGTCTCAGCTCTTTACCATCTACGTTTTGTGTCTTTATTATCTTGTATCAGGCATTTACTTCCACAGAACAGTTTTCAGGCCTCTGCTTGGACACGATTGTAATTGCACAGCCGTATCATTGCCTATTCAAGGGCATGGCTATGTCGTTTGTATGGAGTTTAGACCTATCCTGTTTGCATCTGATGCCCTGTCACTGACTTCTTTTAGGATATATTATTGTAATACAAAACCTACAGAATATTTGAGAAGACCTTCAAATGTTCTACCAAAAAAAAAAAATCCTGCTAGAACAAATTGGATCTCATGATCCTGGTTTTCCGCAAATAACACAACTGCGTTGTGACCGTCACAGTTGCATTGAGTCCGAAAAAGTTTTGTCCTCGGTTAACCTCTCTGCTGCTGGATATTGATCAGGATAGCGGGGGCAGGCAGCCTGCAATGACATTTTCATTAATTAAAAATTTCTCTCCTAAGCTGCGTCCAGTTCCCCCCCCCCCAGTAATAATAAGATAGATGACAGCATAGCCGGAGCCAGAGAAGTCGTTTTGCTTGGAATGATGTGCTAATGATTCATTAACTTTCTGAAGCCAGCATATTTCTTTATAACAGCGCTACCCCTCCCAACCCAGCTCGGGCTTTTCTGCCTTTAGTGCTATGCCGCAAAGCTTGAGAAGATCAAAGAATATTACAATACAAAATAATGGACCTCCAGCGTTCCCATCCTATGCTTGCACTATTGCCCATGACTGGGTATTTCTTGTTTGCAAAATCTGCAAGATGAGATTATTCTCTTAATCGACACCAGAGAGATGTGTCTAGGTACTAAGAACCAAACATAGTACTTACATCACCTGCAGCCTCTAGAATTGAACTCCTCTCAGACAATATAAACTCTTTCTATGCTTTTTTTTTTTTTATGATATACACCAGAAAAAGTGTGTCAAGCCTGATAAATGTCACCCTGTAGAGGAAGATGCAGTTTGTAGAATAGTCAATCATTATTTTAAATCCAGTATATAATCTCAATTATGAGCAACCATAAGTGACCACACATGTTTTAACCCCTCTGAATAAAGAAACTCTGGTCATAGAAATAATAATGAAACGTGTCATGCAGATCCCTCCATTGCAGGCAAATAATACACAGGAGCGGCTCCTGTAATCCCAGACACTGGATAATGAGGAGAGCCACGATCTTCCAGAACAAGTAAGAAGGATTTTACCGACCGATTACATTTCATAGATTTGATATTAAAGAGGATGAAATCAAATATGAGGTTAATAAGTGGGGAATGACTATGTATTGTATTATAGAGAGCGGGTGAACACTAAATGCAATGCATGAAACGTGGTATATAGACCTTATCGTCTCATCCACCCTTCAGTCTCCTACTTCCAGTAGATAAGTGTGATAAGGTTGGCCCATAGTACGTCCTCATAGGCTCAGGCACTTGCTTCCATGTAGTCTATGGAGATACAGGTGGTCCCCTACTTAAGAACAACCCGACTTACAGACGACCAATAGTTAAAGACGGACCCCTCTGCCCACGTGACCTCTGGTGACCTCTATGGATGCTTTACGTTAGTCCCAGACTGCAATGATCAGCTGTAAGGTGTCTGTAATGAAGCTTTATTGATAATACTTGGTCCAATTACAGCAAAAAAATTTGAAACAATTGTCACTGCGGCAAATTTTTTTTTTTTTTCTGGATCTACAATAGTAAAATATACAGTTCCAACTTAGATACAAATTCAACTTAAGAACAAACCTACCTACTATCTTGATGTACATGTTCGCAGTCTCTTAAATATAGAGGCTCCATTTAGAAGTCCTGGCATATTTAGTCAAATTTGTCAATTATCTTAACATAATAAAAACTTGTTGGACCTCTTATAAGTCAATGGGCCGTCAGATCCCCCAAATAAAACCACAATGGTAGTGTGAACAGAGACTAATTTACCTGCCATGCCAACAATATGGAGAATACCGAGGTTCCTTCTCATAGTATATAGTTTTATGTTACTAATATAGTGTTTATTATGCTGCTCCTCTTCCTGGCTGTTACTGTATGAATGTACTTCTTCTTTAAGGTGGTTGAATGATTTTGATAAAATAGAAAACATATTCCTTCCTATTTTCATTGCACTGTGGTTGCATTTTGATGGTTACTATTGTATATTCGGTCACATCAGTGACGTCGGAAATGAGAAGAAGGATTAAAGTAATGAAAAGCTGGAAATAGATGACAACTTTAATAGTCTAATGTTGTGTTTCTTTCTCTCTGGTCTTTGCTCATCAATAATGGATTCTGTCCTTTTAATTAACAGCTGGAGGAGCGCTCAGCCGCCTGCAGAGGGAGAAGAATGAATTACAGAGCGGATGGAGGAGGACCAGGAGGACATGAATGAGCTGATGAAGAAACTAAGGCAGCTGTAGCCCAGGTGACTCCTCAGCAGTATCTGATATACTGAATATACCTGATATTTTGTATAGTTATTGTTGTTTGTTTTTTTATCTGTTTAGTTTTTATTGTCCCTAATATGTTAGGAAGTATTTTCTTCTTAAAGTGAATATCCCAGATATGAATGAGGGTGTGAAGCAGATCTCTGTGATACATAGGTTTATATGAAGATAGATTACTGAGTAAAAAAAGAAAGTTAAATCCAAGGAGAGATGGTGAGAGTGATTATTACTCTGCCTACACACAGTGATTGACAGTGAGAGTCCTGATTTCCCCTCCCACACACAGTGATTGACAGTGAGTCGTCATTGCCCCTCCCACACACAGTGATTGACAGTGAGTCGTCATTGCCCCTCCCACACACAGTGATTGACAGTGAGAGTCCTGATTACCTTGCCCACACGTAGTGACTGACTGTGAGAGTCTTAATTAACCCACCCATGCACAGTGACTGACAGTGACTGTCCTGATTACCCTACCCACACACAATGACCTATAATGAGAGTCCAGATTACTTCGCCCACACACAGTAATTGACAGTGATTCCTGATTACTCCGCTCACACACAGTGATTGACAGTGAGAATCCTGATTACCCCGCCTATGCGTAGGGACTGACTGAGAGAGTCCTGATTACCCCGCCCATGCGCAGTGACTGACTGTGAGAGTCCTGATTACCCTGTCCATACACACACAATGACCTATGAGAGTCCTGATTACCCCGCCCACACACAGTGACTGACAGTGAGAGTCCTGATTACCCCGCCCACACACAGTGACTGACAGTGAGAGTCCTGATTACTCCGCCCACACACACACACAATGACCTATAATGATAGTCCTAATTACCCCACCCACACACAGTGACATTTTGCTGCAAAATAAACCTATGTATCACAGAATCCTCCTTCTCTCTCGATTATGTCCTGCTCTAAGGGCAGGAGAAAGTTCACAAGTTTATTTTAAGAGACGTGCAAAAAGTTATGAAGGCTTTAGGCAATACTGTGTAACAAAGATGTATCCGGTTATCCGATCTTATAAATGATATGCCTTGAAACAATACATTGAGTTACAGAGAAGCCAAATATGCAATGGGGCCAATGCAGAAGAGAATATCTTTCCAACTATCAAGCCCTTTTATGTATTTAGTTAGGCCTAGAGCCAAGCAGGAAAACCATGTACATGCCACATACGCCTGTATCTATATATTTATGTATACAGTGGGTTCAGACCCCTGTATATTTTCCACTCTTTTTTAATCTTTTTGATATTACCAATTGGCTTTATTTTGCTCATTAATGTACACTCTGCACCTCATCTTGACAGGAAAATGTAGATATGGTTGCTAATTTATTAAACAAGGAAAAACTGAAATATCACATGGTCATAAGTATTCAGAAACTTTGTGACCAGCTGTACTAGCTCAAAAGCTGTACTTTACTGAGCAGAGTTGTTCTGAAGCCGCTGCTTTCATATGTCTTTCACTGAGGAGAGGCATCTGTCGGCCATAAACCCCTGACTGGTGAAGGCTGCAGTGATAGTTGACCTCTCTGAGCTCCTTAGGCAGTTGCTAAGACCTCATGATTCTTATGTGCTCTGACATGCGCTGTCTATATGTGCACTGAGGCACACATACAGACAGGTATGTGCCTTTCCTAATCAAGTCCAATCCGTATAATTAAACACATCTGGACTCCAGTGAAGGAGTAGAACCATGTCAAGGAGTCTTGAAGCAAAGGGTCTGAATACTTCTGAGCATGTGATTTCAGTTTTTAACTTTGTTGCTTGAAGCCAATTGGCAAGATCAAAAAAGAGTGAAAAATGTAAACGGTTTTACTGTATATACATACACACATACTGTATATGTATTCACCAGCAGACATAGCTATACTACAGTTTCTCATGTGCCTTTTGTAGGTCTTGCCCTACAGCTTGGATTATTGCACACTGAGCCGAATGCTTGAGCAGACGACGTACAGCACAAAAATCTGCTGCTTAGAAACATCGAGTTTAATTAAATGCACAACTTTATCAATAGATGAACTGCCTGTAATGTAAATAAATCACATTGATTTTCGCTGCACACCAGTTAGCTCAGCCTTGGGACTTGGTGCGTTTTGTATAACTCCTAGCAGTGAATATTTCCTTGTGTTTTTAGGTAGTGAGGGCATCCCTTTCTAAATGAGCCAGCTAACAAACCTTGTCATTCTCTCCTTTTTAGTCCTCCAGAGATTTGGCTCAAATCAATGATCTGCAGACGCAACTTGAGGAAGCCAGTAAGGAGAAGCAAGAAATTCAGGAAAAGGTAAATGGAGTCTTTCTGCTATCATTAGATGTGTGTATTGATCCTAAAGTAGCCTTCCGACACAAACGTATAACGTTTTATATAGCACATAAAAGGGAAAAGAGAGGATACATGTTTCATACTTTCCCCTTTAATGGTTGGCAGTTTGGGCTCTACACCTTACATAGGGTGCTACTTGCCAATTAGTACCGCCAAAAAGGTAAGAACTAAAGGGGTTTTCCTGGAAAATGCTTTGCTAATGCTTTTTAGTTAAAAATAAGAAGAAGAACAAAAATGTACACTTGCTCCTCTCATAGGATGCTCTGCTCTTGCCTGGCACTGCAAGCCTCGGCAGGGACATTGGGGCACATTTACGAAGGGTCCGTGGACCGCATTTCCATCGGGTTTCCCGACTATGAATTGCACCACATTTAACAGGGCTTTTTGGCGCACACAATCGGATTTTGGTGCAATTGCCCCTACTTTCATGCAACTTTCATGACAACCCGACTGATTCAAACTAAGCGCAGGATTTAAAATTCAAGTTGTGTCGTAAGACATGCACTTACATACACCGGGAAGAAGAAGGTGAACTCCGACAGACCTGAGCAGGGTAGCGACACATGCAGGATCTCAGGCGATTCTTAGTGAATCATGTCGGACTTCATGCTCGTCAGACAATGCACATCGGGACACGACCGGGTAACTAAACGTGCCCCATTGTGTTTGACAGTGCACACCCGCTATCGCCTCTCACTGGGGTCTGTTTTAGATTGAAGCGGGTGCACACTGTTGTCAACATGATGTTGCAGTCTCAATAGACGCCTGCCTAGACGTGGGAGGAGGGGAGAGGTGAGTACAAATTCTTATTTTTACACCAACTGGGGAAGAGGCTTGGAAGAGGCTGCAGCACTCGTCTGAACATACCTGTCCTTGGTTAAAAGGCTTAAACTTCTATTGACTGTCTACAGTTTTATTTCTTATCTATTTGTAAGTCTTTCTTCACGTTTCCTGTGGTAACATTAATGCACCTTACAAGACAACTGTACGAATTTCCTTCTGCTGCCTTTTTACAGATCTGATAATCGGCCCAGACAGCATGGTAATAATTTGATAAATCTTGAAACACATAATTGTCTTGGGACTAGAAGCTCTTTATCTTTACAGAAAGTCTTTTATCTACCTTTTACCTTAATTACTACATACGTTATAGCAGGATTGCATAAGCAGACAGAGGTCACGCTCTTTATTAGTGGAATGATTGGGCTAATGCTCGAAGTGAATGCCAATTGGCGATTGCAAGCAATGTCGTGTAAAAATTTAAAGAGTTCTAAACTTGTTACCTATCCTCAGAGTAAGTGATCATCAGGTGTCATACTAGTGACTCATACATGTATGCTGCCACCACTTCATTGCTAAGGCCCCATGCACAGGACATTAATGGGTACTGTAAAAACCTATAGTTGGTGCCTGGTCACAGTGCGATGAGCACAGAGTGTTTCACCATATTATGGCGGAGTTGGTGTTCGTATCCTGATTTGCGGCGCGGACGCTCTGTTCCCTGTTGAGAGGGATGGGGAACACTAATTCAACCCATCTTCTCCACTTAGCCGTGTGCCCCCCTTGGGTTCCAGCCCAGATGAGTGCACCATCGTGTGCATTGGGCCCTAGAATAAGTTGGAGGGGTCTTTGGACTCACACACACATCAGACACTGCTCCAGTGCAGCTCCCTTCACTATCTGTTTATATACAAAGGTGACTTCAAGCCGAGAGTCATGCAAAAGGCGTCCACTGTTAATGCCAGGTCACTGCTGATCCTCCGTATATAAGCCCAGACCAGCGGTGATGGGAGGTGCGGTGCTGTAGAGTTCAGAATCTTATTGTCATAGCCTATCCACATAGAGCATACCTAGACAACTCTATAGACCTCAATGAATCCTCTCCAGATCATCGTAGCACATGCCCATGGCTGCTGTAAAGCATATCACAAAATGCAGTTACTAAAGCGCAAGCAAAATGGCAACTCCCAAGCCCATAAATGGAAGTAAAAATTCTACATTCAGAAAAAAAATACAAACAAGAAAAAAGTTATATTCTGTTATCTGGTTTGAATCGGTCAAAAAGCTAAAATTGGCAACACACTCCCTTGAAATCCTCTTCACCTGTAATTTCTCCTTAATGCAGGCCTGCGCTAGGTATCATTAGCCAATTAATAGCTGTGGCATATGTAACCTTGCAGCCAAATTGACCCACTAATTGTTAGATTTGTGCAGTCAACAATTTTAGTTGACATTAAAAGAAACCTAGAAGTTGATTGAGAGAGATCACGGGAGCCAAATGAAATACTATTACTCCGATGCAAATTGTATCATTGACCTGTAAGTGTGAACTTAATGAGGCATCGTCTAATCTATGATATCTCATCCGTCAGTTGTCAGGGTAAGCCTTACAGGGATCATCGGCACTAAGCCTAAAACATTGATCCAGCTGATTTTTTTTTTCTTCTTAAACTAAATCTATATGTTAATATATTAAAGCTTGCATCATTAATTTACAGAAGGTTGTGGTCGGTGCGTCCGTATCTTCTGTGCTCTAAGCTGAGCCAAGAGGAAAATTATGCGGTCAGGGAAAAAAAAACGATTCACCGAGAAGTTAAATGAATGCTTGTGCTTTCAGGTGATGAGTTGTGACCGGCGTACATATATTTTGCATAGCTCATTACCATTTGCATCTCGCCAGTGCTGCATGAAGTTTTGGGGTGCCCTACTTTGGAGCAGCTCTCACGTTGCATGAGGGTATTGGAGAACTAGAAGTGTCCTTGTAAAAAAGTGGAGAGTTGCTTTGCATTTTTATATTATTAAAGACTTAGGCCAAACTCAGACTTTAAATTTGAATCCATTTTGAATTGTGTTTCTGAATGCAATTCAGACGCGATGGGGCTCATTTACTTTACTAAGGGTCAGCGGAGCGTATTTTTGTTGGGTTTCCCGACGATTTCCGTTTTGAGCCGAATTACCCCGTGTTTTTGGCGCACATGATCGGATTTTGGTGCACCGGCTTGCATGCAACAGAAATGGGGGGGGGTCGCGCCGGACGCAACCCGACGGATTCAGACAACGCACAAGATTTAATATTTAGAATTGTGTCGCAAGACACCGGGAAGAAGGGGAACTCCGGCGGACCTCGGCGCGGAAGCGACACATGCAGGAACTCGGGCGCACGATCTTCATGAATCGCAGCAGACCCAAATCCTCGTTGGATAACGCAGAGCGGGATCGCGACAGGACCAGGTAAGTAAATCTGCCCCAATGTGTGAGAGTGTTACCTATTTGCCTTACCCATTACATATAGGTCAAACCCACAGACTTAACCTACTTGTACACAACGTGTGCAGTTATATTGGACCAAACAACTTTCTTATCATCATTGGGTGAGCGTCACTCACGTACCGATGACAATTGGAAAAGTCTGCCAGACATAAAGACCAATAAGAATAGGACCTGCTCTATCTTTTGTATCTTATGCAGTCGACCCATGCACAACGCCATGGACTCCACAACCTTGTGCATGATCCCATAGAAGTGAATGGGGAGATATGCTATCTGTAGAGAATACAGCTTGCACAGGTCCTAAAAACTTTGTAGTTTGCATAAGCCCCTAAACCCCATTGTTGGATATTTGGTTGCCTACTACTTTTTTTCTCTGAGAGTTGAGCTACTGGTAGAATCAGAAGAAGTTTTTTTTTGTCTTTTTCTATTTAGGACTCTAAGCCTTCTTGTGTCCAAGGAATAAGGAGAACCCACTCTCCCACAAGTGAGTTTGGCCTAAATCAAGATTAACTGGTCCTAACCTAGAATCCCTCAACTGAGCAGACTTGCTTAGTGATTCTAGTTTCTGTCCAGAAAATCCTGGTTTGATGGAACAAGCTCACTTGTGAGCAACACGTTTTAACCCTGGCATACACATAAAATAAGTATCTGCCAAAGTACTACCATGAGTGGTCCTTGTATGGACTGCTTGAAAAAAAAGATAAACCTCAAAATAAGTTTTACAAGAGCCTCAGGTTTTCTCACTCGTAGATACTCCTATGTGAGTATGAATGTGTTGATGTGAGTATGAATGTGAATGTGAGTATGATGTGTTTGCAGGATTGCAGGTCTCCTTTAGAGATAACTGTGGAGAGCGAGTACCTGCGTAACCTTTTCCCACCCCCCTATGGTGGATATATACAGGTCATTCACCTGGTGCAGTCATCTTTAGTAATTAAGAGCGGCGCGGATGCGGGCCAGTGAAACTGAGTAAATAAAACACATTAAGTAATTCCCAGTCAATAGTAATGTAAGAGCAGGAGGACACCTCTTCACTGGTGGATTAATCTAGGCTTGGAGGAACAAGGAGTCAATATGTTATAGATTTTTTCTTTTTTTGTGTATTTCCTCTATAATATCCCTATGTAAGCCTTGTTTGTTTGTTTTTTTTATCACATTTTAACCCAATACTTTTATTAATTTTTTTGGGGGGAGTGGGGTTTTTAATATTATGATGCCAAGAAAATGAAGCAAAATGTACTAAAGAATAATATGACCTATTGATCTCCAGTACGTGTCGGATGCCAGTTGGATTAGGCTATCATTTATATGGCTGTGCCCCAAATCCATCCTTATCGGGAGACAGGTTGATATCGATCTCTAGAAAAGTATTCCTAGTCACATTACAATTCATCTGCCTTAAAAGGATTGTCTGGGACTGACAATTTATTGCATATCATTCGTATAACCCACTCAATCCCTACACATAGGATTGGTGGTCAGTATCACAAACCCTAAAGATAAACTCTTTGACTTCCCACCTCAAGACCTTAGACTCTCAAATTCTTTATCCTTTTCCTTGTAATACAAGCAACAATAGCTTGACAAGCCAGTCCTCTTCTTCTATATCACAATGACTCCATTTTCGAAAATGTCGAATCTCTAAGGGTGACATTTTGATTTCACATCCATCAATGGCTCCACCATTTATACCAAGCATGGCTAGACCATGACTAACACTTCCTCAGTTTCCAAATTTGGGATGAACTGTGGAGTCTTTGGTTTTATGCTTAACTTTATATACTTTCTATAGAACACATGGAGTTCCTTGTAAAAATTTAGCAAACACATTGGGAGAATGGCAGCTTTTCTTTTTTTAGTTTTTTTGTTGTTTATCCATGTTTTTTTTTTTTTTTTTAAAGTTTCACTTATATTCTTCACATTTTTGTGCAGTTACAAGGATTGCAAAGTCAGCTGGAGTTCTTGGAGCAATCCATGGTGGATAAATCTGTGGTGAGCAGACAGGAGGCCAAAATCCGGGAACTGGAAACTCGTCTGGAATTTGAAAGGACCCAAGTGAAACGCATGGAGGTAGGTTTTTTTATGCATGTGTCAAAGAGGAGAAGACCACAGTTTCCTCTGTCAGTGGTTTATCTCCAAAATCTAGAGGTAACGGTTTCCTACAAGGTAGACATGATGGGGGAAACATGTCTAATTGCTGGGGGGCAGCATCTGTGTCTTTCTTAAAATGTGAACCGGCAAGTGTACTATTCTATGGCACACTGGAGCGCATGCTAAATCTTGATCGTAGCGAAATGATGGGAGCCCTGTTTCTCTCGTGCAGGCCCATAGGAGTGATGGGGAGTACTGGTTATCTCATGCAATTCCATAAGAGTGATGGGAATACTGGTTATATCCTGAAGCCCCACAGGAGTCATCGGAGTCCTGGTTATCTCATTCAGCCCCATAGGAGTGATGGGAGTACTGGTTATCTCATGCAATTCCATAAGAGTGATGGGACTACTGGTTGTATCCTGTAGCCCCATAGGAGTCATGGGTGCCCTGATTATCTCCTGTAGCCCCATAGGAGTGGTGGGAGTCCTGGATATCTCCTGCAGCCCCATAGAAGTGATTGGAATACTCATTATCTCCTGCATCTGACATAGACATAGGAGTGATTGGAGTCCTGGATATCTCCTGCAGCCCCATAGAAGTGATTGGAATACTCATTATCTCCTGCATCTGACATAGACATAGGAGTGATGGGAGTCCTGGATATCTCCTGCAGCCCCAAAGGAGTGATGGGAGTCCTGATTATTTCCTGCAGCCCCATAGGACTGATGGGAGTCCTGGATATCTCCATAGGAGTGATGAGACTCCTGGTTATCTCCTGCAGCCTGTAACTCTTTAATCTAATGTGTATGGGAGTCTTACACCCTTTTTCAACATAGCTGATGATCGCTTAGTTAGTTGCTTTATCCAGCTAATCTATAATACCAAATATGTATCGCGATTGTTGAGTATTGTAGATAACAAAAGGTAGACGTATTCCTGTTAAAAGCCTATTTTTGTCCCCTTCAGAGCCTCGTAACACGGCTAAAAGAGAACATTGAGAAGCTGACTGAGGAGCGAGATCAGCGAGCCGCAGCAGAGAACCGTGAAAAAGAACAGAATAAAAGAATGCAGCGGCAGATTAGAGACATGAAGGAAGAGATGGGTGAACTGGCTAAGAAAGAGGCAGAAGCCAGCCGGAAAAAACATGAATTGGTAAATAGACCCATTCTTTGGTACAAGAATCACATTTGCTGTTGGTTCACTTAAAGGGGACTTGTCACCACCCTGACATGTCTGTTTTGAGTCATTTCTTTTAGTTTGTATCTTATGACATTTTACTGTTCCTCTGTTATTTCTTCTAGTGTTTTGTGCATAGATTGTCAAAGGGGTGTGTCTGTATACAGTATGGCCCTGTAAGCACTGATTAGACCAGTGGTTCTCAACCTGTGGGTCGGGACCCCAGCGGGGGTCGAACGACCAAAACCGGGGGTCGCCTAAAGCCATCGGAGCCGTAATTTTACTGTGTTTTTACTGCGAGTTGCATGGTTTGGGGTCACCACAGCATGAGGAACTGTATTGCGGGGTCACAGCATTAGAAAGGTTGAAAACCACTGGATTAGACAGTCTCAGACTGTGCAAGGACACCACCCAGTTGTCAATCTATTTATAAATATCTACTCTGAAAAACTAGGTAACAAAAAAACACAGAACTTCTGAATGAATTGATTAGCTCTGAGATTGACCAGTCCTACTTCAAAGTGAATCCTCTATTCTATGGCGCTCTGGAGCGCATGCTAAATATTGATCGTACCATTGAAGTGATGGGAGCTCTCGTTATCTTCTGTAGCCCCATAGGAGTCATGGGAGTCCTGGACATCTCCTGCAGCCCCATAGGAGTCATGGGAGTCCTGGATATCTCATGCAGCCCTAATTGATTAGCACTGAGATTGACCAGTCCTACTTCAAAGTGAATCCTCATCTACAAATACTGTTGCATATTAGACCTATATAAATTTTACCTCACAATTAATTTTCCTATAATAGCTCCACAACCGCGCCACAGTAGGCTGTTGGTGGCATTGCAGCTTATCTCCATTCGCTTGCAGGAGGCTAAATTGTAACATTAGGCACAGCTCATACCCAGTAGTAAATCTGTTTCTAGAAAAAAGTAGAACCTATTTTTCTTGTTACTTAAACTGCCCACATGTATCATATGTAACTCTTATATCTACAGTGTTTTTTACTGGCGGGTGGAGACCTAACTGCAGTGACTCGCTACCCTGTAAAGAGATTCACTGCAATTTGCTGAATTTCCTCTTCCTAGCAAGACAGATAGAAGCTCACTGAGGTGTCAGAGTGAAAGATTAGAAGTGGTTGGAACAACTTTGATTGTTAGCCAATGTCCATAGGATAGGGGATAACAAGTAGACCTTGTGTCCTGCACTCCATTAGTCATTATGGTAGCACCAGAAATTGCTGAACACGCGTATTGGCCGTCTCCAGCACTACCATTGTTACCATCTTTGAGAGCGTTGGTGAAAAATAAGCACTGTACTTGGAAGTTTCCAGTGCTAACATAGCTACCTGCTGCTTTATCCAATTATTGATAACAGGACCACTTGTTACCAGTAGTCAGAACCCAACAATCATATTGTTATTCCCTTATTCTGTGGGAAGGTTGTGGTTGCAGCAGACAGACCCCACCATTCAGATTATCCCCTTATTCTGTGTAAAGGTGGGATCCCAGCAGTCATACCCCCACCAATCTGATTGTTATCCCATTATTCTGTGTAGGGTTTGGGTTGTCCCTGCAAACGAATCGCCACCAGTCCGATTATTCTTTTATCCCGTAAAATGTTGGGGGTGCCAGCAATCAGACCCCCACAATCAGATTATTTCCTTATTCTGTGTAAAGATGGGGTGTCCCAGGAGATTGACATCCACCAGTAAGATTGTTATAGCTTTATCCTGTGGGAAGGTGGGATCCTACCAGTCAGACCCCCATTATTCAGATTATTCCCCTATCCTGTGTAATGGGGGGTCCAGCAGTCGGAACCCCACCAATCTGATTGTTATCTCCTTATCCTGTGGATTGGTGGGGATCCCAGCAATCAGACCCCCACCAATTAGATTGTTTACCCTGTGGGAAGTTGGATTGGGGCCTTAAATATGGTTAGAAATCATGACCGACAACTTAACTTTATAGGCACCTAAATTTGTATCCACCTCTGCAGGAAATGGATCTAGAGAGCCTGGAAGCTGCGAATCAGAGTCTACAGTCAGACCTGAAATTGGCCTTTAAGCGCATTGGAGATCTTCAAGCTGCCATTGAGGATGAGATGGAAAGTGATGACAATGAAGACCTGATCAACAGGTAGGAAATATGTCTCGCCTCGGCTGTCATTGCTTTCCATTAGTTCTCATTGGGTTCATTACTTGTTGATTTGGCTTTTCGTCATTCATTGAACATGTTTTCACGTTTTATTTTATCTCCATGTTTTCAGTTTACAGGATATGGTGACCAAGTATCATAAACGCAAGAATAAAAAGTGAGATTGAAATGTTCCCCCATATTTATTATACTACCCCTTAACCTCCGCATGCTTTAAGCATCAAAAGCCTTCCCTAAAATATCAATTTTTCTACAGAGATTCCTGGTCTCCGTCATAACTGCATGGTTATTACTTGACCCTGGCGAGTGCATGCCCATTTATTTAACCCTTTTACATGTTTCAATACATAACCTGTTTTACTTGCAGTCCATCTTAATAGTGTCTCATCCATTAACATTGTTATGTTGAATCCGAAGTCCTTATCCGCTGGATTACAAAGAGGTTTCCTTCATTCTGAATTATTCATGTGTATATAAGAGACAATAGTCAGATTGCACTGTGGATGGAGTAGTTGCCTACATTACATTAGTGCCTGGTTTTATTAGGTTTGCAGATGTTATTTGCAGTTATTTATATTGTATTGCTTATCTGTATTTCCACTGGAGGCTAAATATAGAAAATGGTATTGTAACAAACACTAATAATGTTCATGCTCATAAGAGCTCACATGCAGTAGGCAGAACATAACACATCTAAACTGACATCATTGGAAATCTTGGAGATTATCCTAGTACGTATTTGAAAGAGACCATCCCAATGGCCTGTGGATGTCATTTTGTTAATGAAATCTGAATTCCTAAAATCTCTACATAGTGGGACCTTAAAGGGAATTGACCATGGCAAATAGGGACACTAAACCTATTGACCACGATTAAAATTAAAAAAAAAACATTTATTCTAGCCTAAAGAGAAGGTTGATAAGTTACATGATTATAGGGAATGATATGGGGAAATTTGGGACACTCAATTCAAACATAAGGACCTGAGAGTGGTTACCTTTAAAGCAACGTTTGCTAAAACTATCAAATTTTAAGAAAATCTACCATCAAAATTAATCATGACAAACCAGGCACCCAGGCACTTAGACTGTGTATTCCTCCTTCTAAGGAATCCTTCCTTCTTACACTAACTTTTATAATTGTTGAAATGAGCCTGAAGGGCTATGGTGGGTAATTCCAGTGCCCTGCATTGCTGTAGCTTCACTGGCTGTTACAATGAGCTTCCTGCTGCTACTAGATTACACAGGCAGAAGGAGGAGGGAGAGAGCAGACAGTGTAACAGCTGGGGCTCCCTTCCCTGGAGAGAGGCTACAATGGTGATTCAACTTTCTCCTCCTTCTTTCAATAGTATTGGTCTCCTCAAGACACCGTTGAAAGCTGTGAAAGTTGATGATTTAATTGCCATGTCAGCACTTTGTGATATATAAGTGGGGTTTTAACTTTAGTTTGGACACTCAGACTCTAATCGCTTGGAGAGGCAATCAATAGAGGTGCTTGGCAAACCCCTTAAACATCCTAGTTTTATAAACTTTGATATTCTATATGACCCCCTGCAAGGATGTAAGAGAGGGGGATAAAGATGCAGCTATTGCAGCTAGTCTTCCACCCCTAGAACAATTTAGAATTAGACTTTGCATAGGCCAAAACATAAGTCCTGTAATGGCCAAAAATAATGTTATTTCTTATGTACACAACGTACTCTTTAATTTGTACAGATTTTGTTGCATAGTTAGTTATACATTTATAAATGTTTGCTATAGTCGACTTGGCATAAGGGGTGGAGCTTATGGAGTATGGATACTTACTAGTCATCATTGGGTATTGGTAGGCTGACTTCTTGTATCAAACCGATCATTCCTGACTATCGGACTGTTGGAGTGTGTGTGTGAGTACAAGATAGAACTTGGGGTGACCCATTCTCCGGGAGTAAGGCGTTGCCAGTAGTTTGGCGTTGCCAGTAGTTTAGTGTCGGATGTGTTTGATATAGAAATTCCTACCATAAGCTGGAACATGGTCGGTGCTCGGTGTCTCTAGACACTGAAAAGCCTAATGTTAGTGAATAAATAGCTTATTGCTACTAATGCCTGGCACCAGTTTCCAGACATGCTTTCAATTTGAGCCGAGATTCTCCCGCTCTCCCGGGAGACTGGTCTCTGCTGCCTCCGATTTGGTGGTAGTTGGGCGGGTGGAGGAAAGAAGGGAGAGAGTTAAAGGGTGAGAGAAGGGGGGCGCTTTTCATACCATTATCTATCCAAGCAGGAAAGAAATTACGTCCATTTACTCTGCACAGCCACAGTGGCCGCTCCTTTTGCACATAATGAGAGCAGGAGGCCGTTCTGTATTCAGACCATGTCACAGGAAAACTGCTTTAAGCATGCAGGGAATGGATTTAGCAAAGCTCCACAGCAGTGTCGGAAATCAGATCAATGCTATGCTAAGATGGGGAGAAGAGGGGCGGCTGACGGATGTTTCTATGTGCCGGGAGGAGGAGGAGGCGGTAATTTATAGCAGGGCTACATATGTCAAGCAGATTTACAAGTTTTGCTTGGTCCCTGTGAAGGTATAAGTCAAATGAGAAGAGATTATGGCCCCCGGATTCCCAATCTCACTTTAAAAACTCTGTTTACCTGGTCTATCAAATTGTTATTCATCTCCGAGGAGGGAGACGTTAAACAAGGCCAATTCTTTAGCTGCCATCACTTCAGGGGACTGCTATTATTCTACAGTAGCAATCTCAACTATTTTCCCCCCATTTAATGTCCGAGGCGCTCTGTTTTCCCCCTGAAAGCTGTATAAACCTCCAGAAACAAACATTTTTAACTTAAATAAACTCTTGTCAAGGTTGGAGGAGTTTTAGATTTCACCATTAAACTCCTATCTAAGCAATGAGCTATTGGGTAAACTAGATTCCATTACGGAACAATAAAGCAAGAGATCACAAAGATCTATTTTTATTTCATTCTGGTGAAGTGAAAACTTTCCGATGGAAAAAAAATCATTTTAATTCCACGACTAACTGTTCAAGAATAGAAAAAACAGTACTTCGTGGCAGCCATTAATCCTTCATGGCAACTCGGGACTGCAAGAACATAACTGTTCATACAAAGATGGTGTCTGTTCGTAGAGGGGTAGTCAATCCCTTTTACTACTTTTTTTTAATTAAACTTTTTCAACCTCTTGGCTTCAGCTTCATGGCTGCTTATATGTATTACACTACATTGTAAATCGCAGAATGCTCACATGGTGGTGTCTGGTCCCTCCTGCTTTGTCCTAAACAATTATTTAAGGTAAATTATTTTTAGGTTAATTTGATCACAGTTGAACTGAGAAGATTGTTCAGACAGAAGTCAGAAGAGAGAAGTAGCTACAGACTGAGCCACCACGAGAGGCATCCTGCAGCTTGCTATGTAGTGTGATACACTACTAAAATACTAAATATGGAAACAATGGATTTTTGGAAACAAACTTGTGCTGTGTGCATTTAAAGAGGTTGCCTGGTCTCCTGGTTATCGGTGTTGGATGGGTTAGGGTCCGATCACAGTCAGTTGTCTATGGTGCTGAAATCTATGCAGGAGACGGAGGTAGTGGTGGATGTGCTTGGAAGCTGCAGCTCTCACACGAGAAGAATTTCAATACTCTGTTCACAATGTATAGAAGTGGTGGCGAACCTATAGCATGGGTGCCAGAGAGTGAGAATGTGTGGACAAGGTTGATTATCTTTGGATTTCCTTCTATTGGCCTCAAGATTCTTCCTGCACAGAGGGACCCTGAAGAAAAATTACAATGATATTCCAAATTTGCCCTCCTAATTTCTGCTATGTTGGTGCCTGCGATAGGGGAGCAATAAGTTATTTCTTAAATTGCTGTGTTGCCACTTTGTGATAATTATGTGTGTTTTGGTTGAAGTTTGGGCACCCTCAAAAACGTTTGCCATCTATGATATATAGCAGTGGTGGCGAAACTATGGCACAGGTGCCGGAGGTGGCACTCAGAGTCCTCTCTATGGGCACCCGCACCATCACTGGACGCAGAGTTCGCCAGACAGGACTCAAGGCCTCTTGCAGTCCCAGGCACCCTAGGACCCTCGAAGGAAGCTACAATGATAATCTGAAAATTTTTCTCCTTCTTTCTACTCTACACTACACCTTTTAGCAAAGTGCCAATTCGACAATTTAAGCAGTAACTTATGAACAGTGGCCAAACATAGTGGCACGTATTACCGACATGTGCCATCTTGATGTTAGGCTTAGACAGGGCGTGAATGTTACCCTTAAAAGTGTATGATAGTGCGGAGGGCATACGTTGTGTAAATGTACCCTAACCTGTGACAGCTGTCACAGGTTAGGGTACATTTACACAACGTATGCCCTCCGCACTATCATACACTTTTAAGGGTAACATTCACGCCCTGTCTAAGCCTAACATCAAGATGGCACATGTCGGTAATACGTGCCACTATGTTTGGCCACTGTACCTTTTAGCAAAGTGCCAATTCGACAATTTAAGCAGTAACTTATGACTCCCTGCTCTGTCACAGGTTTAGGGTACATTTACACAGCGTATGCCCTCCGGCACTATTACAATTTAAGGGTACATTCAAACGCCTGTCTAAGGGTACATTCAGATGGCAATGGCGGTACGGTGCCACATATGTGTGGCACTGTTCTGCGCCTTACATGGGGAAACGATAAAGCATGCTCTATCTTTCCCCATGTGTGCGACCGTGGGCCGCTTTTCTCTATGGAGGGGTCGCCACCTCCTCTCCAGCGCACAGCGGTATGCCCGCCCAGCTGTGACCGGAGGGCATACGCTGTGTAAATGTACCCTAAACCTGTGACAGAGCTAACTGTTCATACAAAGATGGTGTCTGTTCGTAGAGGGGTAGTCAATTCCTTTTACTACCTTTTTTTTTTTAATTGAACTTTTTCAACCTCTTGGCTTCAGCTTCATGGCTGCTTATATGTATTACACTACATTGTAAACCGCAGAATGCTCACATGGTGGTGTCTGGTCCCTCCTCTTTTGTCGTAAACAATTATTTAAGGTAAATTATTTTTAGGTTAATTTGATCACAGTTGAACTGAGAAGATTGTTCAGACAGAAGTCAGAAGAGAGAAGTAGCTGCAGACTAAGCCACCACGAGAGGCATCCTGCAGCTTGCTGTCTGCATTTAAAGAGGTTGCCTGGCTATTTTAGATACATATGACCCATCTTCAAGTAAGGTTATCGGTGTTGGATGGGTTAGGGTCCCATCACAGTCAGTTGTCTATGGTGCTGAAATCTATACAGGAGACAGACGTAGTGGTTCTTCACACGAGAAGAACTTCAATACGCTGTTCACAATATATAGAAGTGGTGACGAACCTATAGCATGGGTGCCAGAGTTGGCCTCTCTGTGGGCACCCAGGCCATTGCTCCAATGTAAGAGACAGGATTCAAAGAATTTTCCTGCCGTCTCAGGCAACTTAAGAGATTCTGCTCTCAGTGCCATTTTAAAGCGACATATCCTTGGATGCTTGGGCCTGCAGGAAGAGTAAGAATGTGTGGACAAGGTTGATTATCTTTGGATTTCCTTCTATAGGCCTCAAGGTTCTTCCTGCACAGAGGGACCCTGAAGAAAAATTACAATGATATTCCAAATTTGTCCTCCTACTTTCTTCTGTGTTGGTGTCTTCAGGAGACCAATACGAAACGAATGAAAGTTGCAATAGAACAGGGAGCAATAAGTTACTTCTTAAATTGCTATGTTGCCACTTTGTGATAATTATGTGGGTTTTGGTTGAAGTTTGGGCACCCACTAAAACATTTGCCATCTATGATATATAGCAGTGGTGGTGAACATATGGCACTCAGAGTCCTCTCTATGGGCACCCGAGCGCAGAGTTCGCCAGACAGGACTCAAGGCCTCTTGCAATCGCAGGCAGCCTAGGACCCTCGAAGGAAGCTACAATGATAATCCGAAACTTCTTCTCCTTCTTTCTACTGTATTGGGGTCCTTACAATTTAAGGGTACATTCAGATGAAAATGGCGGTGCGGTGCCACATATGTGTGGCACCGTTCCACACCTTACAAGCGAAAAAGATAGAGCATGCTCTATCTTTTCCCATGTGTGCGACCGTGGGACGCTTTTCTCTATGGAGTGGTCACCACCTCTTCTCCAGCGCACAGCGGTATGCCCACCCAGCTGCGACCGGAGGGCATACGCTGTGTAAATGTACCCTAAACCTGTGACAGAGCAGGGAGTCATAAGTTACTGCTTAAATTGTCACATTGGCATTTTTCTAAAAGGTATGTAGGTTTGGGCACTCGGTGTCTAAAAGGTTTGCCATCACTGATATATAGGGTACATAGTTTCCTGCTTACAGATCTGTCCTATTTACTACGGCAGAACAGGCAATTGTGCAGGATCTGGATACTGGACCCTCCCTGATCAGATACCAGTAACCACAGTGTAGGTGATCAGTAACAACACCACCCCTTTTGCTGGAACTTACCCTGAAGTTGAGCTTTGCTTGCTGAAGCCCTAATAGGTTTTTTTGAGCCGATGCACTTGCTCTACCTTTTATTATTTGGAAAGTTTACTACTCCCTAGTTATTATGGCTAGGTGTCAATATTTTAAAAGGTGTTCTTTATTTTGGATGCTCTGGTGTTTTCTTTCACACGTCTGTAAAGCTATTTCCCTGATGAATAGTACCAGCTGCCGGTGTGGGGATGAAGAGTTTGGCTGGTGACACATTGCCGTGACAGCAGCCTTTTAATACACTGTGTGCCGCAAATTAGTTTTCTTTACATAGCATCACTAAATATTATGTAACGCTGCCTTGGCTGAAATCTCCTCTCCCGCTTACAGCCCGTCCTGCCGCCCAGCCTTCTGCTCTAGTCATCTCCAATACGGATGCCAGGCCAGAAATGCTGAAATATTTATTGATTTTAAATTATTGTAACAGGCGAGTCGGCTTAAATTACCCGTGATGCTTTCAGGTTTGCTAGCAGATGCCTGAGTGAATCTGTCTTCACACTATAATTGGCATTCCTGTTTGATGGTAAACCTTTACCAGACTCTTCTAATGATATGAATAGATTTCTAATGTTGTGAGGCTCTATTCCCTCACCTTGTCAGGGAATTGTATCACTAAATATACAAAATAAGGATCATTTACACTCCCGGTCATAGGTATATACACAAAATAATGTGTTTTACATTGTCTTGTTTATTATTTATCTTTGGGACATTGCTTAAAGGGGTTTACCAAGTATAGCCTCTATACATCTTATAGGGTAGTGATGGCAAACCTTTTAGACACCGAGTGCCCAAACTACAATAAAAACCCGCTTATTTATCGTAAAGTGCCAACATGGCCCTTGCTCCCTGCTCTGTCCATTATATTGACTCCTTGTGGACAGGAATACAGTAGAAAGGAGGATAAATTCCGTTTAAGAATTTTGTGACCTGAAACAGGAGCTACAATGATGATAATCCAGCCCTGTCTACACCTTCTCCTTCCTTCTTTAGTCCCAGGCGGCCCGGGATCTGATACTTTAAAATAGCACCTAGTTTGGCATATCCTGGACTTCCTCGGACTGCAGGAGGATACCTTGAATCCTGTCTCGTGAACTGTTCGGGTTGATGGCTTGGGTGCCCACAGAGAGGGCTCTGAGTGCCACCTCTGGCACCAGTGCCATAGGCTCGCCACCACTGTTATAGCGGATAACAGTCTGATGGGTAGGGGCATGACTGCTGGGAACTCCACCGATCACAAGAAAAAACTCAAAGCAATCTATAGAGAGGCTCCGCTTCTCACTAATCGGTAAAGTGGCCGCTTCTGCATGTGTCCTGCCGCTACATTCAAAAGAATGGGAGTGTCAGAAATAGCTTAGTACCGCCCTGCCTAGTTCTGCTACTTGCTTAGGCAGTGACTAGGAGTGCCAGCATTTCTGACACTCCCATGCTATTGCATGGAAAGTTTGATCTGCACTGCCTTTCTTTGAATTGTTAGGGGTCCCATTGTTGTGATTGGTTCCAGCAGTTGATCAGCAAGTTGTCCTTTGTCCACGGTATAGGGGATAACTTGCAAATTTGTTACAAATAAATAGAAATGCTGTGCCACTGCTTCCAAAGTTTTTGTCTCATCCTTTCTAAATGAAAATCGCAAACATTCTGTAGGATCAGTATATTTCGTAACTTAGACTGGGAGGGAAGTGGCACACGGTGCTCTAGTCCCTTGAAATAGTCCACGACACAGAAGTCTTTCGAAGTCGGAAAAAGCTCCATGGGGTGAATTTGGTGAATGGCGTCCCTTTTCTACAATTATTTTTTTATTTTATTTTTTTTTAAACTTGGTACAACCCCTTTTTATGGTTATTGCCAGAATCCCTTTATCAAGGTTATTCATACACCAATATTGGAACTTCTACTAAACATTGAAATAAAAAATCTTTTCTAGCTACAACAAATGAATGGGGTTGTCTATCCTCTGATTGGCACCGCACCTAGGAGACCGCTAGAAAGTGTAATGGATGGGTGCTGTAGGCATGACTCCCATTGTAGTCATAACACATAATCATCATGGACAACATTAAACAACATCTGTCGCCTCTTCTGGTATTTCTGGTTAGGGAAATAATAATGTTGGATCATCTTATCTAATAACTGTGCTCTTCTCCTATTATTCACCTTAGAAAGAGATAAGTAAACTAATAACTGGGTGTAACAGTGTAATAATGACAAAGACTACCAGACTGTGTAGGGCCATCCCTTTGACAAATCGGTAACACCCATTTGTCAATTTATTCACACGTTCATCATGTATTACAAAGAAATGACACAATAGCGTCCGGAGTTATAATTTGAATACTTAGGATGTTTACATTCTGTGTATGTAATAATGCACATTATATTGAGTTGGGCTGAATTATAAGTAAAATACTTTTTACGTTGGTATCTTGGGGTCAGATTTGCTATTACCTTTCTTCACCTAAAATTTGTTGAAGCAGAGTATAGCTCAGAAAATTAGAAGGAAAACATACGTTGTAATGTTGAAAACTATATAATTTTTTTTCACAGTTGCTTTTTTTTAATCTTTTTGAAAACTTTACAATGATTAACCCTGTAAGACTATCTATAGCATGCCCCCTTCTCCTGGCCGCCTGCCTGATCTTCTCCGTTGCTGGGATTAATTGGCATCTTTGCTTTCTGACAGTGATGGAGACTCCGATGCGGACTCTGAACTTGATGAACGAGTGGACGGAGTAAAGTCTTGGCTGTCTAAAAACAAAAGTTCTTCCAAAGCCTATTCGGATGACGGCAGTTTAAAGAGTTCAAGGTCAGTAAATATTAATATTGCAGGTTATAAAGCAAAAATTTTTATTTTTTTAGCCCAGTATACTATATTTAAATCTAAATAAGCCATTCCTTAGCCAGGGTTACGCAGATGTACTGATGTTCTGCTGTCGGTTCCAGTTTCTGCTCCACATCTGACTTGTACTCCATTCAGGATAGGATTTCCCAATGTCAACTCGTGAGAAGTGCCTTGTGTGTAGCCGCCTTATCTGCCTATGGGTCAGCGTTGAAAGAAACTGGTCACGTGCCAAACGGGGAAACTCTATTCTGTGCGGAGCACAGACTTGGAAATAAAGCAGGGACTGAAACTGGGAACTGCATATTGGGGCACCTCTGCTACTTTATCCCTTAGAGAAGATTATATAGCTTCCTGTAGGAAACAGAAAAAACGCGAATGTTAAAAAAAAACAATTTCAGGCATGAAATTCTTTTTCTTATCTTAAGATCTGCCTTTTACTATAGTCTCTCAATTCATCAAGTATTGGGAATTGTTTTACTTCTCATCACTTTTTTGTTGTTTTTTTTCCAATTAATTTAGCATATTAGCATCTCATAAACAATTTTGTTTGGTGGTTGTCCAACCCCTGACTAATGCTGAAAATGGGCTGTTGAGATTCAGCAGTGTAACTATCCTCTGCTATGGTTTCCCTTC
The DNA here is from genome assembly GCA_019512145.1 of Engystomops pustulosus. Taxonomy (NCBI): domain Eukaryota; kingdom Metazoa; phylum Chordata; class Amphibia; order Anura; family Leptodactylidae; genus Engystomops; species Engystomops pustulosus. The sequence continues at coordinate 240,234,606 of CM033642.1, read as the reverse complement.
CAGTCAGTTGATTTGGTTCTGTTTGAGACTGAAGCCCATTGACCTGAACTGGGTCATGCTGCACTTCACCCAAAGCCGAATATTGTGCATAGGTCCTATTAGAAGTATTTTTATAATTGGGAGAGTATAATATCTCTGGACAACCCCTTTAATTAGGCAATAAGATCCATCACTCTGTAACTGCATTTTTCATTTTTTCCAATCTGTGCATTGTGGCCAAACATTGCAGTCGTAACTGTATTTTTCAATTGTGAAGGAGACAATAAGCGCCGAAGAATTCTTGAAGAAGCGTGTTTATTTCCGATTCTATCCCTCTGCTGAGGGTCATCAGCAAATAGTGTGCGTCATTAACCACGAAACCAATCACAATTTATAACTTGGGGTGCTCTCTAGCCAGCTCATATCACTCAATACATTAGTCATTTCCAAGCAATTAGCAACGCGCCACAGCATCGAAGCTCGAACAACAATGTCCCCAAACTCATTTTTCTTGGCACAAAGTTAAAATGGGGCAGAGATTATGATCTCCTAATTTCATTATCTAGCCAAATAAACAATGTCATCTCGGAGCCATGCTAGAGGCATGAGTGGTTTCTTGTATGTGTAGCACATCCCGCACTCATTTTCCCAGGTAAAGTAGGGGAAGTTGATGTCTTCTTGGGGTATTGAATTGTGAAGATTTTTTTTTATATGTCATACATGTTGGCAGATGTTGCATTTAATGTGCCAGAAGAAAAATTCCCAGGGTTTTTCATTTTCTTCTTAATACTGTAGAGCTCATTTATCCTGTCTACTCCAATTCTAACATTTTATTCTATTTCATGCCTGTTTTCTGTTTTTACATCTTCTCCTTATTTATTGTTTTACTTTTAACTGTATCTGTCTTCTTCTTTGCTTTCCATGCCTTTTCATCCTTCATCAAACTTCCACACATTCACCCAAATAAAGACCTAGCCAAAGCATAGAGCTAAAGGAAGGAAAAGAACTAAAGCCTGTCAAACCAGTCAAAGAGGTGGATGAAAGGCCGGTGTCGGTAATGAGTTCTCTGAGCTATAGAAAAAGGGCAAACATTAAGGACTCTATAGGTGGTAAAGGTGATGAGGATTCTTTGTTTTCCACTCTGAAAGATAGATCAGAGTCCCCTGATAGGTCATTTCGAAAGGTACAGAAGGATCCTTCAGGTAGTGTACTCGATGATACAATGTCAGTTACTTCTTGGAGAAAATCTCAAGGAAGTGAAGACCTGGATGATCGGGCATCACTGGTGTCTCAAGCATTTACCGAAGCATCTAGTCGAGCAAGAAAGGGACTTGATAAGAGATGGTCCATTACGAGTCCAGAGTTTGACAAAGTGTCTGTAGTTTCCAGTCGCCTCTCTAGTAGACGTGGTTTGGAAGATGACGATGAAACAAAATCATCGCTCAGTTTTGGTATTACCAGCCCACCAAGTCTAAGACGTAGCACCTCAAAATTAGATGAACCACGTAATGGCTTGTCAGCAGTAAGTCCTTCACTCAGCAGACGTTCAGACTTTGGATTAGAAAGTCCAACGCTCGGCAACCGCTCTGACACTCGTTTGTCTATGGCTAGAAGCACATTAGATGATTTTGATGATTCTGTAAGCATTGGATTTAGTGATAGTCGGTCTCTCTATAGTCAGCACTCCTCCGGACGTAGTTTTTCAGTACCACCTCAGGCTAGAACACCAGGCCCAGAAGACCTTGAACTAGAAAGTAGAGATATCCAACCTGTCTCCCACCGTAACTACTTAGATCCAGATCTAGAAGCTGCAATCAATGAAGTTCTGAGCTATAAGCCTATAAAGTTCAAGAGAAAGAGTCTTGATCCAGATTCAGAGGAGGACATTGACTCAAAAAGTGTCAGAAGTATGAAGAGCTTACATGCAGAAAAAGGAGAGTCCTCTTCTGGTCTGAAAAGGTCCGCATCCGCTGTAGACTTCTCCAGAACTTCCAGCAGACGAAGTAGACGCAAGAGTAGTTCGAAATCTAGTTCTGAGGAGGAACGCAAGAAAAAGAGTTCCAAGAAACGTTCCAAAAAGTCCAAAAAGAAATCAAAGAAGAAACAACTGTCTGAATCATCATCCTCCTCTTCATCGTCTTCAGAGTCTGATTCCTCATCAGGCTCTACAGTATCTTACCGTAGTGGAAGCAGTGTAAAAAAGGGGCCGAAAAGTAAGGATTTGGAAGAAGAAGAAGAAGAGCTCCAAGGGGACAAAAAAGATGGAAAAAACAATAAACAGGGAAAGAAGGATGATAAGAAAAGGAAGAAACAAGTTGACAGCTTGATGATGAAATATTTATACCGACCGGAAAGTGATTAATGCAGTAGGTGTTTTCTTATGAGTCAACCTACAGTAGCATGCCCTGCACGGAGTGGACTACTAACCAAAATGTGTGGTGTTTTACGAACTGGAGCTTGTTAACAAAGTGTGTGTCACCTCTTGTAATAGTGTTTGGAATTTGGAAAGCTGGTGATCCACAATTTAGATGGAAACTCTTCGCTGGCCAAGAGTAGATTGTGTAATATATTTGCAGGCGGATAAGGATCTTCATTGGTTTGGTTTTATAACAAGGACGCTTACAAGATAGATGTAGACATAGTTCGTTTATGTAGCTGAAAATAACTCCAGCTGAAAGCCGGTCAACAAACCCTGGAAATCTTGCAATACTAAAGAGAGATGTTAGAGATCAGTTTAAAAAAAGTTTAATGTTCGTACAGCTTAAAGGACTTTCCAGGCTTAAAGTAGTGGTGACCTTTGCTTGTCTTGACATTGTTGTTTCTTTAAAGGACATCTACCACCAGGATCAAGAAATTGTGATCCAAGCATACTGGTGTGTGCCACCATCTCGCAGGGTCCGCTGGTCTTATTGCTATTTATTCCCTTGCTTTTAAGAAGAAAGGGCATCAAAAATTACGCTAATGAGCCTTAGGGGCTCCAGACTCCGTTGGCTCCTATGGAGCCCAGAGCCCCTAAGACTTGTTTGCATAATTTTATTTATTTATTTTTTTTAAACCAGGGCATATGAAGCTAAAAGAAGAGCACATTCTGCCAGAGGGAGCACACACCTGTATGTAGGTGTGCTTGGGCTACAATCCTTATCCTGGTGGTAGAGATGGTCTTTATAGTTAATAAACAGAGCTTTATATAGCTGATAAGTGAAGATGGGATCTTGGGCTGATCTGATATATATAACCCATTCTAGCTCTAGCAGCCAAATAGGGGAACACAAGAGTTGTCATTCAGATAGTAGATGGCTGAGATGGACTTTGTTGAGGGGTCTACATATGTACCACAAGCCATAATTAAAGAGGACCTGTCAGGTTGATTTGGAACCTTTAATAAACTACAAATCTGTATGGACCTGTGGATTAGGGACCCAAATCGACCTGTTTGAAGTCTTTATGTGGAGAAAAATAAAAAAATTAAAATCTTATACTTGCCTAGATGTGAGTCCGATTTAAGACACTAAATCACCAGCCCATTAGGACCTGTGGGAAGTTTAGTGTCCCCAATCACCTGACAGGTTCCCTTTCATGGTGTCTGCTTTGTTAAACCAACTGGTGTGTAGTCACTTGCACTCCAAACTGACCAGCAGGGCTATTATGCCCTAAAAGGTCATCTAAAGCACCATACATTTTACTACTTTCTCCATGTGTATTATTATTTATTATTATAATTATAATCTATCATTAAAAGATGTTAAGAGTCGATGAGAGTGAATGTGCATATTGTAGCCACCCTGGAAATCCAGGCACATGAATGATGAGCCCAGTTATGTTTTAAAGGCTGTTCTGTTAATCTGTGCAGCTTCTACACCCCCCTATGAGTGACCTTAATCCCTCCAGTGCGGTTAAAAGAGTCTTTGGTGATCCACAGATATGCAAATGTCCCTCTGTACATATTTGTTGAAAATACCACTTTTGCTAAGCATTGTGAAGCTCTTTCTGTCAAGGAAGCCAGTGAGTGAACAGACTGAAAATTAATCGGCACAGCAGGAACAGTTTGCAGTTCTTGTCGCCTGTTTTATTATCCATAGTCTCAGTGCAGCAATCTAGCACTTCACAGAGTAACCCTTTACTTCCAGAGAGGAGGATGCTGCCACTTCTCAATACCATGTATGCACTTATAACTAAATAAAGGCAAAACCAAGTTAACGTTTAATGTCTGGCCCCCTCTGTTCCCAAGCAATCAATGCTGTTCAATCCAGTGCCTAATATGCTAATACAGGCAGTCCCCGAGTTACGTACAAGATAGGGACTGTAGGTTTGTTCTTAAGTTGAGTTTGTATGTAAGTCAGAACCGTATACTATAGACGATAGAATGCTTAAAGAAAATCTACCATCAGGATCAAGAATTGTAAACCAAGCACACTTCCATAAATTTTTCAACCCTTTTTTCATAAAAACTGGGGCAGAAACCAGCATGTAAGTTAGCCTGAGGCGCTCTGGGCTCCATAGCTATTAAAAACAAGGGAATAGCAGGGGGAACACACCAGCATATTAGTCTGCTTAGTTTAAAATTCTTGAACCTGGTGGTTGAATCCCTTTAATTAGTATATTGGGAGCCAACACCCAGTATATTGGTTGCTCGGGTATCATGAGGACTAGTGAAAAACATGAAACTGCTGCAGAATCTGTGACGTGTCACCTCAAAAAAGGATAGAAGGGAATAAAGTTGATGAAGTTGGCTAAAGGTCCACCTTGAAGATTGAATGGTCTTTACAAGCATAGCTAGGGCGGACCACCAAACCCAGAACAATTTGCATGATCCGATTCTGCAGAACACTTCATTGTCAGCTGAAAATTGATTAGGGGGACTATTTTCATGCCCTGCTTCAGGCAGGACAGTTCCACAGCCAGTTGTTTTACGGCTAGACATAGGACCATCAAGTGGAGCAGGGTAATATCTGAATTCCTGAGACAGATAAAGAATAATTCTTCATATGTATCCCAGTTTTCATTAGATAATAGACAAAATAGGAATTTTGGGGTATTTTATATGTTAAGGGTTTTCAGGAAAATCATCGGAAACTGAAGGTTTTGTAAATTGTAATTTTAATTTGAATGGGTTATATCTTTACTATTTAAGTTATCTCATATCCACAGAGTAGGGGATAACAAGTTGATCAGTAAGGGTCTGACTTCTAGCACCCGCCCCACCGATCACAAGAACAGGAGCCCTGGTAATGGGGATCTCGTTCCCACCCATACGTGGACACATACGCTTCCTGCTGCTCCATCCCAAAGCTCTCCCACAGATGGCGAATATTAAAGTGACTAAGGTGCACAAACCTTTCTGGTAGTTACAATCTACTTAGGAGACATCTTAGATTTGCAGTACACATCCCCCCATCTCCCCCAGCTCTGGGTTGATCAGCCTCCTTCTCTATACATTTTGGATTCTGCCTGCATTGCCATCAGCTCGGAGACACAATTTGGCTCCTTTCACTTGTAATTAGGATATATAATTAAGGTGTGTTAGGTTTACTAATGAAATGTCGACCTTTATAATATATTAATTGATATTTCTTGCCTACAAATTAGTCGCTCTCTAAGCAGTTTGGCAAATATTTGGGTTGGCTAAAAATAGTTGTGCTGCTAAGATTTATCAAGGGGGAAGATCTTTACATCCGCTCAAGGGCAAATGCCTAATAGAACTGCTCACATGAAGCCCTTCTCAACAACAAGTCCCCATTGAGCCCCCAAAAGCATTCATTACAATTCCACCAATGGATGCAAAACAGTGCCCTCATGTCAGCATGATATAGCCCATCACGCCTTTCTGGACCATTAACCTGTATAGAGCCTGGAGCCCCTCAGGCTTATTGCATAATTTTTAAAGCTTTTTTTAGTCTTAAAAACAAACGCATAGAAGAATGGGTCCTGCCAGAGCCCATCCAGGACCCGCCAATGACCCTGAAATGCTGAATTAGACTTATGTTTTTCATACAGCCCAGGACCCAGCATCGTTCAGAACAGCACAACTGTGGTACAGTTTCTGTCCGAGTCTACACAGCAAAGCAGCAGAAAACAATGTCCCCTGATCATTATGTGTAAAAAGGGAATTATGTGAATAGTCAAGGCAAAGTACAGGTGGTCCCCTACTTAAGAACACCCAACTTACAGATGACCCCTAGTTACATACAGACCTCTGGATGTTGGTAATTTACAGTACTTTAGCCTTAAACCGCTATTATAAATATGTATCTGCAATTAAGTTTTTATTGGTAATCCTTATGACAACCCAACATTTTTAAAATCCAATTGTCACAGAGATCAAAAAAAATTTTGTCTGGGGGTTACAATTATAAAATATACAGTTCCGACTTGCATACAAATTCAACTTAAGAATAGCCCTACAAATCTTATATGTAACCCGGGGACTGACTGTATCTTTAAAGAACCACTAATATTAATATTAAGTGGTTGTATAATAAAAAAAACACATTTCCTGATCTCCGTTAACCTCTCGCAGCATACGTGACCTTTACATGACAAGGTTTAGCTGTACATTTTGTAGCCGGTGGAGGTTACTTGTGATACGGGTTACATGCACCACGTTGCCCTCCACCTACGATCAGAGCGACATGGCTGCCAGGCTCTGCATGTTCTCTTATTTGGGTGAAGAATCCTCGCAGGGCAGGAAGCTAATTCCCAGACAGATCCTTTTGTTTTTCCATCTCCCTCCGCTCATTGATCTGGATTAATACTCCGGCGTTGCCTGCAATTTGCACAACTTCAACACAATTTGTTTCTGCCTGGAGGGCACATTTCGGAGCCGAATATAGATTCATAGGGGTAGAAAATCAGGAATACGAGCAAGGAGGGCACACGCGGGTGCAGTTATGAGCAATTACTAAGCGCAGCTTCCAGCTTTCTGATTGGAACGTCTCCCCACTGAATTTCTCCGGCTTCTATCAGCATTTAGTTAGATGGAAGTCGTATGCGTGAAGTAAGTTATCGTATACATATGTCACATGGGGTGTACGCTATTCAGAGCCTGGTGGTTGGGAAGCCGCATTCCCCGCACATTGCTATGGTTAATGTATTAATTAGTGGGAGTCGGTAGTTTGCATCTATTAAATGGATTAATGTCCACGGCCGCCTGATGATGGAGCGGACGCCATCAGTACTTAATGATGCTGCTTCTCCTTCCGCATTGTGCAGTATCACAGGATGTGCAGACCTCTTTCATAAACGGAGATGGGGGGAGATTCATTAGGATTAATGTGTCATGCCAAAGCATTAACCGCTTGCATGCCAGAGCGCAGGATGTCGTTTCGGAGGCAACGAGGAGCGGTAATCTACTTAAGATTAAGAAAGAATGAATATATACAATATTTTTCATGCCTCATTTGATAGATTGCAGATAAGTGGCCACCCTTCACCTCACATGAGATGGAAAGCAATGGAGGCCAGATTGTTGCAACATGGAATCGGCAGTTTAAAAACTGGGTTTCTTAAAGGGTGCGTCCATTAAGACTTTAATTAGAGGCAGACCATGGATATTAGATCGTTTTCTCCAAAATAAGCTTTCCTTGCTGACTGGGCACACTCAATAGCAAGAGGGGTTTGTAAACAATAAGGGCTCACAACATCAGAAATGCCCTTTAGTATTTGTCACTTAGAAAGCAGAACATCATTAATGTGGTCTAACAGTACAAAATTATTGTATTGTACTAGAGTCTGCGCAGCTCCACTTGCTCTATAACATGCTGCCTGCAGATGGGACACTATGTACAATCTGTGCAGCTCCACCTGCTTTATAACATGCTGCCTGCAGATAGGACACTATGTACAATCAGCTCAGCTCCACCTGCTCTGTAGCATGGTGCCTGCTGATAGGACACTATGTGCAATCTGCTCTGCTCCCCCTGCTTTATAACATGCTTCCTGCATATATGACGTTGTGTACAAACTGCTCAGCTCTTCTATATTCTATATAGTGTCCTAATTGCAGGCATTATGTTACAGAGCAGAAGGAGCTGAGCAGAATCCACATACAGGCTGAATGTTATTGAACGGGGTAGATGAGCAGAAGCTGTTCCATAAATTGCCACCTGCAGATAGGTCACTATATACCAGTGATGGCGAACCTTTTAGAGGCCGAGTGCCCAAACTACAACCAAGACCCACTTATTTATCGCAAAGTGCCAACACAGAAATGTAATTAGTGATTTAAACTTCCTGCTCTGTCACAGCTTTCATTCATATCAGCACCCTGAGGACCAATAAAGGAGAAAATAGAAGAAAATTGGATGATCATTGTAGCTTCGCTCCAGGGTCCTATAAACAGGAAGAATTGTCAGGGCAGGAGCTACAATGATAATATCCAGATCTGCCCCCCCCCCCCTTCCACTCCTCCAGTAGTCCCAGGTAGCTCTGTCACTTTAAAATAGCTCCGTGCACAGCAAGTCCTGGGCTGTCTGGATTGTAGGAAGATAATTGGAGTCCTCTCTGGTGATGGCCTGAGTGCCCACAGAGAGGGCTCTGAGTGCCACCTCTGTCACCCGTGCCATAGGTTCGCCATCACTGCTATATACAATCAGCTCAGCTGCTCATGTTCTACACACGGGAGGGGGGGATATGAAAATATGTTTTTCAAGGTGACAAATGGAAAACAATGCCTCCTTTTGCTTCCTTGAAAGGCAGCTCCCTTAACACCAAGTGTGACCTAGAAAAAGCCTGATAACATGATGTGGGATGAAGCCAAACCAGTACAGGCGGTCCCCTACTTAAGAACACGTGACTTACATAAGACCCATAGTTACAAACGGACCTCTGGATATTGGTAATTTATTGTACTTTAGTCCTAGGCTACAATGATCAGCTGTAACAGTTATCACAGGTGTCTGTAATGAAGATTTAGTGATAATATTGATTCTAATGACAACCCAACATTTTTAAAATCCATTTGTCACAGAGACCAAAAAGGTTCTGTCTGGGATTACAATGATAAAATATACAGTTCCGACTTACATACAAACTCAACTTAAGAACAAACCTACAGACCCTATCTTGTATGTAACCCGGGGACTGCCTGTAAATCTATTCCAGAAGGAAATAAGAGTTTGCCAATTAAGGCCGCCTTTATAGGCATGTGGAGACTTAAAGCCATAGATGCTCCACTAGGGAGTCTGTTCCTTCTGGAATAGATATACTGGTTCTGCTTAATCTCACATCATGTTCTTCGGCTTCTTGTAAGTCATGCTTGATCTTCAGGGGGCTGCCTTTTAAGGTAGCAAAATTAAGGTAGCATTACTTTCCCTTTCCCACCTTGGAAAACATATTTGCATATTTCCCAGAATCTCATAGTGGAGCATCAATGGCTAGAAGTCTCCACATGCCTACAAGGCGACATTAATTGGCAAACTCTCCATAAGGAGAACTCTTACTTCCTGACCCTTGTTCTATAAGTTGATTGTACAGAATGTGTTCTATCTTCAAGCATATCTGTTCTGCTCCTCCTGCTCTATGACATGCTGTCTGCAGATAGGACACTATATACAATCTTCTCAGCAGCTCTTGCATTATATAGGTGATTTGTGCATATAGTGAACTATGTCCAATCTCCTCAGCTCCTCCTGTTCTATAACATAATGACGGTTTTACAGTGCATGAGTATGGAGTATACTTGTATATGTAGCAATAACTGTACTGTAATCCTTGACATGATAACCTGTATGCATTGTGTCTGACAGGTGACGCACTAAAACTCTTAACCTTCTGTGTGTGGAAAATAATTGACCTTCTCAGATTTTCATATACATATAACCAATATGAATTGTTGCCAGTATAGAAAAATAATCCCGTATTCCTTTTTTTTTTCAGCCCCCCAACCTATAGGAAAGCCTTGAGCTACGACAGAGGCGACGATGACCAGGACAACTATGAAAGCACATACCGACCGAAGTATTCCTCCCGGAGCTACCTGAGCGACAGCGACACAGAAACCAAATCCTCTGAACCCTTGTCCTAAACAGTGCCACCTATAGGAAGGGGAGAATATTGCCACGGACTCAGATATGCCGTTTCTATACGTGTCCCTGAACTGTGTGTGCAGAACAATGACCCGCACCTCAGTACATCTCAATACAAACTTAAAAAGGAAACCCCCCAAATTCTTGCCACCACCTGACAACCTTTCTGCATGGGCTCATTTCTGCGTGTAACGTTGCAGGGTGCTTTCATTGGATTGTCTTTTACTTTTTACTTGTTGGTGGCTCATGGAGAAGAGAATGAGATAAATTATTATTTTCATGTACTGTTTTCTGCATCTTTTTTCACCCCTTGGTGAATTTTCGATAGCTGGGATTTCTCTATGCTCTATGTATAGGTAAATATTAGGAGAGTCCTGGACATTCTTGATGGGGGCTCCTAGCTGAACGGTGCCTTTCTCTGCCCACATTGCTATTACTAGACCCCTGAAAGTGATCATCCTGTTTCTTCTTCTTACATACGTGTGTTATGTATATACAGTCGCTATCCTGGGACAGCAGGTATTATGTATAGGATCACTAGGGCTGGCTCTGCTGGGGGTCATTATTGCGGATATTGAACAGAGGCGAGCTGCAATATATAGGTATATAACATCCTCTAACGTGGGGTTATCCCAATTCTCCTAGGTAGCCACGGGGTGGACACAGAGCTATCACATTGGTATTTTTTGGGCATAATACCAATAATCGTACAACTTTTTGGCCAAAACAAATTCTCCTTTAGTCATCTGCAGTCAATTTTAAGAGGAAACCATTCTGCGTATAAGTCTTGCAGCATGAACACTTATCGTTGCCTGAATTTTGCTACAGTGTAACAGTGACACTAGTACTTACAGCATCGCAGCCACAGTTCTTGAATCTCATGCATGTAGTGGAGCGTTAGATCCGAGTCCGCTAATACCCCGTCATCTAGGTGCGGATAAGCCACGTGTTGTCTCAAGAGTCTAGGAAGCTGAGATGAAGGATGCTGTTTGTAGGATCTTACGAAACACAATGGTGATCTGTGAAGACCATCTGGTTGGTTAGTTAGTACTCATGACCCGCTCCAGGCGCGTACATACTCCTATCAGTTATATAACATCATATGATATGATGTGATATGAGCTGCATTGGCTGATGGTGTGGGAACAATTGTTATACAGGACAATGTGTTGCCAACTATTGAGCATCATTATTTGATACATAAACAATTTGAATGGGCTTTAATGGGCGATTCGGCACATAAAAACACAACCAGATACGGCTTTATAACAGTCTTAAATTCTTGATGAGCAGATAAGTGCACATTTTTTTCCCAAATAGGTTCCAAATTATGTGTTGATTCATTTTTTTTATATGGTTGCTGGAGTTGCCATGCTGGCTGCCACTAGAGGGAGTTGAGGAGCTAAATGCATACACTAATACGTTAAACTCCGTAATATTGTCTGTATTAGGTGATTGACCTCTTTTTTTTTTGGCTACTGGAAGCTACACTATTATGTTTTACGTAAATAAATATATTTATAATATATATTATATATACATTTTTTAAAGGCCCTGGAGAGATAGAGCTCTCTCTTATGTACCTTGCACCACTTCTATTCTGAGACAGATCTCATTTTAGTGGTCCCATCTTGACACATTTTTGCAAGTCTGTGTCCATGTAGCCCAATAGGAGCTAAGCAAAAAAGAAACCCAAAAGACAAAATAAAAAGATACAATAAAAAGAAAAACAATAAAATTAAACTGCACATAGGGGGGATTTATGAAGCCACTTTAGCCAGACTTCTGGTCTAATTTGCACCTAATAACATCTTCCGACAATTTTCTAAAAGATTTTAGAACATTTTCCCCCTTTTCTGACTTGTCCGACAGAGGGTGGGGCCTCCAGAAAAGGGGTGTGGTCTCTGGAAATGGGCGTGGTCAGGCAGAAAACAGTCCACATTGTGGCGCACAGTCATAAACCGTTTAAACCAGTCTTAAAGGACATCTACCACCAGGATAAAAGACTGTGTGCAAATAAGCTTGAGGGGCTCCAGGCTCCATATTTGCATACAGTCTTTCATCATGGTGGTAGATGTCCTTTAAACTTCACCAAAATTCATCACCACAGTGATGGGTCTAGTGCCTCACTAGACTAGTTTTGCCGAACCTTACGACACATTGATAAATTCCCCCAATAGTGTTACGTGTCAGGTCCACAGTAAGGTCCACTAAGCCCCTTGGCCCAGTGGAGGTGACCAAAGACTTTGCTTCCTCTCTACAAACCGTAACCAAGATCTCAGCTTCCAGACACTTGCTCTTATATCTCAATTTCTATGTTTTGGAGAGGAGCTTTTACAAAAATGAATGCAAATTCAGCAACTAATGATATCACTGAGGCACTTTGTGTTTGGGTGAACGGTTCCCTCTATTGGGGCATTTACATGATAGAAAGAAGTCCTTGTGGTCTAGGATACACTACACTGGGATTGCCTTGGATTTTAATTGTGTTTTTAATTACCCCTTCAGTAATCAGTGCAATAAAAAGAAATACAATTTTGCGTGAAGAAAAAAAAAAATTATTTGATTCGATTGTCATTGTCTATATGTGATTCCTCTTTCCTATATATTTTAAACATGAAGGGCCTCTATTGTTTTCTAAAAAATTTTTTATTGGATCTTAACTGCTAAATCCAGATTTCGGTGGAAATTATTATTTTTTTTTTTTCAGTTTTGTATATTTGTTCTTTTGCGCCCTCTACAGGCCAAGGTAGGAATAACCTTTACACTACATGTTTTGCAGAAATGGTCCATTCCTTTGAAAACCACAATCTGTATAAGTCCCTGGTGGATGGTCTATCTCACATGAAGTTGGGGTAGGAGAGGGGTTATATATATCCATACTATGGATGTGCTTGAGCTGCAGCTTTTTTATCAATCGTGTGAAGTTAAATAAAAAATATGAAACCAGCCTTGGGTGTCTGTAGTTTACTTTTACTTCTGAAATAAGAAGCTATGAATAATAGATGTATAGCTTGGACTTGAGTGGCTCTTTAGATTGACATGACTGAGCTGAGTCATGGCTGAAGTAAAACCCCCTTGTCAATCAGATAGCTGGAGGCGAGCCGAGCACGAAGGATATGAGTATGCCGGTCTCAGCTCAAAGGAAAGGTGATGATCAGACTCACTTGGGGTCATTTGCATAGATGGTGAGTCAATTTTTACAAAGGGAGTGTGGAACTTTGCAGGCATGGAGAGGAACAATATAGGGATAGTTGTAGTGCTGTACACTAGCAGTTTTCAAAGATCTGTTTAGTTAGTGTGAATTAGTTTAACAGGTTCCATTAAAAGGAACCTGTCACCACTCTTGGCCGAAATGTAGGCAGTGGAGGGTCAAAGTGGTGCCTTAACAAAAAGATAACTGCTCAGCCAATACAGAAGCCCCGGGAATCAAAGCACAGCAAGGACCAGAGCAGTGGTGATTTGGGAAGATACAAGTAACCCTTCTTTTTTTATAGGCTGTAAAATTCCTTCAAGCCAACTTTGCCTCCATAAATGCCAATTTTAAGGCAGTTTGGAACAGCTTTCTCTAATATCAAGGTATGCTTCACTGAATAGTCCATTGCAATTGGAAGGTTTGGTGTTGTGACATTCAAATTAGACTTTGTCTAAAGTGGTTCTTCTGTGTGTGAGGTCCAGATGAACAATGTCCTATCTCTGGAGGTTGTCACCAAGAATTTATAAGGAAAATCTAATTATATTATCAAATTTATACTCCTCCTATTCATTTCTGTTAAGCTTTAAAGAGTAACCATAATTTCCGATGATTTTTGATATTGTGTAGGGGGAATGTTGTAAACATTTTTCTAACATACTTCATTAAGAAATTCAGCTTAGTTTGCTAAGTAACCAACTACAATGTGCCCCTTAGTTACAATGTTACTTCTACATTGCTATGGCAAATTTGTCTACAGGATTGAAGATCGGTTTTTCTCTACTTTCCTGTTGGTTACACAGCTGCTCTGTTCCTGGCTGTAGTATGCTTTGAGAATTATTTTCAAAGATCAAGCTGAAAGGGAATGGGTTAATCCTCAATGCCCAGAGCTGTTTAACCAAACATAGGGAGATCAGATGTAAGGTCATGCAGCCTACAAATGAAGTAGAATTTGTTAATTAACATTTTGTTAAATGCACTTCATCACATCCCCCACACACCTTATAAAACATTATCTCAAATGACGCTCACACTTTTAGGGACACTTTTGCTAATGGACCACAAAAGCCTTTTTTCAGTTAATATATACACAAATCCTATTGTATTCTTATGTTGTTCAGATCATGATTTAAAGTGCACTCTCACCTTCTTTTATGTCTAAAACAAAATTTAGCATTGTACAGTTGTCACGTCGCTTGGTAAGTACTGGCCACATACTACATTTGTTGCTTCCCCGCTCAAGGCCAGCAGAGTTCACCATCTTTTTAGTGGTGGATGTAAGTGTTTGGGCTTGCGACACAATTTGGAAGTTAAATCCCGCGCTCAGTCCGAATCAGTCGGACTGTCCGACGGCACGCCCCCTAATTTGTATCACATGGAGGCCAGCTCTGCTGCGCCAAAAAAGGGTTGCGTGCGACACAGCCGCAGCACACCCACTACTTAAATACCTGTGTCATTTTAACAATGAAGAATGGGCACAGTCTGAAAAAAGTGCGGTGCAAAGCCCGTAGTAAATGTGCCCCAATGTACTCACCAGATCAAACAGATTGTTTCCAAAATCAAATATGCATTCTACATTTTGGTTTTTGTTTCCTCTTTTCTTGTGGTGTAGATATTACAACATCAAAGGGGTTGTCTGGGATTTGGTCTTAACAGGCTTTCAAAGAAGGGATTGCCGTCACCCGGCCACCACAACGATCATCTGTAAACACCAGGCCATGCTCGCACGCCTTGTCTTCCATTAAAGGCAATTTATTGTAATTTCTGCACCATCCCTTTAAGTGTTTTGTATTAGAAACTGGAGTGTTAAGGTTAACCAGCTTACTGGAAATAGGATGGGTTAAAAACATTGGATTGGGGGATCAACACTTGGGAGCCCTACTGATCTACTGATTGTGGTGGCCTTCAAGCTCGATATGTTACCCAATGCCGGATAATGTAATCTAATAATAATTACTCCCCAATCTAATTATTTTGTAGACTCGCCCAGAAATGTTTAGTCCATAACTAGCAAGTTTTAGTTTAATCCAAAAATACCTATTTGTAATGGACAGAATGTTCCACTTACCAACATTGAATTCATCTACAATTTTCCTGTGAATTGCTGAAGCTTTTACCTTCCATCATATAGTCTACATACTGGCCGTCTTCTTCAAGACGTCCACCTCCTTATAGCTTCACTTTTCAATGTCATTTTGGATGAATCAGAAAAGATTGACTGCACATTAGATGCAAAACACTCAGGTAAGTTACTTACTAGACACTTGGCCTGCGCTGGGCACAATAAGGCAGCTCTGGTGAGAAGTTATCCTACTATTGCATGTCGCTATGTGCTTGAAGCAATGTGATACAAACACTGTGTGATTTTCCCAAGCTCTGGTTATAAGTGGCAGCTTAATAACATATTAGTGGCCTCAGCCAATAACCACCTCTTCAGTAGTCACAGCAAGATGAAGAACTGGTCACATCAAACACCATATCACACCCTAATAATGGGCCACAGTGTGTGTCACATCTCGGGGGCCTTAAAGCCTCCTGCCAGTTACTTAAAGGAAACCTACCACAGCGGATCTACCTATTGGGGTAAATTGGGTGGTAGGTGCCTCTATTGGATGTGAGGGTGGCCCTTTTAAGGGCTACTGCTCACGTCCCCTGTATCTTTTTATAACTTTTATTCCCTTAATATGCTAATTTTCTAAAGCGGCTACTGGGACGTGGAGTAGCTGGAGCTGAGGCTACATGGCCCGGCTACTCCACGCCCCAGTAGCCTCTTTGATCCTCCTACCAGAAGTCTTGTGCGCTGAAGATTTATGGTAGGAGGATTAAAGAGGCGACTGGGGTGTGGAGTAGCCGCGCCATGTAGCCTCTGCTCCGGTTACTCCACGCCCTAATAGAAAATTAGCATATTAAGGGAATAAAAGTTATAAAAAGATACAGAGGACGTGAAGATTAGCCCTTTAAATGGCTATCCTCATGTACAGTAGAGGCACCTACCACCCGATCTACCTTAAAAGGTAGATCCGTGGTTTTAGGTTTCCTTTAAGGAAAATCGACCACTCAAAAAACTAGACATGCTCACCTCCACTCCTCTTCATCTTGATCCCGGCGCTGTCTTTTGGGAGCATGGGAGAAGGAGGTTTGGGGGCATGCATAATTGGCAGCCCGGAACGCCGGCCAATTTATCCCTGTCCTCTGTGCTGCTAATTATAATTTTTTTTTCTATATCATCCTATATCCGTGATGGCGAACCTTTTACAGACCGAGTGCCCAAACTAATACCAAAACCCACTTATATTTCACAAAGTGCCAACATGGTATTTTAAGCAGTAACTTATTGCTACCTGCTCTTCCACATCTTTCAATTGTATCGGCCCCTGAGGCCACCAATACAGTTGAAAGAAAGAGGCAAATTCAGTCTCTCATTGTAGCTTCTCTCCAGGGTCTCTGTGTACAGGAAGAATAATGGGTCCAGCAGGAGGATCTCCAAAAATAATGCAGCCCTGTCCAAACCTTCTCACTTTTCCCGCAGTTCCAAACAGCCAATGAAGTGTCGCTTTAAAATAGCGCTGAGAGCAGCATCTCTTAAGTTGCCTGGGACTCCCGGAAGATTAAGTGGATTTGGTCCTGTTTGGTGACTCTGTCATGGGGTGATGGCCTGAGTGCCCACAGAAAGGACTCTGAGTGCCACCTCTGGCACCCGTGCCATAGGTTCGCCACCACTGTCCTATATCATTTAAAGACCACATCGGGATCAAGAGTAACGGAGGGGGTATTTCTTGCATTTTTTTTTTTGTTTTTTGAGTGGTTTTCCTTTAAAGGAAATCTACCATCAAAATCCATCATGATAAACTAGGGAAGCTTACTCATAGATCCAGGTACCGTGACTGCGTTAATCTTCTTATATTGGCCTCCTTCCATCTAAAACCAACTAGCTGCAGCTTCACTGGCTGTTGCATTGTCCTCCTGCTCCTGCAGCACTTCTCTGTGTGAGATTACAGCAGGTAGAAGGAGGGGGGAGTGTTGAGGGAGCAGGTGAAAGTTGAGAAGTGCTTGTGTCGTGGATAACTGTGCCTGGTTCTATGAGTAAGTGCTCCTGGCTTATCATGCTTGATTTTAATTTGGTAGATTTCCTTTAATACCTCCATGCCAAGCGTATCTCATCTTGTACCCATGATAGAGTTGGTCTAACAGGATCCTTTTTCAGTTGTTCAGTTTTACTCCATAATCTTCTTTTTTTCTAATATTTTGATCTTTTATATATATCCTTATTACATTCACACATAGAAAGTTTAATTCCAATCCAGCATCTCCTCTTTGTTGTGTGATGTTTTTTTTGGAAATGGAGTCCATACTGAGATTTACTAGCCTAGGGGGCAGTCTGTTACCTTAGGGGCAATAAGCCAAACAGACCTTATAAATATAGTGATATAATTCTATATCGTAATTCTTATTTCTCTAGAGCTGACATTTTCTGCAGCACATAATGTGTATTTCGTGCATATACACCGCGTCTATATTGAGACTCGTCTGTGAAGTTTAAAGGATATTTCTCTCCATTCTCTGGACCGGTGCCATCTGCCCTGTTACACATTCTGTTCTGTCCTCCAGCAGGATAATACAATCTTTGGATCTTGTATGAAAGTTTCTTGCCCATATGGCCGTGCGGCAGTAATGTATTATGTTTGTGCTGTCTTTTAATTCCTGCAGCTAAAGCCTGTAATCCTGTAATCTTTGTGGCTGTTTATGAAATAAGATAGTGAGCCGGATCATTGTTCTACACCTTCTATATTGCTTCAATCACTGGACCATCCTGACACTTGTCTGACTTCTCCTCATCCTATCTCCTCCACTGCTGCCTGTTACATTACTCAGGCTCCATAATAACTTTCCGAGGCATTGTGTTCCTTCAAGGCGGCCAAGGAGAGACGTACAATAGAGATTTTCACATAAAGCTGGGCACAGAATGAAAAGGTTCTACCTTGTGACCATTATGTTCAGTATCCGCTCTGTGCTTCTTACCGATGAGAACCCCACGTGAACGGAGCCAGCGAATGTGATCGGAAAAGCACACTTAGTTAATTTTTCTATTAAAATACTTAGTATAAAAAAAAGGTGAGATATGAGAACTATTCACCATAATACAACATGAATGATGGATTCACTTTATACCTAAGGGCAGAAAATCCATGTACAGTCTGGAATCTGATGGTTGCGTTGTAGGGCTGAGGACTATAGTCTATATAAGTCTTTACTATTGGGACTTACAAACTGCAAAAAATCTGGTTCAGGTCCTAGTGGCAAGAGATTGCTCTGTGACCTTATAGTCTATAGATGGTGCCAGAACATAGATATAAGGGGCTCTGGCTGACATAGGAGAGAGCCTGTGAAATCGGCAACACTGTGGAAGAGGAGGGGATTGTCATCGAGAGATTGAAGGGTGTGGTGGTATTTTACTCCAGACAGAGAGGGAATCCTTTGAGAGCTTGAAAGTAAAGCAAGTGAAGAGCTTGCCACGTGTCCTGGAGCAAATGCCCAAAGAAAGACAGCCTGGAGATCAGGCCGAACATGCACGACCGAGGGGTAGTCTCCAATCCCACCAGCATGTGATCCTAGAAAGACCAACACCACTAGAGAGGAACTGAACTGCTGCGTCATTTCTAGCTTTCTGTTAATACTTCGTTATATCAAGTTTTCATATAAGGGAACATGCGAGGGCAATTTAGGACACATTGAATCATGATGAAGGCATTGTAGCACCAGAGATGAGTCTAATCTTTAAGACCCACATACCGCTGATTACTGGGTGCTACTCCTTTAGGCACCATCGACTAAGCAATGATATTGTGGAGCAATGCTGACTGCATCCTGTAGGAGAATCCAGAGGAAGATGAGGAAGCCGCAGGGAGCACTTTCTATATTACTAGAAAGCGTCCAATGCTACATTACTATGTGCGGGGGGTTCTGCCCCAGGGGCTTTTACAGTGTGTGTGGTTGGGGGGGGGCACACTTATTGCCCTGCAATAAACCATAGGTCAGTAAGGTTGGTTTAGTGTCCGAAACCCCCCAACAGGTTCTCTTTTCATTTACATTTCAGTGAGATCTTAGTGGATTGATGTTTGTTGTTTCTTCTGGAATGTCTCATCCCTAATCTCAAATATCAAAGGGAAAATGTGACTATTGCAATAAGACTGTCCCTTTTACTATCAGATATCCTGTGGCAGATTTCCATTCCCACCATATATGCTACCAGTAAAATCTTGTGTGAATATCACACTAGCATCCTAGCCTCAAATGAAATTTTGGGTGGTCAAGTCAAAAAAGCCTCACTGCATAATGATAATTTTTCACCAGAGTTCTGAATTAATGAAATTTCCTTCCAGTGACTTGAGATTGGTGACCCAAAAGATTATAGTGGGAATTTCTGACGTTTCTAAATTCACCATGTGTATGTAGTACCCAGGGCAAAACAGTGGGCACAGTCTCTCTTATACTCAAGTTGATCTTGGATTTGGACCTCCCCAGCCAGGGGTCCCTGACAGATGTCCCGATTTGCAGTGTGTGGATGCTGGCACCAATGCTAAGTGTTTGATGTTCATTTCTTACATGTAAGATATTTTACTTAGGCTGGCTACACATCATATTTTCTGTATACGCTCATTGTATACATTAGAAAAACTCCTGACGGATACGCTGAGTGAATATATAGTTGTTGCCTCCGTCTGACCAATATATGTTGGATCTGCCGAAAAAGGCAGGATGGAAAGACATAGTAAGCTAAGTTTTTCCATCCTGCTGAGTGGTAATAGAAGCTGATGGGGAGCATCCATAAGATAGTGACATCACCGGGGAAACACCCCGAACACTCCCTTGACCCGCCATTCCAGCAGGGGAAGGGGTCCCTTGGCTACGTTTCCCACTGTACAAGCATACAGTGGAATACATCTGTGCCATATCTGGTAAGGACTCGTCTGAATCCCCCCCGAGAAGTCCTTACAACGTATGGCAAAAGACGGAATGTGCACCCAGCCTTACCAGGAAAATTCATAGACAGAGTTTTCCTCAAGTCAATTTGCTGCGATGTCTTAAATAATACGAATGGAGTTGTTACAGATTGTACCCAGCTACATGACGCTGTGTATGTGATACACGTCTCTACTCAGCGCTGCCTCTCTGGAATTGTCAAATGTGAAATTGCTGCTTTTAGCTAATTGTTGGATGTTTACAATCCTGAATGCAAATGTTTTCATCAGATATGCACGACTGTTTTCTAAGAAATTCTAGTCCCTTAGGAACCGAACACTCCGCTTGTCATAAGAAAATCTACACTTACAAGTAAAGTGTCAAACCTCTGCCTCGGGGTCTGATATGAGCAGCACCCTCCATCTACCATGGGCTCGATATCTGTCTGGTATTGGCTCCCGCATTAATACTGTAGGCTGAACCCGAAAAGCTCTGACAACCTAATGAAAATATTTTCATTTCAAGATTATTACACAGGAGAGATATTGTAATGACAGGGCACCCCCTCCCTAATGAGGCTATTTTGGGAATATAGATCTTGTAAGGAAATTTATTTATTTACTCCAGTGATTGGCGTTTGAACAGCAAATATTTCAGAAAACCTTAAGAATGCGGGAAATACAAAAAAAAGGGTTCACCTTACTTAAAGGGAACCTGTCACCAGGTATGCCATTTTTGGTTGGTGACAGTTTCCAATAGACTATGCTATGCTGATTTTAAAAATACCTATGTCAGCATTCTGAATCATTTCAGTAGTTTATAATAGTTTATTTCACATTACCTGTCTCCCTGCCAACAGCAGATGGTGAGTCCCAGGGGAGGGGCAGCTACAGCCTGTGTCTTACTTTCCTTATGCATTCTTTCTCTCCTCCACACCATCCCCCTTCCTTCCCTGCCTGCTCATTGCACAAGATAAGAAATGCTGAGGGAACTGGATGAGATGAAACTGAGACACAGGCACACGCAGGCTGCAGCCACATCTCCCCAGGTCTCTCCACATGCTGTTGGCAGGGAGCCAGGTAATGTGAAATAAACTTATGAAGTACTGAAATGATTCAGAATGCTGACAAAGGCATTTTTAAAATCAGCATAGTCAAAAGAACAGGAAACAATGTGGAACAAGATAAAAATGTGACCCTTCTACCAAAAGCCCAGTTATTTCGTGTCCCTTTTGACTACACGGAATGTTGCTCCATCAGTGCCGGTGTGCAGTAGCAGGAATCGCTCAACCAACCTGGATCAGTGTGGTGGCTGGAGCGTTGTTGCAGGAAGTGGGATCCAGGGTCTTCAAGGTCCTCTCGTCTTCTGGCTATAAGACCCTCCTAGAAGCTTGGACAGACCAGGTTGGTTTTGCCATGTGGACGGCACCTTCTTAGCCTTACTTCCGGCTCTCAGGCCGTCATGTGTCAGGGAAGACCAATCAGAGCCAGGGAAGCTGGAGGAGTAGCTTTGCTCCAGATTTGTTATAGTTGTTGCTCCAGAGTAGCTTTGCTCCAGAATAGGCCAAAAACTATGATGAACCCTATGCAGAACCCTTGGATGCCCCAGACATACAGCTTATACACACACACATACATTAAATACACACATACTGCATATTATCATGAGTGCTCCTGTGACCCATATACCGGGTTGCAGGTGCCCCCGTGTGCCTCCCCATGCCCCCGGAGCCAGCCCGCAGTCCTACTCAATTTCCCTGGCTCCAGCGGCAGTCTCTGCGGTCAACGTGCTCCGGTACAAACGACGCCGTCTCCTAGGACTCGCTCGGGCTCAGTAAGATTTAAAGGGCCAGCACGGGGATAATTGCCGCTGGCCGGCCACCAGCCCTGATACATTTCTCAGCCCCTTCCTGTGTCCCCAGCCGGATTTTTGTGCCTCGTGCATGAGAGAAAGCTTTATCCCTATGCCTTGCGACTGTTTGCTGAATTCCCGTTGTGACCCCGGTTCTGTTCCTGACTATGCTCCTTCGCTGCCTGCCTTGACCTTTCGCCTTGCTCCTGACTCCAATCCAGTACCACCAGATCACTCCACAGGCCTTCTGTCTATCCCCGACCACGATTCTGTCTCACGATTCTGTACTTCGACTTGGCTGCCACGGCGTTCAAAATCACGCCTGTGGAGTGATCTGGTGTTACCACGCCGCAGTAAGTGCAACCCGCTTTGCGGCGGGCTCTGGTGAAAACCGGTTGCCATTTAGACTCCGCTCCCAAGTGTCAGCTTACGTCATCGTCCAGGGTGGTACAGTGGGTCTAATAACCCTGATCCTGACACCTATGCACAGCCAATACACTCTCAATACCCCAGATGCTGGGACCCCCTGACTCTGATGACTATATCAACTGCTATGTCTGCTACCACTGTTGCTACAGCCCTGAGAAAAATCCTATACCGGATGGTATTTCCTGTTGGAAGTGTGTTGCATCTTTGGGGTGTCTGCTGGAGGTACATATATAACACTTTTTGAACTTGACTAGATGCAATGTACCTATATTATCTATTGCCATATGGTATGTACTGTATTGTCATGTTGCCCCTACAATAAAATGTTTGTTAAAAAAAAATACTCTGTCCGTAAGTTCAGAAATGTTATACATTACCCTTAAACCATAAATGTAGGTCAACAGAAAAGGCCACAGAGGTCGCGGAAAGCAATGACCAATAAGTGCATCACTGTAAGTGACAGTCTTTAGACTGGTACACTGTACACGGTAGATGATTTTTGGAATAGCTCGATTGTTTGCCTCTATGTTCACCCATGCTGCAATGCTGGCTTCTAAGGAACCCACAAGGGTTAATGTTTGGAGACCTCTTCATCAGTCCTCATTCCCTCCGAACATATTAGATGTGACACCGTGCCGGTGCCTCTGATTGATGGCGCTATTTTTGCAGTGCCAACCCAGCCATAGAATATGGGAACCAGCGGCACATGTTACGACCTCTAACCTCCCAAGTGCCAGGAACCTGAACACTTGTGTACTCTTCATTTACTTTGACCTTCAGTTGTCTTTCCATCCTCTGAATCAAAAGATGATGGTACTCAGGATTCTTGATAAATCTCAGGGTCAGTATTTTAAAAATTGTATTCTAACCTATTCACAACCTGATGTGTAAAATAACTTGTCTCAAAAGCTTTATTTTATCTTTTCTTAAGACAGGAGCAATGACAAAGGGTCATGTACACACTGGCAGAAGAAGGCATAGAATCTGGTATTTCTAGTTATGTGTAATTTCTGCAAAAGAAGAGAAAAGGTAATAGTATTGTTATAAGAAAATATGAAAATATATTTTCCAGGATGGGACTAGGAAAACATTGCCTCTTAGCTACCTTGTAAGGCAGCCCCCTTAACATTAAGCATGGACTAATAATATGATGTGATTAAAGCCAAACCAGTACAGACAGTCCCCGGGTTACATACAAGATAGGTTCTGTAGGTATGTTCTTAAGTTGTATTTGTATGTAAGTCAGAACTTGTATATTATGGAAGTGTAACTCTAGACAAAGTATTGTTTGTGTATTTTGGGGTGTCATGGAAACAAGCATTAACAATAAAGCTTTATTGTAGACACCTTTGACAACTCTTATATTGACCACTGTAGCCTGTAGATAAAAATTAGTAAATTACCACCTTCCAGATCGATTGACCAAAGGTTACAGTGGGCTGGGAAGTTCATTTTCAACTATGGGTCACCTGTAAGTCAGGTGTTCTTAAATGAGGGACTCCCTGTATTTAAGAAGGAACAGATTCCTAAATGTAGACATCAATGTTTTGACGTGGTTGCATCTTTTCAGTGTAGGGAAGTAAGAGTTCTCCTTGATGAGACTTTGCCAATTAAGACCACCTTGCAGACATGTGGAAACTTTCAGCCATTGATGCTCCACTCGGAAAAAATTCTCAGAAATATGCAAAAAAATTTTCCAAAATTGTTATAGTCGCAGAAGCAGCAGAATTATGAGTCATATAGATGTGTCTTCTGTAGCAAATAATATTTCATACAATTTATATACATTTGATTTTTTTTCTTTAATTTTGTTCACATGTATGAAAAAAATTAAACAACCAAAAAAAGCTATGCAAAGGAGACCTGCAGCATGAATTCTCATAAAGGCAGTTGGATTGTGGTTAAATATTATCCACTTTGAATGTGACTTTACCTAGTACTTCTAGTGCCTAGGGCTTCTATGGAAGTATAAGTTCTCTACTGGGCCTTCAGGTGCCACCTAGTTTATTAAAGCATATGGAGGTGTCCTGCTCTTGGACCTATGTGCAGAGGTGTTCCCAAATCTATCACAGGCTATTTGGTAGTAAATATGAACATCAGCCTTTCATGGCATTTAGGATTTGTACATTACCATGTAGGTGTCTAGGTACATCAGCCTTAGCTTCAAGGAATGGCCTCCTCTCTATAGAGTCTCTCTATGTCAGAACTTCCAGGACATCATTAGTATCTTCAACTTTGAGCAGTTTACATTGTATGTGTCTTCTCCAGGCCACACACCATGTGCTATTTCTCAGTATTTCTCACCACCAAGCAGCTTTGAGTTCTCCCTTATTATTCAGGATCCATCTGTTCCTCAAAAGGCCAAGATTTGTGCTAATTCTTTCTCTACTCTAAGCTCTTGTTGTCAGTATCAGGCTCTTTATCACAGTCCACCACTACAGTCCACCACCTTTACTTGAAGTTACCTTAGCATAGGGTATGAAAAAGTGCGGGAAACGGGGAGGAAAATAAAAACAGTCAATCCTATATGGTCATCAATGTAATGCTATGTAATGCTAAATGGGGAATGCTAGATGTGGAAAAGGAACCCTCCGGCTTAGGTAACAACATCCAAGTGTACCTTGAATCCAGCACTCGGAATAAGGAGTTCAGTTAAAACTTCATCCTTCATCTAAAATCTTTATCAATACATGGAAATGCATATGGTTGTTATCGAACATTGTGTCATGTTCTTGCTCATGGCCATAAGTAAGAACATAACAATGTTCAAAACATGTAGGTCAATAAGAAAGAAACGCATGCCATGTATACAAGATTTGTAATAAAAGATAACGTTTTAATGGAACTTTATATTCCACTGGATTCCGTTTAGAGTTAACCATAACATGGGGTTTGTTCATGGAAAGAAATATAAAAAAGTGAGGACAAACTTTGAGATCATGGCTCTTACTTTGCCCAGGATATTGTTAAAGGGTGAAAGTGGTGCCATCATTTTACATTGGTACTACCTTTAATAGGAAGATCCCACTACATCAATGTCAGACTTGAAAGAAGCCTAGTGACATGATGTGGGATAATAGCTAAACCAGTAAGTCTTTGACAAAAGGAATAGACAATCAACACTGAACAGTGCTGTTTCAGTGTTTTTGCATCTCATCAGCACGCTATATGGAATTGGTTTGGATCAATGAGAGGCCTCTTCCCACCCTGTAAAGTAGTTCTTTACTGGAATAACCAACAAAGGATGCATGGGCTTAAGACTTCATATGCCTGTAAAGGTGGTCTGCAAAGCTCCATATGGAGTCTAGTTTTCCTGGACCCATGTTGATGGCCACGTAAAACGTTTTTTTCCATGAAACAAGTTGGACTGAATGGAGCAGAATAGTCATGCGCAGCCGTCAGCTCCATTGATCTCAGGGAGCGACGAGGGTTCCAAAGGATATACCTCGAACCCCGTCGGACCCCTCATTCTCGTGATCTCATCACTGAAACCCCACCGATCAAATCCTGTGGATAGGGCCTAACTTGTTTAGTGGGAAAACCCCTTTAACTAGCCCAACCAGTTCCCCATACTGCACTCCTGCAATAATATAGAAACAGCCCCATCTACTGTTGGGAAAAGACTTACTGGTTTAGCCACCCTTCCACGTTGTGTTACTAGTCCCACCTTGATGTAGAGGAAGCTTCCTTATTTTAGGAACAGTAGTTTTTTCCCACCTGAGGAAACTTTATTTTATTTTTCTTGTTCAGTACAATGTCCTGATGTTAACTCCATATGGGGAAGGCTCGCGGGTCTGTTGTATTATTATTTAACAGCATTAGGAATTTTTTTCAGCTTCCAACATTTTTTTTTAATTTCTCTGTAGTTGCAGCCATTTTCAGCTTATTATCCAGCACCATTTAATGTATAAATTATAAATATTAAATGGTGTTGGAAGGGAGTACCATTTGTCGGTAATAAGCTGAAAATGGCTACCACTACAGAGAAATTTTTAAAAACTTTTCTTTGCCTTATGGAGTGCAGATACTAAAAAATGGAACTGAAACAACAGAAGGGCTTGTCCTTAAAGGGAACCTGTCATCACATTTTTCACAAATACAGCTAGTTGCAGGTTCCCATAGAGCCCTATTAACTAAGCCAGATTTAGCATGAGTCGAAGGCGTGTCCTGTTCGGCCAAGTCCTGTGGCTTCTCCCCATGTCCCAAGCCTCTGCTGGTGATTCAGCACTGCATGTCATGTGATCAGGCTGATGTCATCTAAGGACCTTTACCCTGTAACATTTGCAAAGTATACCCAATGTATATATCTGATAACATGAAATTATAGCATGTCTCCATGGAGGATGTGGAGGACTAGAAGTCCATGGATGCAAGCTGTGATTTCATGTGCTCATATACATAAACGGGTTAGATTTTGCAAATGTTAGTTGGTAATTTACCTTGGTCACATGACCTGCAGTGCTGAATGGTGAGAAGGCCTGGGAAATGGGGAGGAGCCACTGGATGTGGCAGAGCAGGACATGTCCCCTCTGACTCCTGCTAGATATGACTGTATGCCAGGTAAGATAACAAAGTTGATTTTATGGGGATGTGAGAGAAACAATGTTTATCTAAAAAAAAAAACAGGGTGGCATCAATAGGCTTCATGGGAACCTGTCACTAGCTGTAAAAAAATGTGATGACAGGTTCCCTTAATGGGTTGAATCACTGGTCCTGTTGGGGAGTGGCTTCCTGCAGCCCAATTACTCTAATTTTATTCAAAAAAATCAATTGTAAGAATTAGTGTCATCAATACTGAAGGAGAACAAGACTGGTGCAGGAAATGCATGTCCTGTTCTGATCCGTTCTGGCCCAGCATTTTGTTGGTTAGTACTGTTGATTACGAAATTATTTCTAGGATCAATGCTGTCCACCAATAATAGATTTTTTGGAGAAATTGTCTTGTCTGGCCCATGTTTACAAAAATCCATTCTCGTGTTACCGAAACAAGCGCACACGTGTATAATGCGTCACATTAAAATTTCTCCAAGAAATCTGCATGTGAACAGACTCCAACACAGGTTTGTCTTATGATGATGGGGACATTAGTTTTTGTACGATATCTTTATATTGGAAATGACTGCCTTGAGAGCTGTTGCAGTGTGAAATGTACAATGAAATCTGTGATCCGGGCTGCTCTCCACATCACCCTATGTAATTGTGTGCGCCGTGCGGTGGGCTGTCATTTCCTAACCCAGAAATACGATGAAATTGTAGTAATACTTGAGGCTTGTGATATTGCTTCTTTTATGATTCGGCAATAAACTATCGCTGCTTCTATGATTCTTATATTTCTGGGAGATGGGATTCTGTTATAAGGCGATACGTGACTGTTACATACAGAGTCTATTATTAAAAGTGGCATCACTTACACCCGATGTGCTGTGATTCCAGATAAATGGAAATGTTATCTGATAAGTATTTTCTAGAAGACCCCCCAAATAAATGAATATTTCTCAGCCTCTAGGAACGTGATGATTGAGAGCAGTTAATTGTGCCAAATTTTATCATAATAATTACCATTAGTAAAAATTATCCTCTTGCTGCCGATAGACATTTTTGCATTTCCATATTTTACTCCACTGTTTTAAAATTAAATATAAAATCCATATCCAAATCCATATAAAATCTTTTATATTTCAATGTACGGAGCTAAATGAGGGCTTGTTTTCTGCGTGACAAATTGTACTTCTTAGTGGTGGTATTTAATTTTCCATGCTGGGAAAAATTCCAAATTCTGTTAAATTGACAAAAAAAAACCCAGTTCTTGTGGGCTCTGCTTTCACGACTTTTTACCGTGTGCTCCAAAAAACACAGAGACTAAATTCTCTGGGTGGGTATGAGCAAGGAGATACCAAATTTATATCAAATTTCTTAGGCTTTAAAGTACAATTGTTAAGTATACACCTTTTGCCTAACTCTGCACTGAGCAAAAATAAAAAGTTCTCTAATTTACTCTAATTAGTTATCTGCAGGAGTTTAGCTGTTAGAAGAGGCTTTACCTTGCCCCTGGCTGCTCTCCATTTGCCATGCTTCCTGGTAGCCATGGGAAACCATATAGGAGGAGAAGAGGCTTGTTGGGAGGAGCAGTAATAGAGTAGTGAGAGAAAAGAGGACCTTGAGTGATGTCACAAGCATGTGACTCATCACATGCTTCAGGTCGTCCAATTAAAAATATGCTGTCCTGATACTGGCAAAGGTCCTTGAGTGATGTCACAAATAGAGATGAGCGAGCACTAAAATGCTCGGGTACTTGTTATTCGAGACGAACTTTTCCCGATGCTCGAGTGCTCGTCTCGAATAACAAGCCCCATTGAAGTCAATGGGAGACTCGAGCATTTTTCAAGGGGACCAAGGCTCTGCACAGGGAAGCTTGGCCAAACACCTGGGAACCTCAGAAAAGGATGGAAACACCACGGAAATGGACAGGAAACAGCAGGGGCAGCATGCATGGATGCCTCTGAGGCTGCTTAATCGCACCATTATGCAAAAATTATGGGCAACAGCATGGCCATGACAGAGTGACCGAATGAGGCTAGATAGCATCTAAAACATCCAATAATTGACCCTGACACTATAGGGGACGATGCCAGAGGCAGCGGCAGCAGTGGCAGGCTAGAGAGTCTCATGGCGACATACCCTAAATGGACTCAGGTTTCACCAAAGGAGGTGAAATGATTTCCTATGTGAACAAAAGGTTGACGGTATATTTAGTCGATAACACAGCATGGTGTCGACATAGTGACCAAGTTCCATAACGTATCTGGTGAAACACCCGAAAAATTAGCCTGACACAGCTTTTTGATAAGGAGACGACATGGGAGGCAGCCATGGAGACGACTTCCATGATTAAGAGCGACAGTATGGGATTCATATTGTGCTGCTATGATTGCAACTTCAGGTCTCCAGCATGGCGGCGACAGATGGGCCGAGTTCCACTATGTATCTGGTGAAACACCTGAAAATTGCCGACACAGCTCGTTTGATAAGGGGATGATGTGCTGCATATCCTCTCGTGCTCCAGCGTCTGGGGTATGAGAGTTGAAATGAGACATTGGTGGACCCTGTGGAGGACGTGGAGGCAAAATGGACAGGAAACAGCAGGGGCAGCAGCATGGATGCCTCTGAGGCTGCCTAATCTTGGGATGGAGCTGGCGGTCCACTGGCAGGCGAGCTTTCGCCTGTCCAAGCCCCTGTCTCTCGGCTCCTCCCCACCCCAAAATGGGCCTGGGGGCCAGAAGCGTTTACTTTGAAAAAAATATAATTTTCAAAGCAGGCGGGGTCGTTTGAATATTTCATCTAGGAATAATGGAATAGCATAGTGGTTCTATTTTTAATGTTTTTTACGGAATGGTTCCATGATTAAGAGCGACAGTATGGGGCATCCATATTGCGCTGCTATGATTGCAACTTCAGGTCTCCAGCATGGCGGCGACAGATGGGCCGCGTTCCACTATGTATCTGGTGAAACACCTGAAAATTCTGCCTGACACAGCTCGTTGATAAGGAGACGATGTATGGAGGCAGTGAACTAGTAGTAGATTAAAGGTGCTGCAGTTAAAACTATGTTAGTTGGATCTTGAGATGAGCTGGCGCTCCGCTGCCAGGCGAGCTTTCGCCAATCCAAGCCCTGTCTCTAGGCTACTCCCCAAACAGAACCTTTTGTATAAGATCAGTGTAGTAGCGTAGTAGGATATGGCGGGTGAGGGGATGTAAACAGATGCGCAAGAAGCGCTGAAATAATATTGGTAAATGATAAAGTTTACCAGTATATTTTGTGGATTACACAGCAGGGTGGCAACAAAGTTAACAAGTTTGATGTGGAATCCATGAAAACACCCAAATTCTGCCTGGCACAGTTCGTTTGATAAGGAGACCATGTATGGAGGCAGCTATATGGACGACTTTTGGAGGAAGCTATGGCGATGACGTGTTGGAGGTAGCAATGGAGACAACGTTGGAGCCAGCTAAAAAGACGACATGTGGAGGCTCTATGGAGACAATTTAATTTGGATAGTTGCGCTATGTGGCAGTCCAAAAAGTTTTCAAACCAGAGGAGCAGGTAGGTGGTCCTCACAGAAAATTAAATAAATTGAGTGCCTGTATGTGGCAGTCCAAAAAGTTTTCAAACCAGAGGAGCAGGTAGGTGGTCCTCCAGAAAATTAAATAGATTTGTGCCTGTATGTGGCACTCCCAAAAATTGCTTAAAACAGAGGAACGGAAGGAGGCCCTATTTTTCGCAGGAGCACGGCTCCACGCCCGCCCACGGATGCCCTCCAGAAAATACATAGCTAGGCCAGTTGCCATCAAAAAGAAGTGATATATTCAGGTTGGCTTCTTAACCGTTGGAGAATGAAATCCGAGAAATCAGCTTTATCATCTTGATAAGATCAGCGTCAGCGCTGTCAGTCGAGCGTGTACGCGTTCGTGATGATGCCACTACCTGCACTGAAAACCCGCTCGGACAAACACGCTAGCGGCAGGCAGGCAAGAACCTCCAGGCGTACAGCGCCAGTTCCGTGCCACATGTCAGCTTTGAAACCCGTAGTTGTAGGGAGCTGTGTGATCATTTAGGACGATGGTATGGTCAGCTACGTACTCCCTCACCATCTTTCTGTAAGATCAACCTACTCTGCCGAGGACTGGGGACAGGTGACAGTGGTCTTGCTGGGGTGGACATAAACTGGCAAAGGCCTGTAAAGCGTACCCCTGCCATGCTGGACAAGCTGCCTGCTCGCCTACTCTCCCTCGCTACTTGTCCCGCAGAACACGCACTCGCCGTAGCGCGTCAGAAGGGAAATACTGTTTCAGCTTGTGCACCAGGGCCTGCTGGTATTCATGCATTCCCACACTACCTCTCCAGGGATGAGAGTGGAAAGATTTTGCTGTACCGTGGGTCCAGGAGAGTGAATACCCAGTAATCGGTGCTGGAAAAATTACTTTGAACGCGAGGGTCACGGATAGGCAGCCTAGAATGAACCTGCCATATGCGCAGAGTCCCAACGCGACAAAATTCACTCCCCTCACTGGCCTGACTGCCCATTTCCTCCTCCTCAACTCCTCTTCTTCTGCCCATACACGCTGAACAGTGAAGGACTGAACAATGGTCCCCTCTTCTGTCTCTCCAACATTCTCCTCCTCTTCCTCTCATCCTCCTCCACCTCCTCCGATATGCGCTGAGAAAACAGACCTAAGGGTGCTTTGGCTATCAACAAGGGAATCTTCTTCCCCCGTCTCTTGTGACGAGCGCAAAGCTTCCGACTTCATGCTGACCAGAGAGTTTTCAACAGGCCAAGCACGGGATGGTGAGGCTGATATGGGCGGCATCGCCACTGACCATCTGTGTTGACTCCTCAAAGTTCTCCGAACCTGACAGATATCAGACATCCACGTCCACTCCTCATTGTAGACTTGAGGAAGCTGACTGACCTGACTACCAGTTCTGGTGGAAGTTGACATCTGGCAGTCTACAATCGCTCTGCGCTGCTGGTAAACTCTGGATAACATGGTTAATGTTGAATTCCACCTCGTGGGCATGTCGCACAACAGTCGTGAGCGGGCAGTGGAGGCGGCGCTGCGCTGCCCTGAGAGTGGCAGCATCTGGCTGGACTCCTGAAATGCGACAGATGCGCGCACCTTTGTGAGCAAATCAGACAGATTGGGGTATGTCTTGAGGAACCGCTGAACTATGAGATTTACACATGGGCCAGGCATGGCACATGTGTCAGTCTGCCGAGTTGCAGAGCCGCCACTAGGTTACGGCCGTTGTCACACACAACCATGCCTGGCTTCAGGTTCAGCGGTGCCAGCCACAGATCAGTCTGCGCCGTGATGCCCTGTCTAGCTCTTGGGCGGTGTGCCTTTTATCGCCTAGGTCCTCACTCCCCCCCTTCCCCTCCTCCCTTCCTTCCCCTTTTCCTTTCTTTCTCTGATTGCTATCGCTGCTTCTATGATTCTTATATTTCTGGGAGATGGGATTCTGTTATAAGGTGTACGTGACTGTTAACATACACAAAAGTGGCATCACTTACACCCGATTGTGCTGTGATTCCAGATAAATGGAAATGTTATCTGATAAGTATTTTCTAGAAGACCCCCCAAATAAATGAATATTTCTCAGCCTCTAGGAACATGATCATTGAGAGCAGTTAATTGTGCCAAATTTATCATAATAATTACCATTAGTAAAAATATCCTCTTGCTGCCGATAGACATTTTTGCATTTCCATATTTTGCTCCACTGTTTTAAAATCAATATAAAATTGATATCCAAATCCATATAAAATCTTTTATCTTTCAATGTACGTAGCTAAATGAGGGCTTGTTTGCGTGACAAATTGTACTTCTTAGTGTGGTATTTAATTTTCCATGCTGGGAAAAATTCAAATTCTGTTAAATTGACAAAAAAACCCAGTTCTTGTGGGCTTCTGCTTTCACGGCTTTTTTACCGTGTGCTCCAAAAAACACAGAGACTAAATTCTCTGGGTGGGTATGAACAAGGAGATACCAAATTTATATCAGTTTTCTTAGGCTTTAAAGTACAACTGTTAAGTATACACCTTTTGCCTAACTCTGCACTGAGCAAAAATAAAAAGTTCTCTAATTTACTCTAATTAGCTATCTGCAGGTGTTTAGCTGTTAGCAGAGGCTTTACCTTGCCCCTGGCTGCTCTCCATTTGCCATGCTTCCTGGTAGCCATGGGAAACCATATAGGAGGAGAAGAGGCTTGTTGGGAGGAGCAGTAATAGAGTAGTGAGAGAAAAGAGGACCTTGAGTGATGTCACAAGCATGTGACTCATCACATGCTTCAGGTCGTCCAATTAAAAAATGCTGTCCTGATAATGGCAAAGGTCCTTGAGTGATGTCACAAATAGAGATGAGCGAGCACTAAAATGCTCGGGTACTTGTTATTCGAGACGAACTTTTCCCGATGCTCGAGTGCTCGTCTCGAATAACAAGCCCCATTGAAGTCAAGGGAGACTCGAGCTTTTTCAAGGGGACCAAGGCTCTGCACAGGGAAGCTTGGCCAAACACCTGGGAACCTCAGAAGGATGGAAACACCACGGAAATGGACAGAGAGGCAAACAGCAGGGGCAGATGCATTGGATGCCTTGAGGCTGCTGAAATCGCACCATTATGCCAAAATTATGGGCAACAGCATGGCCATGACAGAGTGACCGAATGAGGCTAGATAGCATCTAAAACATCCAATAATTGACCCTGACACTATAGGGGACGGCATGCAGAGGCAGCGGCAGCAGTGGCAGGCTAGAGAGTCTCATGGCGACATACCCTAAATGGACTCAGGTTTCACCAAAGGAGGTGAAATGATTTCCTATGTGAACAAAAGGTTGACGGTATATTTAGTCGATAACACAGCATGGTGTCGACATAGTGACCAAGTTCCATAACGTATCTGGTGAAACACCCGAAAAATTAGCCTGACACAGCTCTTTTGATAAGGAGACGACATGTGGAGGCAGCCATGGAGACGACTTCCATGATTAAGAGCGACAGTATGGGGCATTCATATTGTGCTGCTATGATTGCAACTTCAGGTCTCCAGCATGGCGGCGACAGATGGGCCGAGTTCCACTATGTATCTGGTGAAACACCTGAAAATTCTGCCTGACACAGCTCGTTTGATAAGGGGATGATGTGCTGCATATCCTCTCGTGCTCCAGCGTCTGGGGTATAGAGAGTTGAAATGAGACATTGGTGGACCCTGTGGAGGATCGTGGAGGCAAAATGGACAGGAAACAGCAGGGGCAGCATGCATGGATGCCTCTGAGGCTGCCTAATCTTGGGATGGAGCTGGCGGTCCACTGGCAGGCGAGCTTTCGCCTGTCCAAGCCCCTGTCTCTCGGCTCCTCCCCACCCAAAATGGGCCTGGGGGCCAGAAGCGTTTACTTTGAAAAAATTATAATTTTCAAAGCAGGCCGGGTCGTTTGAATATTTCACCTAGGAATAATGGAATAGCATAGTGGTTCTATTTTTAATTGTTTTTACGGAAATGGTTCCATGATTAAGAGCGACAGTATGGGGCATCCATATTGCGCTGCTATGATTGCAACTTCAGGTCTCCAGCATGGCGGCGACAGATGGGCCGCGTTCCACTATGTATCTGGTGAAACACCTGAAAATTCTGCCTGACACAGCTCGTTTGATAAGGAGACGATGTATGGAGGCAGTGAACTAGTAGTAGATTAAAGGTGCTGCAGTTAAAACTATGTTAGTTGGATCTTGAGATGGAGCTGGCGCTCCGCTGCCAGGCGAGCTTTCGCCAATCCAAGCCCCTGTCTCTAGGCTACTCCCCAAACAGAACCTTTTGTATAAGATCAAGTGTAGTAGCGTAGTAGGATATGGCGGGTGAGGGGAATGTAAACAGATGCGCAAGAAGCGCTGAAATAATATTGGTAAATGATAAAAGTTTACCAGTATATTTTGTGGATTACACAGCAGGGTGGCAACAAAGTTAACAAGTTTGATGTGGAATCCATGAAAACAACCCAAAATTCTGCCTGGCACAGTTCGTTTGATAAGGAGACCATGTATGGAGGCAGCTATATGGACGACTTTTGGAGGAAGCTATGGCGATGACGTGTGGAGGTAGCAATGGAGACAACGTGTGGAGCCAGCTAAAAAGACGACATGTGGAGGCTGCTATGGAGACAATTTAATTTGGATAGTGCCTGTATGTGGCAGTCCAAAAAAGTTTTCAAACCAGAGGAGCAGGTAGGTGGTCCTCCAGAAAAATTAAATAAATTGAGTGCCTGTATGTGGCAGTCCAAAAAAGTTTTCAAACCAGAGGAGCAGGTAGGTGGTCCTCCAGAAAAATTAAATAGATTTAGTGCCTGTATGTGGCACTCCCAAAAATTGCTTAAAACAGAGGACCGGGTAGGTGGCCCTCCAGAAAAATTAAATACATATAGCTAGAGCCAGTTGGCCCTGGCAAAAAATAGAGGAGGAGTGCATACATTATTCAGGTTGAGCTTCTTTCACCTGTTGGAGAATGAAAATCCGGAGAAATCCAGGCTTTATTCATCTTGATAAGCATCAGCCTGTCAGCGCTGTCAGTCGACAGGCGTGTACGCTTATCGGTGATGATGCCACTACCTGCACTGAAAACCCGCTCGGACAACACGCTAGCGGCAGGGCAGGCAAGAACCTCCAAGGCGTACAGCGCCAGTTCGTGCCACATGTCCAGCTTTGAAACCCAGTAGTTGTAGGGAGCTGTGTGATCATTTAGGACGATGGTATGGTCAGCTACGTACTCCCTCACCATCTTTCTGTAAAGATCAGCCCTACTCTGCCGAGACTGGGGACAGGTGACAGTGTCTTGCTGGGGTGACATAAAAGAGTTTTTCAACAGGCCAAGCAGCGGGATGGTGAGGCTGATGATGGCGGCATCGCCACTGACCATCTGTGTTGACTCCTCGAAGTTACTCAGCACCTGACAGATATCAGACATCCACGTCCACTCCTCATTGTAGACTTGAGGAAGCTGACTGACCTGACTACCAGTTCTGGTGGAAGTTGACATCTGGCAGTCTACAATCGCTCTGCGCTGCTGGTAAACTCTGGATAACATGGTTAATGTTGAATTCCACCTCGTGGGCATGTCGCACAACAGTCAGTGAGCGGACAGTTGGAGGCGGCGCTGCGCTGCCCTGAGAGTGGCAGCATCTGTCCTGGACTTCCTGAAATGCGCACAGATGCGGCGCACCTCCGTGAGCAAATCAGACAGATTGGGGTATGTCTTGAGGAACCGCTGTACTTCCTCTTGTGCTCCAGCGTCTGGGATATGGAGAGCTGAACGCTGCGCATGGAGACATTGGTGGATGCTGTGGAGGATCGTGGAGACGAAGGTGTGGTTTTCGCACGGGAGGTGTTTGGGCCGGGGTCCTGGGCAGGGGGCTGACTAGCAGAGGCAGCAGGTGACACAGGAGAAGGAGCAGTGGTGTGCCCGGCCAGAGGTGAGCGGCCTTGGTTCCATTGAGTGGGGTGTTTAGCATTCATATGCCTGCGCATACTGGTGGTGGTTAAGATGGTAGTGGTGGAACCCCTGCTGATCCTGGTGTGGCACAGGTTGCACACCACAGTCCGTCGGTCATCCGGTGGATCTTTAAAGAACCTCCAGACTTCCGAAAATCTAGCCCTCGCCACGGGAGCTTCACTACGTGAAACATTTGGTGCTGATGCACCAGCTCTGGCCCTGCCTCTCCGTCTGGCCCCACCACTGCCTCTTCCAACCTGTTCACGTTGAGGACTCTCCTCCGTCTCAGAAGCACTGTGTTCACCCGGCCTATCAACCCAGCTTGGGTCTGTCACCTCATCATCCTCCGATCCCTCAGTCTGCTCCCCCCTCAGACTTCCTGCCCTGACAACAACTTCACCATTGTCTGACAACCATGTCTCCTCATCGTCCGACACCTCTTTACACACTTCTTCCACTATGTCAGCAATGTCATCATCACCCACAGACTGCGACCGGTGGAAAACCTGGGCATCGGAAAAGAGCTCAGCAGCAACCGGACAAGTGGTTTGTGACTGTGGAAGGGTCCATAAAACCGTTCCTCAGAGTATGCCGGTTCAAATGCCAAATTTTGCTGGGAGGGCCAGACTGGGGGGAAGGAGGCTGAGGTGGAGGAGCTGGAGGAGTGCTGGAGCATACACTGCTGCCCTCTGCTGGATCAGTGTCTATATAGAGCATGCACTGCTGCCCTCTGCTGGATCAGTGTCTATATAGAGCATGCACTGCTGCCCTCTGCTGGATCAGTGTCTACATAGAGCATGCACTGCTGCCCTCTGCTGGATCAGTGTCTACATAGAGCATGCACTGCTGCCCTCTGCTGGTTCAGTGTCTATATAGCGCATATACTGCTGCCCTCTGCTGGTTCAGTGTCTATATAGAGCATACACTGCTGCCCTCCGCTGGATCAGTGTCTATATAGAGCATACACTGCTGCCCTCTGCTGGTTCAGGGTCTATATAGCGCATACACTGCTGCCCTCTGCTGGTTCAGTGTCTACACTCACCGGCCACTTTATTAGGTACACCTGTCCAACTGCTCGTTAACACTTAATTTCTAATCAGCCAATCACATTGCGGCAACTCAGTGCATTTAGGCATGTAGACATGGTCAAGACAATCTCCTGCAGTTCACACCGAGCATCAGTATGGGGAAGAAAGGTGATTTGTGGCCTGTGAACGTGGCATGGTTGTTGGTGCCAGAAGGGCTGGTCTGAGTATTTAAGAAACTGCTGATCTACTGGGATTTTCACGCACAACCATCTCTAGGGTTTACAGAGAATGGTCCTAAAAAGAAAAAACATCCAGTGAGCGGCAGTTCTGTGGGCGGAAAAGCCTTGTTGATGCCAGAGGTCAGAGGAGAATGGGCAGACTGGTTCAAGCTGATAGAAAGGCAACAGTGACTCAAATCGCCACCCGTTACAACCAAGGTAAGCAGAAGAGCATCTCTGAACGCACAGTACGTCCAACTTTGAGGCAGATGGGCTACAGCAGCAGAAGACCACACCGGGTGCCACTCCTTTCAGCTAAGAACAGGAAACTGAGGCTGGTGGTGTCATGGTGTGGGGAATATTTTCTTGGCACTCTTTGGGCCCCTTGGTACAACACCACAGCCTACCTGAGTATTGTTGCTGCCCATGTCCATCCCTTTATGAGCACAATGTACCCTGTAACATCTGATGGCTACTTTCAGCAGGATAATGCGCCATGTCATAAAGCTGGAATCATCTCAGACTGGTTTCTTGAACATGACAATGAGGTCACTGGACTCAAATGGCTCCACAGTCACCAGATCTCAATCTAATAGAGCATCTTTGGGATGTGGTGGAACGGGAGATTCGCATCATGGATGTGCAGCCGACAAATCTGCGGCAACTGTGTGATGCCATCATGTCAATATGGAGCAAAATCTCTGAGGAGCTTCCAGCACCTTGTTGTATCTATGCCACGAAGAATTGAGGCAGTTCTGAAGGCAAAAGGGGGTCCAACCCGTTACTAGCATAAAGTGGCCGGTGAGTGTATATAGAGCATATACTGCTGCCCTCTGCTGCTTCAATGTCTATATAGAGCATATACTGCTGCCCTCTGCTGGTTCAGTGTCTATATAGAGCAGTGGTGGCAAACCTATGGCACAGGTGCCAGAGGTGGCACTCAGAGCCATCTCTATGGGC
The DNA here is from genome assembly GCA_019512145.1 of Engystomops pustulosus. Lineage (NCBI taxonomy): Eukaryota > Metazoa > Chordata > Amphibia > Anura > Leptodactylidae > Engystomops > Engystomops pustulosus. The sequence goes on along the minus strand of CM033642.1, from coordinate 240,195,931 downwards.
ACCCTTGCCGTCACCCAAGGGCAGTGTTTGTCAGACAGGACTTAAGGCCTCTTGCATCCCAGGATCAGTAACTATATATTAATAACTATATATTGCATGCAATGTACTGGAAAGCTGGAAAAAAATTCCAACTGCAGTGAAATTTACAAAAAAATTGGCATTTTCTTGTGGGCTGTGTTTTTAGGGGTATCATCTGTGCTCCAAACAACACATTGGGGCACATATACTTACCATTCCCTGCACATTTGCAGGGCAAATAGGGCAGCTAGGGCAGCATCTCCAGGCTAAGCAGTTTGGAGATGTGGACGTTGAGGGCTTGGGCGTGTGGGTGGGTTGCACTATACTTCCTCTTGCGCTCCAGCGTCTGGGGTATGGAGAGCTGAACGCTGGTGGATGCTGTGGAGGATCGTGGAGGTGACGATGGGGTTTTTGTGCCAGGGTCCTGGGCAGGGGGCTGACTAGCAGATGACACAGGGGAAGGAGCAGTGGTGTGCCCGGCCGGAGGTGAACGGGCTTGGTGCCATTGAGTGGGGTGTTTAGCATTCATATGCCTGCGCATACTGGTGGTAGTTAAGCTAGTAGTGGTGGAACCCCTGCTGATCCTGGTTTGGCACAGGTTGCACACCACAGTCCGTCGGTCTTCCGGTGTTTCTTTAAAGAACCTCCAGACTTCTGAAAATCTAGCCCTCGCCACAGGAGCTTGACTACGGGCAACATTTTGCGCTGATGCACCAGCTCTGGCCCTGCCTCTCCGTCTGGCCCCACCACTGCCTCTTCCAACCTGTTCTGGTCGAGGACTCTCCTCCGTCTCAGAAGCACTGTGTTCACCCGGCCTCTCAACCCAGCTTGGGTCTGTCACCTCATCATCCTCCGATCCCTCAGTCTGCTCCCCCCTCGGACTTCCTGCCCTGACAACAACTTCCCCACTGTCTGACAACCGTGTCTCCTCATCGTCGGACACCTCTTTAGACACTTCTTCCACTACGTCAAGAAGGTCATCATCACCCACAGGCTGCGACTGGTGGAAAACCTGGGCATCGGAAAATAGCTCAGCAGCAACCGGACAAGTAGTTTGTGACTGTGGGAAGGGTCCAGAAAACAGTTCCTCAGAGTATGCCGGTTCAAATGCCAAATTTTCCTGGGAGGGGGCAGACTGGGGGGGAGGAGGCTGAGGTGCAGGAGCTGGAGGAGTGCCGATTTCGGTGACATGGGTGGACTGCGTGGAAGACTGACTGGTGGACAAATTGCTCGAAGCATTGTCGGCAATCCACGACATCACCTGTTCGCACTGTTCTGGCCTCAACAGTGCTCTACCACGAGTCCCAGTAACTTCAGACATGAACCTAGGGAGTGTAGCTCTGCGGCGTTCCCCTGCTCCCTCATCAGCAGGTGGTGTCTCACCCCGCCCAGGACCACAGCCTCTGACCCCTGCAGTAGTTGGACGCCCACGTCCCCGCCCTCGTCCTCTACCCCTAGCCCTACCCCTAGGGTTCAACATTTTCAAAATTAAAGTGTAAACTGTAAATTTTTTTTGCGTTTTTTTTTTAACAAAACAATCACACAGCAACAACAGAAGATTATGATTGCTATGGCTAGTTTCTAACCTACACTGACAGCACACACCTGGATTTTGTGCTGTGCCTGTGATGACTTTCAGTTTTGAATTAGGCACAGTCTGCCGATTTTTTTTTTTTTTTTTCAATCAAACCCCTAATAAATTGTCCCACTTAGGTGTTTGAGGTGGATATGTGTGTCACTAAGAGCTAAACACAACGGTAGCAAGTCCCCCTGCAAATTCCTCACAATATGGTACTAGCTGCACTACTAGTGCCAGCAAGCCCAGCCACAAGCAAACAAAAAAAATATTCTAGCCCTAAGAAGGGCTGTTGGGTTCTTGTAGAATCACTCCTGCCTAACAGTAAGCTAATAGAACATCCTAACGCTATCCCTGACCAGCAGCAGCTCTCTCCCTAGCGGCATCCAGACACAGAATGATCCGAGCAGCGCGGGCAGGGGCTAGTCTATTCCAGGGTCACCTGATCTGGCCAGCCAACCACTGCTATCGACGTGTAAGGGTACCACGTCATGCTGGGTGGAGTGCAGAGTCTCCTGGCTTGTGATTGGCTCTGTTTCTGGCCGCCAAAAATCACAACGGCGGGAGCTGCCATTTTCTCGAGCGGGCGAAATACTCGTCCGAGCAACGAGCAGTTTCGAGTACGCTAATGCTCGAATGAGCATCAAGCTCGGACGAGTGTGTTCGCTCATCTCTAGTCTGTTTCTATCCCGGGCAACCATGAAATTGCTTCAGGTGTGGTGAGATCAGTCACGTGGCCAAAATATGTGCAGTGGTGAAGTGTATCCTGTGTGGGGAGGTCGGCCATCTCAGTGAATTGTGAGATGGTTAGATGTAACCTCTGTGGAGAGATTGGGCACCCACACAAGGATTGCCCGGTGGCCTGGCACAACATCGCCGGGGACTTCTCAGATGATGAGATGCAGGAGCGGACGCCTTTGAGGAGGAGGCCCTGGTGTCAGGTCTAATACTGACAAGGTGGGAGGTACAACAGGGGTCAGCTGCTACAGTACCAGAGTCTGAGCTGCTCAGGGGAGCGCTGAGTGTCTCAGGTAACCACCTCTGTAACACCTGCTGAATACGAGGAGGCTAAGAAGAATAAGAAAAAAGATAAATGCTCCTGTAAGCCTGAGGAGCAGTGCAGTGCAGAGCCTAAGCCAGGGGTGATGTAGGGTCATGGTCCTATCTAACCGTTATAATGTTTTGTCAGGTAGAGATTATGAGTGTGAGCTGGAATGTATTGCAGTGCTGGGGGTGCTGTGTACAGGGCTGGGGGTGCTGTGTGAAGGGCTGCAGTGCTGGGGATGCTGTGTACAGTGCTGGGGGTGCTGTGTGCAAGGCTGCAGTGCTGGTTGAGTTATAAGAGAAATAAACGTAAAAAAAAAATAAATCAGCAGACTCGGCCTAATTCAAATCAAACCCCTAATAAATTGTCCCACTTCGGTGTTTGAGGTGGATATGTGTGTCACTAAGAGTTAAACACAACGGTCGCAAGTCGCCCTGCAAATTCCTCACAATATGGTACTAGCTGCACTACTAGTGCCAGCAAGCCCAGCCACAAGCAAACCAAAAAAAAGGAAAATAAAACGTTACTGTAGCCCTAAGAAGGGCTGTTGGGTTCTTTGAGAATCACTCCTGCCTAACAGTAAGCTAATAGAACAGCCTAACGCTTTCCCTGACCAGCAGCAGCTCTCTCCCTAGCGGCATCCAGGGCTGTTGGGTTCTTTGAGAATCACTCCTGCCTAACAGTAAGCTAATAGAACAGCCTAACGCTTTCCCTGACCAGCAGCAGCTCTCTCCCTAGCGGCATCCCAGGGATTGCCTAATCTAATTCTCAAACCCTAAATATTGTCCCACGGTGTTGAGGGGAATGGTGTCTAAGAGTTAAACACACGGGTCGCAGGTTCCTCCAGCAAATTCTCAACAATATGTTCTGCTGCCAACTATCCGCCAGCAGCCACAAGCCCACAACCAAACCCAAAGGAAACCATATAACGCTGATTGTAGGCCAACGAAGCAGTTGGGGTTCTCCTATGGCTATTTTGTTAGCAGACACTGCAAAGCACCTGATTTGCAAGCAGGTTTGAGCTTCACCAATGACAATAAAGGTACAAAATAGAATAAATTAAATCCGCGACGCCATTGCCTAATTTCGCTCACAAACCCCTAAAAGTGTCACCTTGGTGTTTGAGGTGGACTCATGGTCACTACAGGCTAAACACAAGGGAGGTAGCAAGTCCCCCTGCAAATTCCATCACACAATTGGGGGGGGGGGGAGGGGGGGGGGGGGGGGGGGGGGGGTGGGGTACTAGCGACATACTAGTGCCAGCAAGCCCAGCCAAGCACAATAAAAAACGAGTAGACCGGTTATTGTAGCCATAAGAAGAGGCTGTTGGGTTCTTGAGAATTCACTCCTGCCTGCCCAGTAAGCTAATAGAAAGCCTAACGCCCCCTTTCCCTGCCCCGGCAACTTCCCGAGAGCAGAAACTCTAGTCTCCCATCAGGCTGGCCCAGCAGAGAATGAGGCGAGCAGCAGCGCGAGAGCGGGCTAGGTCATACCCAGGGTTACCTGCTATTGGCCAGCCACACTGCGTATCTGTGTAGGGTTCCACGTCATGCTGGATGGATGGGTGCCAGAGTCTACTTGGCTTGTGCATTGGCCTCGTTCTGGCCGCCACAAAAGGCAAACGGCGGGAGCCGCCAGGTCTCGCGCGGGCGAAAAGTATTGTCAGCAAGCAACGAGCAGGATTGCGAGTCCGCTAATGCTCGAACGAGCATAAAGTAGCCCGAGCATCAAGCTCGGACGAGTATGTTCGCTCATCTCTAGTCACAAACATGTGACTCATCACATGCTTCAGGTCCTCCAATTATAAACAAGTTGTCCTGATTCTGGCAAAGGACCTTGAGGGATGTCACAAGCATGTGACTCATCGCATGATTCAGGCCAATTACAAACGTGCTGTCCTGATTCATATGAATACCCTTAGCTGATGTCACAACCAGGAAGTCCCGCCCACTTCAGGAATAGCTGAATATGATTTAGAAGAAGTTATGATAGATATACCAGGCAATATAACCGGATAGGAAGAAGACAGAATTATTATAAAGGTATCGTTGGAATAATTGCCAAAGGCTCTCTTCAGCAGTGACAAAATTAGTTTTTGTCCCTAACTTTTCAGTTACGCTTTACAGATTAAAATAAAAAATCATTTTGCTATATACTGACGAAAATAACCTTTTTCATACATTGGTGTTATTTTTTAAAGGCTATAGAGACGACACAAAAAACAAATGTGGTAATGTGTGATATATCGTAGTGGCAGAACGCCTGAGGAAGCCAGTCCTTCCCCGTTTTTCTATACATCTGATGCATGACCTAATGTGCTTATGTGGCATTTGGAAGGGAGAGTGTGATTTTAGCTTCTCATATGGCTTGTTATGCTTAGTGCCCTATGTGTGTGGATGGTACTTTGTGTGGTAATATATCATTCTGAACACTAGCTTTTAGCCATACCGGCTATGGGGGCCTAAATTTGTCCAAGCACAGAAGTTATTGACATGCTGCTTGATACTATGCATACACTTTTATGTGTTTTTAATTTTTTTTTTTTTAATCTTTTTCTGTTGTCTGTGTGCCAATGGCAGGAGTGGATGGTCAGAATAAAAAGTGGGACCTGTACTTTAAAGGACATCTATAACCAGGCTAAAGGATAATAACTCAAGTAAACTTACATACTGGTGTGTGCCCCCTCTGTTAGGATCTGCTCTTTTTTAGCTTTTTATGCCCTGTTTCATAAAAAAAAATTCTTTTAAAATCATGCAAATGATTTTGAGGGGCTCCAGGCTCTGTTGTTAATTTGCATAATTGTTAAAGCCTTTTTTCTGAATCACAAGGGTAAAATAAGCTTAAAAATGAACATAGCCTGCCAAAGGAGGCACACACCAGTATGTCAGTGTGCTTGGTTTACAATCCATCATCCTGGTGGTAGATGTCCTTTAAATACATCATTTTTGGTATTTTGATTATTTACTTCAATTTAAATGTATTTAGTAGAAGACATTTCCCAAAGAGAACGGCACAGATGTTATTTTAGTTGTTATTTTTGCTATTCTGTAGGAAACATTCTACTGATTTCAATTTTTTTCTCACTGGGACATTTATCAAATTATTTATTTGCTGCAAATCACTGAATGTCCAAGAACCTTGATTTCTGTGAAAATGATTCTCTTATCCATCATCAGCTATAGCTTCTTCAGAAGATATCAGTGATTTGTTTTTCTTACAGAAAGAAGAATATCCTGTACATAAAAATAAATCTCCGCTCTTCCTTTACTCTTTTATATCCAGCACTGCTCATTTATTAGACTAATAATAGGATGTTTATACCCAAACGATGTCAGTTTTCACATTCAAACAAAGGGCACAGACAATAACCAGTTTGCATCTTTTTTTCACTTCATATTTTTAAGGATTTGGTCTCATGTTTGGTTGTTCTTCCCTTGCTCGCTGGTAGGGGTTTTGTCTGCCGGGACCCCACGGATCACCACGATGGGGGCTCCATTCTTACTAATTGCGACTGAACTTCTGAATCTGGCCAATAAAACTAATATGAGCCCATTCTTACGAAATGATAGACAGGTAGTTCTAGCATACGCCACATTTCTATAGCAGTGGTCGGAGATGGTCAACACAATCTTCAACCGATCACATAGAATTTAGTGGAGCCGCACGACAGATGCTTGGCCTACTGCTCCTTCCATTAGTGAGAAAGGGACCCTGTTCTCCTAATTGGGGGGTCCCATTCTCATAATAGGCGTTGGTTCCAGATATCCTGTGGATTGGAGATAGCGACAGTAGTTGATATAACCACCTTACTGATCCTGACACTATACAATGGTCCCCACATTATAAAATTCCATGGATTCTCTCGGAATGTCTCACTTTCTGTAGCACCCTTCTAAGAACCCCCACATTTTTGAAGCCCTCACGTTCATGATGGTCCCTTTTCTGTTAGCTCATCCTTCTTTTTTCCTTTTTGCTTTGAAAAAGAATATATAGAAATCAAAAAACTCACCTTTCCCCGTTCCTCTGAAGCAGTCATCATCTCCTCTGGGCTGTTCAAAGGGATGATGCTATCAGGTCACAGTAACAGTAGGGGCTTAATAGTGATGTGGGGAGCTGAGGGCTCCCTTCTTCACCACTACATTCAACGGTATCAGCATCAGGAGGATGCAGATAGAGTTGAAGCTTAGGATGACAGGGCAGATCCTGGAAATCCGCTTATCTGTCTGACATTGGCCTTACAGAGCACCACACACTTTCCTCCATCACTTTTACACCCTTTTTCTTTTTTATCTAGCTCATCATTCTACCCTATTCTAAACTTCTATTTTCTATTGTTGTCTGTATGTGGTTGTTGCACATATCTACTAATTTCCATTGTGTTTGATGTACTCTAATTATCTCTGTATTTCATGTATTCACAGATATGATGTCATGTTATGTATATTTTGCTAAGATCTGAATACTATTCTGAAGTCCAGAAATAACCACTTTAGACATTCAGGACATCTTGGTGCATTCACTGTATAAACAGTGAACATGACTGATCCTAATCCTCAGCAACCAATAAAATAAGAGGCTCACTGAGAATTTAGTCGTTGTGTGTTCAAATACAGGCAGTCCCTGGGTTACATACAAGATAGGGTCTGTAGGTTTGTTCTTAAGTTGAGTTTGTATGTAAGTCAGAACTGTATATTTTATCATTGTAATCCCAGCCACAACTTTTTTGGTCTCTGTGACAATGGGATTTTAAAAATGTTGGGTTGTCATAAGAATCAGGAGTAACAATAAAGCTTCATTGCAGACACCTGTGATAACTGTTACAGCTGATTATTGTAGCCTAGGACTAAAGTAGAATAAATTACCAATATCCAGTGGTCCGTTTGTAACTAGGGGTCGTATGTAAGTCGAGTGTTCTTAAGTAGGGGACCGCCTGTATTACAATATAAGTGAATGTCATTAAATGAACAATCTATAGTACAGTATTTTTCGGACTATAAGGCGCACCGGATTATAAGGCGCACCATCAATAAATGCCTGCTAAAACGTCTAGGTTCATATATAAGGCGCACCGGATTATAAACCGCACCGGATTATAAGGATGAATGACCAGCAGGTGGCAGACCTGTGCACAGTTCAAGGCAGCTGTTGTCTGTAAGTACGGTTCAGATATGAGGCGCACTGGACTATAAGGCGCACCTTTGATTTCTGAGAAAATCAAAGGATTTTTTGTGCGCCTTATAGTCCAAAAATACGGTAAATGAAAGGAATTGTGTATCAGGAGATTTATGAATGCACAGTGTAGATATGAGGTTTGGTTACAGGGGAGTTATTTATTATTGGTTTTCTTTTCCTGGGATTTTTTGGTGTAAAAAAAGCCTCAAAATAGTTGCAAGTTTTTTGAGACTTTTTATTAAAGTCTCACAGGACTATTTGCACCTCTTCATTAATCTGTGCAAACATAGAACTACTGCAAGTGCAACACAATGCAAAGCCAGATTCACGACTTTCATAGTCACTCCAGTCCCCTTGTCTTTGTGCTGGGACTTTTTATGCATTTGAGACTTTTTTGGGACTTTTTGAAAAAAAAAATCCCATACAGAAAATAGACCATAAGAACATTTATTAAAGGGCCAACACCACTTTAATGAATCTGATGGGCAGCGGAACAACAGAATTGCAGATTAGAGGTGGAGAAATAAAACAAAGCTGGGGTGAGGAGCCCAGGAATTGGATCACAGGTGCCTTTTATTACCATTACCCCTGGGATAGGATGGGGGCACTTTAATACAAGGTACACCAATGGCCCTTTAAATGTCAGAAAACTGCTTATAAAACACCATACGTGAATTAATATTATACTTTGTCCTTTAAAAAACAAATGATCGCAATAGAGCCACTTTTCTCTTGTCAAAAATACTGCATCTTGATTTTAAGATTTCTATTTTATCCCTTCTCCGGTCTGCTATCAATTCATCATCACTGCGTCACGTGACCAGTGGGTGACTTCTCTTCTAGTTGGGAGTACACTGTGATCTTCCTCATCTATATTCTGCTAAATATGCTGCAATACAATAAGTAAATAATACAGGGAAGCTGATCTTTCAATTTCTTCATAATAAATGTGCAATTGAAACCTGTTCCGCTGCTGTATTTCTGTACAGAGCTTGGTTACGATGCTTTATTTTTGTGTGGAGCCCTCTTCTAGTGCTGTATCTCTGAACTGAGCTTGGTACTGGCACTGTATTTGTGTATTGAGCAAGGTTCTAGTGCAGAATTTATATACTCACTCTGGACCTGTAATTCTGTATATATACACATAATTTTAGAATTAATTCTAGGGGAGGTGGTATATTAGAATATTGGTGGCACTGCATATATTTGTATTAAAGGTATTCAGCTTATGCTAAAATACATTTTGGGGAAGCACTCTATATCATAAAGAGAATTTCCACGATCCAGCACAAAATAAAAAATCCAGCTTTCATTTCTTCATATTAAAAAGGGTACTTTATATACTTGAATATAAGCCAACCCCAGTATAAGCTGTGGTACCTCATTTTACCACAAATAACTGTGAAAACATATTGACTGGAGCATTAGCCTAGGGAGGGAAATGCAGTAACTACTCTTAAATAAAATGTACAGCAGCAGCCTTCCCTTACTAATAAAATGTCCCCTTTATAATGAAATGTCCAGCATGGCCCCATTTATAATGAAATGTCCAGCATGGCCCCCTTTGTAATGATATGTCCAGCATGGCCCCCTTTGTAATGATATGTCCAGCATGGCCCCCTTTATAATAAAATGTCCAGCATGGCCCCTTTATAATGAAATGTTCAGTATGACGTCCTTAGTAATGAAATGCCCAGAGAAGCTCCCTTTATAATGGAATGTCCAGCATGGCCCTTTTGTGACTTCTTCTGGCCGTGCGGACAGAGGCACACCTACACACTTTGCCTGTATACACATTATGAGATGGCGCATCTGCTGACGTCACAGTGTGTGCGCAGGCAGAGCACATAGATGTGCCTCTGCCTGCACCGCCATAAGGAGCTATGAGAAGTGGAGCATCGGAGAGAGAGGAAGCGGTGGAGAGTAAGTATACAAGTTAACTATTGTTATATACTGGTGTATAAGCCGAGTGGGGCTTTTTCAACACAAAAATTGTGCTGAAAAACTAGGCTTATACACGAGTATATGCAGTACATTGATTCAGCATTCCACCATAACAAGCATCACGTTTTGAGTGTTGCCACTCTTCATTATAGCTGTTTCTGATTGGTGGGGAACAATCACATGTTAGAACGGTGTTCACCCAATCACATGTTAGGACAGCGCTCTATATACTTACTCTGGGGGATCAATAACACTGCTTAGTTAGTAATTTAGTAATTTTAGTAATTTTGGGCGACTTTATCGGATAAGTCTTTATTAAAAATTGAAATGGTTAACTAAGTCCGACCCAAAATAAAAGGGGGGGGACACATCTATGTATCATGATATAATTAAACAAAATCCCCCCAAATTACACCAAATCTCACCTTCCGTTAGGTGCAGGGGGAGCATATGCTGACAGCCCGTAGTGTAATGCTGCAAAACTAATCTGAGCCTCGAGCTGTAAAATGAAGAAGGAGCCGGTATATTATGGGATTACATGGATCTGCAGGATATTACACCACATAACAAAATCTGGATATTTTGTGTATGGCTGCGGTGCCGCGCTGTATAGAAACAAGTGTGATATGTTAGACAGATACAAGCATTTGTTTTACACTCCTTTGCCAGCTAATCACACCTCATTGTTAGGAGTGGAACAAACAGTTCTCATTCCACCTGAGAGAACAACAATAAAGAACTATAAGTAGCGAAGGCAACAAAATTATTCTAAAATGTATCCATTATAACCGCTGTCATTTATCCCTGCCAAGCCTTACCTCTAGTGATCCGCTAAGAAAACCGCTTAGGATATTCACCGCATTGTGGGAAATGAAATTTCTAGTCTAGAATTAAAAAATATGTTCTTTTTGCTGCCTGGTCGCTCCATTCACCTGCAGACTAAAGACGCCATTATTCCAATATAAGGCAACATAATGCCAGGTGTGAGTTAGTGCAGCCATTTACTTCCTCCCTGCAGGGCTAGAAATAGAGCATAAACTGCCATAGACATTCCCTCTAGTCCCTATTCCTCTTACTTAGTCTTAAAAAAGTTGTTCATCCTAATGCAGATACCAGAGGGTTAATAAATAACTTTGGGAGTAGCATAGCAAAACCCCAGTTGCAATATGATACTTGCAGGAGCTTTGACAGTGATGTCACAGTACAGAGATAATACACACAGTGATGTCATCGTACAGAGATAATACACACAGTGATGTCACAGTACAGGGATAATACACACAGTGATGTCACAGTACAGGGATAATACACATAGTGATGTCACAGTACAGGGATAATACACACAGTGATGTTACCGTACAGAGATAATACACATAGTGATATCACAGTACAGGGATAATACACACAGTGATGTCCCAGTACAGAGATAATACACACAGTGATGTCACAGTACAGAGATAATACACACAGTGATGTGACAGTACAGAGATAATACACATGCAGAATGTTCCACTTTTTTGCACTCATGAACTCCTGGGTAGCTGTGGCTGTGTGCTTGGGGTCATTGTCCATCTGTACTATGAAGCGCTGTCCGATCAACTTTGCAGCATTTGGCTGAATCTGGGCTGAAAGTATATCCCGGTACACTTCAGAATTCATCCGGCTACTCTTGTCTGCTGTTATGTCATCAATAAACACAAGTGACCCAGTGCCATTGAAATCCATGCATGCCCATGCCATCACGTTGCCTCCACCATGTTTTACAGAGGATGTGGTGTGCTTTGGATCATGTGCCGTTCCCTTTCTTCTCCAAACTTTTTTCTTCCCATCATTCTGGTACAGGTTGATCTTTGTCTCATCTGTCCATAGAATACTTTTCCAGAACTGAGCTGGCTTCTTGAGGTGTTTTTCAGCAAATTTAACTCTGGCCTGTCTATTTTTGGAATTGATGAATGGTTTGCATCTAGATGTGAACCCTTTGTATTTACTTTCATGGAGTCTTCTCTTTACTGTTGACTTAGAGACGGATACATCTACTTCACTGAGAGTGTTCTGGACTTCAGTTGATGTTGTGAACGGGTTCTTCTTCACCAAAGAAAGTATGCGGCGATCATCCACCACTGTTGTCATCCGTGGACGCCCAGGCCGTTTTGAGTTCCCAAGCTCACCAGTCAATTCCTTTTTTCTCAGAATGTACCCGACTGTTGATTTTGCTACTCCATGCATGTCTGCTATCTCTCTGATGGATTTTTTCTTTTTTTTCAGCCTCAGGATGTTCTGCTTCACCTCAATTGAGAGTTTCTTTGACCGCATGTTGTCTCGTCACAGCAACAGCTTCCAAATGCGAAACCACACACCTGGAATCAACCCCAGACCTTTTAACTACTTCATTGATTACAGGTTAACGAGGGAGACGCCTTCAGAGTTAATTGCAGCCCTTAGAGTCCATTGTCCAATTACTTTTGGTCCCTTGAAAAAGAGGAGGCTATGCATTACAGAGCTATGATTCCTAAACCCTTTCTCAGATTTGGATGTGGAAACTCTCATATTGCAGCTGGGAGTGTGCACTTTCAGCCCATATTATATATATAATTGTATTTCTGAACATGTTTTTGTAAACAGCTAAAATAACAAAACTGGCAAATTGGCAAATTTAGTGAAACATAAGAAAAAATATTCATGTCTGGTATCCACGTAATCGTATCAACCCATGGAATAAAGATAACATGATTATTAGGCTATACAGTGAACACCAAAAAAAAGGAAAAAATTCAGTACAGAATTGATGCTTTTCTACTCCTGACCTAAAAAAAAAGTTCATAAATTTTCAACAATAGGGGATACCAACCCCAAAATGGTAACACTGGAAAAAGCATCTCATCCCGCAAAAAAAATGCCATGACATGGCCCCAATAACGAAAAAGTATGTAGGTAACCCAGCAAATGCCCCCTGTATGTAGTTAGCCTAGCACATACCCCCAGTATACATGTATCTACCACATGCCCCAAGTATATATAAAAATATAGAACAGCAGAAATTAAAAAGATGTATACTTACCACCCACATTCCTTCCATCCTCCTCCATTTATCTGCGCTCATCCGCCAGTAAACAGGCAGCGTGATGATAATGCTGCTGGCATCCAAGTTAGGGTCCGACTGGGACTGCCACAGACAAGGCCGATTCTAGCCTTTTTGCAGCCTGAGGCGAAACTTGAAAATGCTGCTCTCCCCCGCACACCCCGTTATGCTACCTTACATACTAGTAGTCAGTCAGTGACACGGAGACATTAGTGACATCTAGTCAGGTGATGATCTGCTCCATCAGAAAGAGGACTTCTTTACAATTTCTCCTGGCCATGGTCTTTCTCTGCTAAATTCATAGTCAAACGTCTGCAGATCTATGCAGCACAACTCCACACTGCTCCCCTAAAAATACCGCAGTCATTTACAGTATAATGGTGGTCCATATTATCCTCACAACATTACTGAACACACTATTCCCCACAAAAATCATCCTTTATATAGTTATATATACAGCAACCACAATTTATTAGTTAGGCCAAGCAGCGTGATAACAGCATCAAGAACGGGGTGGTACAATGATCAGGAGGTGGAGGGCTCCCCATATGTTACGTCTCTCCCTGGAGACTTCCTCAGGGGGACTGTATTCATGGGGACCCCTGTATTGCAATCAAGAGGGGCCGTAACAGTCACAGTTCCAACGACATGCCTCCATGCCGGGGGGTGCTGTCCCAATGCTATCTATCTATGACATGAGTGGGGCATGTCCAGTGCTTGGGCTATCTATATACATGGTATGGGAATTATATATATAATGGAAACCAATGTGCTTGGGAGGGGGAATGGGCAAAAATAATTCCAATCAGTGGTCCCAAAACTCCCAGTGTGTATAAAGCATGATGGATGTGTCTGCAGTTGGTCCAGCAGCTTTCTTGCTTGTGCATATATATATATATTTAGTTCCATAAATACTTGTAGATATACTGTGAATAATTAAAAGGTAAGATTCCAGATTTCACAATTTGGATTAACATTCAAATAAAAATTGGCCAAAAAGTTTTAAAACAGAGACAAATCGCTTTAACAATTCAGGATGCTTTGAGGAATATAACAATTCAGGAGATGCTGGTATATAGTTTGCTGAAATTAGATGAACTATTTTAACAAAGAAGAAGCAAAGTGTGTATAGGCCAAAAATTGTTTGCTTGAAATTAGATGAACTGTAACAATATTCAAATCACAAATGACAGGTTTCTTGATCTGCAATGCAAATTATAAGGTCAATGTGATATTGCTAATATAAAACCCCAAATTTACAGTCTGGGTAGTAAATTCATTTTGTACCACTAGATGTCCCTACAACACATGTTTTTGAGAAAGTATCAAAACTTCAGAAAGGAAGCAGAAGTTTCTTTATAGAGAAATGTGATATGCGGCTGCCATTCTGATGTGACCTAGAATGTGTATTCAATGTACAGGGATTTCTACTCAACTTTTAATAAACCAGGCACATTTTTTGGGGTTGGAGGGGGGCGGTCTCGCACAAAAGTCACAATGGAATGGAAGGTTGTTTTCTGCGCAAATACATATACATCAACATCTGAATTCCATTTAAAAATCAGGCGCAACACTGGAAAATTCTGGGGCGACAGACTTTGCAGGATGGATGTCTTAGGCTCAAAAAACAGATGCAAAACCACCAATGTGCCCCAAAAAAGTTGCAAAAATAAGTTAAAAAAAGAGTGAACAATATGATAATCAATATGTTATCCCCCCTCCCTCCCCCCTTAAAGTGTTAGACTCGGACTGGCCCGCAGGTGGATATGTGATTCATTGGTTCATTGTTCATTGGGCCCCCTGCAAAAGTGATGCTGAGCCGCACTGTACTTCTCAGATATTCAGTGTCTACATTATTGTAATTATTATTTAGCTTTCTTCCAAGTTTTATGTTTCTGTACCGTAGATGGATGGGTGACGGAGCTGACATCGATATGACGTGCCTAGCCCACAAGTACCAACCATCCATGGGTCTGCCTTCTCAATGACGCTGTAAGGACCCAAATACCAATCATATTGCTGATGTGGGGGTATGTATTCCTGTGTCACACAGCTAAGAGGTAAACCTGTCAGGACGTCGGGACATTAAACCATCCATGGGCACTTATGGACCGGTGGTTTATTGTCTCAAATCGGTAATTAATTTTCCCTCCACCCCTACAACAGAGAATATAACAAACTTACATATGTACCTTCACCCTGGTGCATACGCGGAAATGCACTGAAGCCGCTATACTTCACTCCAGCTTCATTGTGCACGTGGCATAGGCAGGGCCAGATTAAGGAACCTAAATTAGGATGGGCTTCCCCCCTGGCTCGGCAGCTGATGCAGAGCCCCCCTCCCCCCGCAACAATATAAAGGCAGTCCCCGGGTTATTTGGTTTGTTCTTAAGTTGAGTTTATATGTAAGTCGAAACTGTATATTTTATAATGGTAGAACCAGACAAACAAAATTTTGGCCCCAGTGACAATTGGAGTGTAAAGTTTTTTTGCTGTGATGGGACCAATGATTATCAATAAAGCTTCATTACAGACACCTTACAGCTGATTATTGCAATCTGGGACTATAGTAAAGCATTCAGCAAGCTTCACCAGAGGTCAGAGGGGTCTGTCTGTAAGTCGGATGTCCTTAAGTAGGGGACCGCCTGTATCTAAAAGATACCACATTCTTAAACTGTTTCATATTTACCAGTGATCATGAACCTTTTAGACACTAGTGCCCGAACTACAATCAAAACCCACTCATTTATTGTAAAGTACCAACAATGCTAATAATGGGGTAGCGCCAGGAGCTGCCTACTTTAGGCACAGTTTCAGCCTCTGCATGTGCATAGGCTGACACTGCTAATACCCTGCAATACATCAGTATTGCAGAGTATTACCATGAACAAGCAATCTGATGATTGCTTGTTCATGTCCCATGGTGGAAGAAATAAAAATGGAAAAATAAATTAATAAAAATGGCTGTAAGCCCCAAAACATATAAAGAGACAAAAAACTTTAAAAAAAATAGTTAAAATCTCTCCAAAACTTATGTTTTTTACCTTTTTAATCCCACAAAAAAATGCAAAAATGATAGAATTTTCCCCACATTAGGGTTTTATTTGGCAAATTTAGTAAAACATAATAAAAAATATTCAAGTATGTTGTCCCCGTATCGACCCATAAAATAAGAATTAAGATAACATGATTATTAGGCTATACAGTGAACACCAAAAATCCAGTACAGAATTGATGCTTTTCTACTCTTCACCTAAAAAAAAAGTTCATAAATTTTCAACAATAGGAGATATCAATCCCAAAATGGTAACACTGGAAAAAGCATCTCATCCCGTAAAAAAATGGCATCACAAGGCCCCAATAACGAAGAAGCTAAAATTTTATAGCCTACAAAAGGGGCCAATGAGGAAACTAAAATCCTGGCAGCTGCAGGTCCCTCCTTCCCTTCTGCACCTCGCTGTGCGCCTATAATACAAGTGACATCCACATGTGGGGGGTCGCTGCACTCAGGAGAAATTGCATAACAAATTGTATGGTGGGTTTTCTCTTTTTGTCTTTTGGAAATGTGTAAATTTTTGGGCTAAATGAACGTATAACCGACACAATTTGACCATTCTAAATTTCACCTCCATTTTTATTCAATTACTATGAAGATCTTAATGAGTTAACAATCTTCCTAAAAGCTGTCTCTGATAGTTTGAGGGGTGCAGATTTGAAAATGGGTTGATTATGTAGGGGGTTTTAATGTTAAATGTTTAAAATTTCATTCAACACAGTATTTATGCCCCCCAAAAATGGGGCTGAGCCATAAGCTATAAAATGGCTACGTCCTTAAGGGGGTTAAGCTTCAAAGTCATGGTAAACAGGTGCACTACTATACGACTCCATACTATAAAGTGCCACAGTCCCCTCTGATTAAGACCCGGGTTGATTGAAGAAGTCGTCCATACCAGTAGTGAAGGACGACTCTTTATCTTCAGGGTCACGTTGAGGTTTGCAGGTCTCCAGTGATGAGTGGACTAAGGATCTCAGAAGGTCTTCATAACATGTGCAGGTCCTCTTCTCTCACACTTTATGGCAGGACAGGGATACGAAGAAACTTGAAGGAAGTCTATGAACAATCTGCAAACTAATGAGATAGAAAACCATCTTGAACACAATAAAGCAGAATGATGTTTTCCTCATCACTTTTCCCTTAGATAAGTGGAATAACAAGTGTGAATCATGTTTATAGCTGTAAGCCTGGCATGAAACCCTAAAGATGCTGTAGAAAAAGCCACAGACTTTAGGCCTGCCATGCATGGAGGTCTATTAGAGGCCAGAGAGGCTATAATAAGCTTCCTGTAAGATACTGATACACTGCACTACATTATATGACATCCAGTGGATGGCAGAGACTCAGGAGCTGTGCTCTTCCCAAAACTCCCATAGAAACCCATACACAGCAACTGCAGCTATACATGGGGGGGGGGGGGGGGGGCTAAGGGTCTCCTATTCTCATGGTTAAAACTGTGCAATGATATTTTTATCCCTATATGAAAAATTAAGTTTATGGAGCAACATAATAACGCTGCATATTCACATTCTATTACCCTGTGCAATAAGAGGGATGTGCTGAGGGAGCAGGCAAGAGAATGAGATAGTGTAACAGCCTGTGAATCTGTAGTCCCTGGTTTATACATGCTTGCTTTTGAGTCCATAGGTCCCATGGACCCATATAGAGAACGTGTTATACATCATGTCTGTTCATTCTGACCCTATCAGTCCAGGGGCAAATCCTACTTACAGTTTGACAGCCTATTCTTTATTTAAAACTATGCAAATGAGTTTTCCAGTATGAGATAAGGAAAACCACACCTTCTTTATCTACCTTGTAAGGCAGCTTTCTTGACATCAAGCATGGCCTTCAGGAAGCCTAATGATATGATGCAGAATTAAAACCAAACCAGTATATCTATTCCAGAAGGAACCGAATCCCAGCTGTAGACAACACTGTTTCGACTTGTTGCATCTCCTCAGTACAGTGTAGGGAACTGGTTTGGATGAATGAGAGGCTTTTGACTAGGGGTTGGGAAGTAAGAGTTCTCCTTACATAGACTGCCACATAGGCCGCCTTGTAGGAGTGGTTTTCGTTATCACATCCTGGAAAACATATTTGCATATTTTTCCAGAATTCTCTAGTGGAACGTCAATGGCTACAAGTCTACTTGCCTTAATCCGCAAACTCCGTATGGAGAACTCTTTATGTATGCAGTGATATCTATCAATTACTTTGTACCAATCCCAATGCCTTCCTAAGCCCAGAATACAGTAAGTGAGGGTGTGATGTACATTGCAGGTTATAGTCATTTGCAGCCACTCTGTATACTGCACCAGTCTGCAGGTCATTTTAGCCATGTTTTATGTACATGTAGTTCTCCGTCTTTCCTGACTGGGTGACACCATATCATTAGATGGAGCTAGACATACAGAAATAGTACAGGAAGTTCTGTCTGCTGTACAATGCATGTTCTTTCCATGATGCAGAGGCCTGATGTAGGTTCCTCATCCTTAGGGTAACAGGAAACTTGATATTTTTGTACTAGATATAAAGTTGTTAGTCTAATCATTTAGGACAAGGGGAAAAGTAAAAAGTTTGTGCCTTTCATACATTAAAAAGTTTGTTCCTTTCATACATGAAAAAGTTTGTGCCTTTCATACATCAAACCTACTGGGGCACATTTACTTACAAGCGCACTGGAGTTCACTGAAAGTGCTCTTCCCATCTATGATGCTGCGTGCGGCCATTCACTAAGATTGTGCGTCCGAAATCATGAATGTGTCGCTTCCCCACTCAGGTCCGACACAGTTCACCATCTTTTTTCTGGTACATCTTTAACATGGGGCTTGTGACACAATTTCAAAGTTAAATATGGCGCTCGGTCCGAATCAGTCGGGTGGAAGCCGGCGCAGCTGCGCCACAAAAGGGTTGTGCGTGTGTGACACAATCCCAGCGCAGACACTTCTTAAATACCAGTGCAAGACGTTTTAGCCATGAAGAATTTGAACAGTCCGACTAAAGTGCACAACACGACCCTTAGTAAATGAGCCCCACTGTTCACCAGGCTACAGACTCATAAGTGGTAACCATGGGGCCCCACAGCAAAACCTGGAGTGAGACCCCGGTACAACATGACAATTAGTAGAACATTTCAAAAAGCTTAGATGATAAAGACTGTAATATCAAAGTTCAGTCATATCACAGTACATGGATAATACACACAGTGATGTCACAGTACAGGGATAATACACACAGTGATGTCACAGTACAGGGATAATACACACAATGTCACAGTACAGTGATAATACACACAGTGATGTCACAGAACAAGGGATAATACACACAGTGATCACAGTGATGTCACAGTAGGCAGATAATACAACATTCAATGTGCACAGTACAGGGGTTTTACACCATGATGTCACATGATACAGGGATACTACACACAGTGCTGTCAAGGTAGAACGGATAATACATCACATGTGATGTCACAGTACAGGATGGATAGCACACAGTGAATGTGGCAGCAGTAGCTAGGTGATATACACACTAGTGATGTCAGCAGTACACGGGATTAGTAGCACACCTGTGATGTCACAGTACAGGGATATACACATCAACTGATTGCACAGTATCGGGATAATCAACCAGGTTATGTCTGCATGGTACAGGGATAATACAACACAGTGATGTCACTTAGTAGCGATGAATAATAACGAGACTACAGTGATCCAGCTGTATGCAGGGATAAATCCACACAGTGTATGTCAGGGCAGAACAAGGGATAATACACACACGTGATGTCACAGTACAGGATAATATCACACAATAGTCACAGTAGCAAGGGATACACAGGCACAGTTATGTCAGGCAGAAGCATAGGGATAATAACACACAGTGGCTGTCAGTAGAGAGGGATATATACAGCCATAGTGATGCACAGTACTAGGGATAATATGGTAACACAGTTGATGTCACAGTATCACAGGGATGATACTACGAATGTCCAGTACAGTGATAATACACACAGTGTGATGTCACTAGAACATGGGATAATACAGCACTAGTGATGTCACAGTAGCAGGGAGTGAATACATCGAGCATATGTCACTCATTTAAGTAGCAAGGTTATAATACAGGACAGTGATTCATACAGAAGCAAGGGTATATAACACATCAGTGCTTGTCAGGTAAAGGATAATACACACAGTGATGTCACAGTAGCAGGGACTAATCACACAGTGATGTCACCGTACAAGGGGATACAATAAAACACACATTGATGTCACAGTACAGGGATAATTACTGGTGTAGACGGCTGAGTTCTCTGCCCCCTGTCTCACTTCCTACTGGCTGCAGTGTGTCAGGTGATCTCTCAGTGTGGAGTGATCTGTAGTGCAGAGCAGCTGGTGGAATGTTTGTGCGCAGACTCTGCCAGATCAGCTGTTGCTCAGGACGGGACACAGCTACCACTAGAGGGCGCCAGCAACCAGGACAAAAGGAGTTATCTCAGTAAGCCTGCATATTTTGTAATAAGTGTAAATGGTGAAAGTACTTGTCACAATGCATTGGACCCAATTACAGCCATTTGCTATGGTGACACAACCCCTTTAATCTCTGGGACACAGAGCCCATCTACTTCCTGAGCGATACGTTGGCTGGACATTCCCAACTTGTGTGTACTTGCATAAAATTGTTTGTACAGATGAAAGAAGTACCAACAGTTATTTGGAAATTTCTATCTAAGCATTACTAGATAATATTTTGAGGTCTAAAGACTTGTATTAAAAAGGCAACACCAGAGACCATGTCTGGGGAAACTAATAAAAGTGTGTGCCTAACCTTGATGCACACAACCAGCGGTTCAGCATGGCATCTATCTTTTAACATGTAACAACCAATAAATAAATAATGTTTTATACAAATTGTTTCAGTCTGTAATAAGTTGTTGACCAGGGACATTGTAAAAATGCCCATGCACCAGTTTTTTGTCGGACGTTGCATGTTCTTTCTCATGCAAACTGCTTGCACATGTATTTAAGAAGTATCCGTGCCACATATGTGTCACATGCAGCTCATTCACGTCACGGCAGCCCTATACCCGATGTGACACAAAATTCTGCACTGAAAGAGGTGTTCTGGTGCACAGTCGGACCGTATGACACATTTTTCATGCAGTGTCAGGCAGAAGTGTGTCTTGCGCCCCATGTTAAAGGTGCACCAAAAAAAATTTGGCGTACTCTGTTGGAACAGTGCAGGGAGTGCCAGATTCATGAAGAATGTGCCCCACAAATCCTGAATCTGGCGTCCCCTGCACTACACAGGTGCACTGCTTTTAGTAAATGTGCCCCACTAAGTATGCAATATTTTTGATAAATGTGCATCTTTATGTTTTAAGATTTATTGTTTATTATTGTTATACTTTTTCGAGTGTATGAGACAATTCTTGGTTTACCATCCTAGAAGAATATGCTTTTCCAACCCTACACTGGGAACTAAAACTTGTTAAAAATTCCAATGTTTCTAAGGCATTTCTAAGCAGCCCTTGAATATTAATGAGCACTCAGCGCAATGAAAAACCCAGTGGAGAAGAAGTATTCTATTCTTCATGTAGTACACCAAGTAGAATGGGAGCGCTTGTATGTACTGTAGATTGACCCTGGAATTAGTCGGGCCCTGAACAGACTATTATTCATGTATACAGTGAAAAACAGTTGCTGCCCTTCTGTTCTGTAAAATGCTTCATTTACAGTTGATGAAAGTATCTCCAGCTCCTTCATTTCAGGAGGAACAATTTGCAGGAGGTGTTCCATGGAGGAATTGGTTGTGGAGGGACTAGGATGCTTCTTCTATCTATTGTGTCAGGTCCACATCTTTACCACAGTACAATTGTGTCGCAATTATTGGATATTTCAGCAAATAAGACACCAGGGATTTCACTCACTACCATTGGAGCTTGGCTTATTCCCATACCTTCAGTTTTCACATTTACACAATAAAGACCGTGGGAATTTCCCACAGTAAAAGCATGAACCTTGGGGTGAATCTAAGGGCATATTCACACAGTGTAGAATAATACAGCAGACTGCTGCATTATTATGAAAGCTTGGCCAAACCACTCCATGTAAAGATGCTTTAACTTCCATTTGTCGGAGGAATTTTTGAGGAATTGATCTCAATTATTGTATCCCATGTGTATTGTTACTGGCCAACATAGGAGTAACTACCTAGGTTTAACAGCTGGATATAGAATCGAAATTCACAATGCTCAAGGGATCAGACAGTGCAGGAGTCCAGGACATTCCCAAACAAGCATCTTCCGGGGATGTTCAATTTAAACCTTTACTACCAAAGATGACAGGTTTTTTTTATATGCCAGATCACGACTAATTAAAAAAGTGTTCATTGAGTTATAGATGGTATAGAAGTAAAACTTTCACTCAGGACACCTCTTTATCAGTCAGAGTAGGAGTAGAGGCAGTTCTGGAGATGGCAATCTGGTGGAAGGGGCCCTCTTTTGTCAGTGTTTGCCCTTACTAGTCTTAATGTAAATTTACCATTTTTGTTAATTCATTGTGAACAAAACATACCTTGAGAATGCTGAAACTACACTGGTGCAGAAACACATCTTGTTTAATCCCTGATCCAAGTGATTTTGCTCAAAAAAACTATTATAAAATTTAGGACCTTGGGAAAGCTGGGTGCAGACTGGAGCCAGTACATAAACACATTTAACAGAGCTTCCTGAACTGTATAGACAGGACTAATCAACCTGAGCTGGATGACTCCTACACTGCAACTGGGGGATGGTGCAACAATTGATTACTTCTGCCTCTCAAGGACAAGACAACAGACTCAGGATTTCAGGACTAAGGCTGGTATCACATAGCTGACACATAAAACATTGAGGCACATTTACTTACCCGGTCCTGCAGAGTTCACGAAAGTGCATTGTCCGACGATCATGCACTGAGCCGCAATTCACTTACAGCGTGCGCCCGATATCCTGCCTGTGTCACTTCCCCATTCAGGTCCGGCGGAGTTCACCTTTTTGGTGCATTTAAGTGCTTGATCTTGCAACACAAATTGAAAGTTAAATCCCGCGCTCAGTCCGAATCTGTCGTATCATCCGATGGCCTGCCCCCGCATGAAGGCCAGTGCGGATGCGCCACAATCCGATCCCATGCGACACAATCCCCAGTCCCAGCGGTGCAAATCCCGAAAACGTTGGAAAATCTGATGAAAAAGCGGACGCAGACCCTTAGTAAATAAGCCCCATTGTGTAGCAGATCTGGTGCTATGGAGCTTCTCAAGCTAAAAATACAAGCATAAGAAAGTGTTTTATATAAAAGAGTAGGAGGGTGTTATAGGAAGTGGAAGCTATCTACTGTATATATTCAGTCTAGTGATGTGATCTAGTGCATGTGGAAACCCAATGCTCAGTGACAGATGGAGAGTGTGCAGGAGGAGGGATATATAATATGCTACCCGATAAGTGTCTTATCCTATCTTCTACTCACAAACACAAGCACACAATGCTTTCACATAACAAATTACACAGAACAATTTCTTGTCAAAGCTGAAAATGCTTGGGGTGCAGTCATTTGGATACTGGAATTGGAAATGGTTTTATGCTGTTCATATTAAAATGAACATCAGGTGTTAGCCATATGAGCATATACAAAAACTTGTGAAAAGTTAGCAGACGTTGTAAAATCATCAAGTGCTTTAAGCATCTGTTTAAAAATTTAATTTCAGGGAATTAACATCACATTTTCAGTTTTATACCCTCTAATTACATTACGATATAACTTTATAAGCAAACCAGATTTATCATAAAATTCACTATGAAAAGATTTCCGTGTCTAAAGCAGAATCAGCTAAAACAGTCATGTACTTGGAAGTAGTAACATATGTTATAAGGGATTTTTCAGCTTTTATTTTTATCTCTACACTGACCAAAAGCTCCTTGTAAAACTGAATATTTACCTGAATCTCCTGCTAAATTGTGAAACCCCAACGTTTATCTTGACTTTGTCATCACTTCAGGACCTCCAGTTAATACTCACAGGCAGGGCTGTATTTAAAGTTGATGCTGCCCAAGACACTTACAGTGGGTATGGTGGGACCCCTTTACATTTTTTATTAGTACACCAGACCCTAGTCCTTTTCCCTACTGTAAGGGATTAGCTCCGGGGATCGTCGTCTCCTAAGCAGACGACCAGCACACACAGGGAATTCACACAATGTGAGTAAGGTTAAAACTGGCCTCAGCCAGCTTTATTTGGCAGTACACAAACTCAAAACATAAAAATAACACCTAAGCCTCTCCGGCACTAACTACACATCGAGGTTCCCTACCTCACCAGGTGCTGGCCTACTGCCAGCCACCCCAAAAACACAGTAACAGTTTACTGCCACCGCTCCACAGGCCTTTGCCGTAGCCTGTCTCTTCCCCAGGGTGGGACCCAGTGTGAAGTCTGCCCCATGTATTAGTGCAGCCCCTCCAGCTGAAAACTAATCAACTTAATTAGACAGACCCAACTTTTCCAGGTCTGTCTTCTACTCAGCTTTTCATAAGGCAAAATGCACATTTTATGCCCAAAAGCTTCTCTAGTGGCAGCCACCCTGCCACACTACTAACTGGAAAGGTTTTTGTGTTCAGAGCGAGAGAAGTTGTTGGGTCCGGAGTTAGTCCGGGTTAGCAGACCATCACCGGTAGGCAGGGATTAGCTTAGCCTTAGAGTACAAGACAGTTTTCCCTCCCTGTTTCCCTAATTCTTGTTGCTCTCTTTAAACGGTTTCCTGATTCCTTGTAAACCATGACAGCCTGAAATGTAATAATGCAACCTACACTTAATACCTGTGTCCTCTGCTAATTCCCCCTGATTGTGATCTGTAGTGAAAAATGCCACCTTTACACCCCTATGCTTGCCCCTGATAGTGGCACCTATATAACAATGTCCACTGCAAGGAGCCCCCACCTTAAAATAGCAACGCTAAATTATTCCCTCCCCACTAAAAAATATCACCCTTACTGAATTGTAGGTTATGTGAGTAATGTCCCGTATAGCAAGTAATGTCCCCACAGCCCGCAGTAAAGTCCCTCACATCCCCAGAAAGTATTGTTCCTCCCAACCCCCAGTAATGTCTGCCCAGCACCCCTGTAATGTCCCCACAACCCCCAAGTAATGTGCCACACAGCCCTCAATATTGTCTATCGTAGCCCAGTAAGTTATGTTCCTCATAACCCCCAGTAATGTTCCCACAGCCCCCAAGAAATGTCCTCCCAGCCCCAGTAAGTAATGTCGCCCACAGCCCCTAGTAATATCCCCCAGTCAGTTATGTCCTCAGAGCCCCCAGTAATATCCCCACAACCTCCAAGTAATGTCCTCACAGCCCCCAAGTAATTTACACCATAGAGCATCTTAATGTCCTCTACAGCCCCCGTAATGTCCCCACAGCTCCAAGTAATGTCCTCACAGCCCTAAAGTAATGCCATCACAGCAACCCCAGTAATTTCCCCATAGCCCCCAATAATGTTCCCTCAGCCCCAGTAAGTAATGTCGCCCACAGCCCCGTAAGTGATTTGCCCAATTAATTTATGTCCTCACAGCCCATTGTAATGCCCTTACAGTCCTTCAGTAATGTCTCCACAGCACCCTAGTAATGTCCTCACAGCCCCCCAGTAATGTCCTCACAGCCCCCAAGTAATTTACCCCACAGACCCCCTTAATGTCCTCTACAGACCCTGTAATGTTCACACAGCCCCCAGTAATGTCCTCATAGCCCTGTAAGTAATATCCCCCAGTAATGTCCATCTAGCCCCAGTATGTGATATCCCCCAGTAAGTTATGTCCTCAGTTATATCCCCCCACAGTCCTCCAGTGATGTCCTAAAAGCCCACAAGTATTGTGTCCCACAGACTTTCCTAATTTCCTCCACAGCCCCGTAATGTCTTCACAGCCCCCCAGTAATGTCCCCCACAGACCCCACTAATGTCACCACAACCCCCTGATGTCACAGTACAGGGATAATACATACAGTGATGTCACAGTACAGTATAAACTGTATATTTTATAATTTTAAATCCAGACAAAAATTTTTTTTTTGCCCCAGTGACAATTGGAGTTTACATTTTTTTTGCTCTAATGGGACCAAGGATTATCAATAAAGCTTCATTACATACACTTTACAGCTGATCATTGCAGCCTGGGACTATACTAAAGCATCCAGAGACTTCACCAGAGATCACAGTAGGGAGAGGGGTCCGTCTCTAACTGGGGGCCATCTGAAAGTCTGGTGTCCTTAAGTTGGGGACCACTTGTATTTCCATTAAAGTGAATTCTTTTAGCTAGAACTTTGTGTATTTGTGATGGGGTTTTTATTTGTAGAGTAGGTTTGCATTATTCGCATAGGGAGGCCACTTGTGTGCCTAGCTCCTTTTTGAATATTTCCATGCTTGTGAAATGTTTTGGGATATAAAATTGGTGGGTTTTTGCCTACATTGTTCTATTGTGTAAAACCCCTAAAGGGCTGTGTTATTCTTCTTATATTTGTAATCCATTTCTTCTAAAATCAACTTTTAAAAACTATGCTAAAGAGCCTTAATGCCCATGGGGGCATTACCAGAGCCCCTCTGTGCTGCATATTCACAGGCTGTGATCCTAACTCCGTCAAAAACATCAAAAGGTTTATCTCTGCTGCAAAGTTCCTTTGTTAATAACCAAATAGAACAGTAGCTCCCTATATAAGTCCCTCTTCCAAAGTAGAAACTGTACAATGATCCAAGCGGATAAGAGGGTATTCAGTCTTACTAATCACAGGGGTCCTCCGATCTCCAGGATGCCCTTGGGTTGTATTCCTCATGGCACAATAGCCACAGGTCTTCTGCTTCTGGATCATCTCGCTGGTTCATGCTCCAAATCTCATTCAAAGAACAGATCACAGCATGGTGTGATAAAGAACATTTCAAATCACTTTCAAATAGACAAAATAACCTGAAATAACCTGAACTCATCTCTGCTCGTCCGCTATCTGTAGACGTCAGCGGGCTCAGGTCCGGAGTCTGCAACAATGTCTTAAGACGCTGGTAGCCGCGGGAGCAGGACCAGGTCTCCGGGTGTCGGAGACACCGAGAGACCCTAGGGAGAATGGAGATTACCCTTCTCCACTCCTCACAGCGTTGCATGAAGTAGTGCGATGCATAGAGGAGCAGAACCGGCACTGCCCTCGGCTCTATAGACCCGGCGGTCACGTGTACCAGGTCTAAAGGGGTGAATCAGAGCTGCTGAGTCTGATCAGCATCAGCCCTCACAAGGGCCACTTCCCCCTGTAACTAGGGCTCTTATAGATGCCTCAGTTACGGGAAAAAACTTGTAAAAGAAAAAAAAATGTGAAGATGCGAAAAAAAATCCCCCACCACAATATAAAAAACATCACCAAAGTAGCCCCGTTTACCCAAGTCTATACATATTATACATCAAAACAACCAAAACAAAATAGTGAATTCATAAATGATGTTAATTTTGAGTTAATTTGAAATTTTTATTCAAAAAAGTAATATAAAAATATATATTTTTTCCACTTTAAACCACTAAACCGTAACCATAAAACTAAAAATGTAAAAAAAAGGTTTTTAACTTTTATTACGTTTTAGCTAAGTCTATGTGTCCCACAGAAAAAAGGAAGCAAAAGTTTTAAGGTAGCACACAAAAAAAGAAAAGTGATGGCCCTTAAACCGCCACATACAAAAATTTGCTAAAAATACCCAATCCCCAGAGCCTTTTCAGGCCGATCACTAATGAGTTAAAAAGGTCTTGTCCCCACAATGTCTCCTGCGGCCTGGTGCACACACTGGCTTCCTCCCTTTTAAAGGGCCAGCGGCCACCCTGTTAATTCAATAAATAGCCGTCCCTTTCCTACATACCCCGCTGAAACTTTGTGCCTTGTGACCTAGAGAAAGCTTGTTTCTTTATGTCCTGCGCTTGTATTGTGATTTCCCATTGTGACCTTGATTCTTTTCCTGCTCCTCTGCTGCCAGCCCTGACCTTCTACTTTGCCTTTGGTTTCAATCCCGTGCTGCCTGTCCTGACCTCCTGCCTGTCCCCGACCACAATTCTGCTCTTTGACTCTGAACTTTGCCTTGGCCACCACGGCGAGCAAAGTCACGCCTGTGGAGCGACCTGGTGGTATTCCGCTACACCAAGTTCAAACTGTTTTGTAGCGGGCTCTGGTGAAAACTGGGTGCCACTTAGATTCCGCTCCCAGCTGTTGGCTTACGTCAGCGATCGCGGTGGTACAGTGGCTCCACTACCCCTGATCCTGACAGGTCTAAAATAATTCTGCTATAAACAGCAATGTGATCCAAATCAGGATAATCACAACCAGCGTCACCCTCTTTATTATCCTCTTCAAATTCATAGATTTGTCACCATACATAATTTTGTTGTATTTCTCACAAAATAATGAATTCTATTGTTTGTTGTTTATCTGAGGTTGTTTTTATTACATTATAAGGGCCATTAAGTTTTTTTTATATGTCCTTATATGCAAAATAGTATCCTTGAAGGAGGATGTCCCTTCTTCTTTCTCATGATTGTATGGGCATCATTTGTATTTCCTGATAGTGAGTTTTTATTTTTCCTTTATTTCCAAAATATCAAAGTAGCACTTTCTTAGGTTCTACTTTTCTCTCTATAAAGTAATCTAGTCCGGAGATGATCAAAAATCATTTGTTTTGCCCTTCAGTGAGGAGCCATGGGAGAAGCTGTTAGTATGACATATAGATCATAGAGCAGTGGATGAAGGTGAATGGTATCCGTGTGTATTACTGTCACTTATGGGAAGACGTTATAACATTGTCAGGTGAAGGATATTTGTAGCAAGGATATTGAAAGTATTTTGTATGTTGTTAGTGAACATACATAAGCAGGTCTTCCATCTTCTTGCTTGGAGATGCACATGATTAAATAGGTAATTTACAGGAGGCAAGCTGGGAATCAGGATAAAATGCACCGCCAGCACCGACCATGCATCTCCTCTAATGGGTAAGGTCATCTCCCTGATCCGCTCAGTAATGCTACATCTCATAGAATATGGTGCTCCCTAAGTAATATTTGTAGACCCATCTACAAGGTTAAAAGCTGCTTTGAAACCAGATTATTGCTGTTTATTTCCAAGGACAAATTTATTGGGGTCCATTTGTTATCAATATGCTCATAGGAACAAAACTTTATCCAAGTTAAATCACCTAAAGTATTTACAGATAATGCAAACTGTATAAGGGTATATATATATACACAGAAGTATAATAAATTTTGGCTTTCACCAACTATATAAATTTTAACTGTCCTTGAATTTTCTTCAGGGGTAGCAGCCATAGCAGCTGCTATTGGCCTGCCGCGTCAGGGGGCCCAGCCACCCTACCTGCCTCAATAAAGAATGGTCGGTAATACATTAATTTAGCCCTAAAATGTACACTTTTCCAAGAGATAAAAATTGGCACCTTTTTGTAGGCATTTTAGTTTTTCCGTTAGTGGGGCCGTGTGTGGAAAATTTTTGGCAGGATGATATGCATTTTCCAGTGTTACAGATATTTTGGGGTTGCTATTCCCTATTGTTGAAAACATATTAACTTTTTTTTGGTGGTGGAGGAGTGGAAGAGCATCAATTCTGTAAGTGATTTTTGACTTTATTTTTTTGGGTGTTCACCATAAAGCGTATAGAAAACGCCTAACAAATGGAGCAAATAATACTGAGGCAGTCAAATATATCTGAAGCACAGCAATTCCATTACTACAACTTAACATCTACTTCTGATCAATAGAATTTTGCATATGCATCACATACAAACAAAAATGTGTAAAAAAAAAATCTGTGTACCCTTAACACCTGTACACGGTAAAAAAGGATTGGTCTTACCACAGCATGGTAAAGCCACTTGGTCAGGAGTCTCAGGGAGAAGGTGAGTACCAGGGAGATCTGTCTCTATCCCTTCTTATTATCTGTGCCCTTACAAGCCCAATGACTCCTGCCCTTACAAGGACAGTACCCAGAATCTGTCCCTGTAGGTGGCTATTCTGGCCCTTAAAGCACACATACCTACGCTCCCTCACGTTTCATCAATGCTTTAACTCCTCAGGGGATTTAGCAGTTTAATTCCCGCAGCCCTCCACCTTCACAGAGGGCTAAGATATGACCAATAATGCCGATCCATACTTATGGCTGGCGACCAGCATTGTAGTTCCCCTGGTCTATCAAACATGGGGGGAACAAGTTAGTATTGGGCCTCATCTTACTAATAAAGGAATGAAACCTCCAGTTACATCTCATGTTTTGGAAATGTATATAATCTTTAGACTTGTCTGTTGGTCTGCAGTGTTCGTATCTAGATTTGATTGTAAGATATACTGTTTTTTTTACTGGAAATGTACTGATGTTACATCTATTTGCTGGCATTTACTTACCTGGTCCTGCGGAGTTCAAGTGTATTGTCTGACAATAATGCACTGTGCCGCAATTCACTATGATCGTGCGCCGATATCCTCCATGTGTCACTTCCCCACTCAGGTCCGACAGAGTTCACCTTCTTGTTCAAGGTGCACGTAAGTACATTTTCTTTCAACACAATTTAAAACTTAAATCCCGCGCTCAGTCCGAATCAGTCAGATCGTCCGACGGCACGCCCGCTGATTTCTGTTGCATTGAAGTCAGTGCAGCTGCGCCACAATCCGATCCCCTACGACACAATCCCAGCACAAACACCTGTTAAATACCTGTCAAAGCTGCGCAAATCTCGAAAAAGGCGAACAGTCCGACGAAAGTGCGATCTGCAACCCTTAGTAAATAAGCCCCATAGCGATATTCCTGATTTTTGTGGGGGTCAGATAATGTTCTAATGTTTATGGAGACATCCAATCTCTTCTTTTGAAGGTGATGTTTAAGGAAGGAGGGACCAAGTATTTTAAATTTGACAAGTCCAATCATTTTGTTCTCAGAAGAAATAAGTAGCCTCAAACAGCTATAGGGATTATAAAGTTCCCAATTTCTGCCTAGGACCCCCCTCACCACTAACTGCTTGGTCAGGTAACTGCTAGCCCTCAACACGCCTGATGTCCCATGGAAAGAGGCTTGTTGCACTTTTCCCCACTGGAACTGGTTAGTTAAGACGAGTGTTCTTGCCAAAGTGGAGGTGATACAATTAGGCAGTTTCAAGGTGGAAGCAGCCATAGGCTTGAGATGCAGAAAGGAAAGCATGGACCCTACAGAAAGAGAACACAGAGATCCTCAGACCAGATCTCCCTTCCATGTAATGGAACCAGGCAATAATTTAGGTTTCTAATTTATTTATATTTATTTGCCAGGAAAAAGGCTTAGTCAGAGTCAGGATCTGTTATAGATAAAGTGTGGATTTGAGCAAAATTAAACCTGTGACCCTAAGTACTGAAATACATTTTTTAATCCTAAAACATGATCACATTGCATTTATTTAAAAAAATTGTGCTTACACAAGCTTCAACATTTATGTTCACACCAAATAAACCGGTCGTATGATAAATATCCCCCATTGTACTTAAACCACTACAATTGCAAATTTTCTAAAAATACCCGGTCAATAATGAATGCCCTTCATAAAGGATGTATGGAGGGGAAAATAGCTTATCCATTACACTAGTATGAAAGATTCTTCCGAACCAAATCCGAAAAGTTTTGGTTTTGATCCGGTGCCTGAAAAATACCAGATTAGCACCAAATCTACAAACCAACGAATAGATTATCTCTACATATAAATTTACATAACTGAACCAAGCTCCACTTCAATTATCTTTTGCCTTCACATCAAAGGATCGGAAGTCATGTAAATATCCCATTAAATGTACAGAACTAATGAGATTTCCTCCATGGCTGGAGACGTTCCTGGATTGGCATGTATCAGTGCCTATGCCCGGCTATTAGGCCAGTGAAAACATGTTTCCCAACAGATTTGTGAGACATATTCTCCAGTTGGAGGGGGCGAGGAGTGCATAGAGGCGAGCGGGGCCACTGTGTGAATCATTTATGAAGCTTAATAAATATGCTAATCTGGAACGGTGCAGGAGAAAGGCCTGGTGCTCTGCCATGTTAATTATTAAAACCTAACTATTTCACAAACGGAAGCCGCTCGCTTAATGGTGAGCTTCTATAAGAGTAAAAGGCATCGGGCATTGGAGGTCTGGCCAGAGTGTGCTGTGCCGGTATGCCCTCCGCCGGCTTCAATCTGATTATCTGCCAAGGTCAAGAAGAAGCTGCTGGGTCTGTAGCCCCCTGCAGAACCGGCAGCCGCTTCAGAGATGTGCTTCTTTTAGCTTATCTCCATCTCACTCCCAGTTGTCTTGCATTTTTTGCTTACAGCTTATTAACAGGTCACCGCTTTTGGCTGCTTATTAAGTATAAATATACAAAGCGTTACAAGTCTAAATCAACAGTCTGGGTCATTCTGTAGACTGCTGGGTCATGGGGCAGTGCTAAGCACTCATTGGCGGCTACATGCAGCGGAATGAAAATAGTCATGAAGTGCAAAGACTATACAAAGGCCATTCTGTATGTATATACTTAAATATTCTGCCAGGGATCAAAGGTTTTTACAGTCACAGGCCCGGTAATAGAAGAGACTGGATAATTCAAGACGTTATCATTATCAGACATAAGAATCAGAGTGTTCAAGAGGTTAAAGGGTTGATACAGTTTTAAAAAAAAAAGTAATTTATACAAGTTTACAATTTTGGGCAACCAACCTGAATTCTCAACCCATGATATATACTACATATAGGGGGAGATTTACTCTGGCTTCACTGCCAGTTTTCTGGTGGAGATAGCATGCAAATCCCCCCCCCTCCGCATTCCACATGGCCATGTAGGGTGGTCCATGGGAATGCAGGGGGCTCTATTAGAAATCTCCACCATATCAGACCTGGACTAAACAGGTCCAGCCTGGCAGAGATTTCTACTAAGAGACCACAGCCACGGGCTAGTGTGGGAATTTTAAGACTGGCGGTTAAAACCTTAATAAATGTCACCCATTTTCCTTATTTTTGCAATGCATAGCTCCTTTAATGTAGTCATGACTTACGGTACTCATCCAAGATATGATTTGCTGAAGCTTCGCCTAATTTATTTCTCGTAAGATTCAATTCATATACAAACCGATGTTGCCACAAATTGTCCTGTAAATTGATATCTAACACCTCCCCCCCCCGGTCCTATTAAACATAGTTATTATAATAAAAATCTTGTTTCATTCCACTTCTACATTTTTTAATTGTGGTTAGTGAAAGGTATAAGGTTAACGATATCCCTAACCCTAATCCTTGTACTAAGTTCTCAGATGATTGACATAAGTAGCGCTAGTTATAATAATCTTTATATTAATCTTTATTTATATAGCGCCATTGTATTCCATAGCGCTTTATAAATTAGGAGACATATACACATAAAATAAGACAGAGTAAAAACATAGTCATATGGAACGATAGGAGTGAAGGCCTTGCCCACAAAAGCTTACAGCCTAAGGACGTGGTGGTCCCCATAGACGCCTATGGCACAAGGATGTCTTTTTAGTTCTGTTTTTATGCAAATTAGCCTCTTGGTGCACCTGTAACTTCTCTTGACATCTCTCTTATAGAAAAAAAGATCTAAAATAACAAATAGCCTGTATTCTTTCAATGTTGTGTATGACTATTGTTCTGTTATTCTTCTTGGAACATATGTGCTACATGTGATACCCCAAAGGGTATCTTGAGCATAAATAGTGCAACTAGTCACAACCCATTGACAAGTAGAATGATATCAATTTATTTGTACATTTCCAGGAGGAATAACAGAGGAATGGAATGCTGATGAAATATTTCAAAGAATGCTCCAGAATTGTTGTTTATAGTAATATATATATATACCATATATATATGGAGAGCAGACGCCTCCTCTTTACCATGTGTTATATTATTCATCATCCTTAGTACTGCTAAATATAGAGCAATAGTTATATAAACTAATGAAGCTCTGAAAAGAGATAAATGTAGCATGACTGTTATTAGAATTGCACATTCTTCTTACTTCTCATAGTACTGTGTATCAGCTGCAATGGGAAGCTTAAAGTTTTATATTGCTGCATTATCATTGTAATGATGAGATCAACAATTAAAGGGGCGGTCAGATGTAAAACTTTTACTCTCCACTGATTCTAATTTTGGGATGACAAATCCCTTTGCAGCTCACTTAAATTACATGGTAACATATATACTGCATAATAAATTTACAACTTGGCCCCAGCTTCGTTTAGTGCATTACATTTCTTAATATTTAATAGTTTTGTATGCTGGACAAAGTTCACGGCTGGGGTAATCCATGTATAATGAAGGGAACCTTACAACAGAAGTGGAATGAAAAGAACCACTACCAGTATGTTGTGAAGCAGAGTAACATCTTCCAGATGTAAATTGGCTGTAAAACATGGAGGTGGAGAGTTTAGTGCTGAAGTCAAGCTCTCCCCACCTCAGAATTCCTGTTCTGCTGTGATCAACATCATTCACCACACTTCAGTAGAGATGGTTAGTGATATCCCTGGATGTAGGGCTGTTAATTACAGTGAAGAGGACATTCTTAGGCAAGGAGAACTTGACTTCAGCGATGAACTCTCCGCCTCTGTGACTTTATACAACCAGTTTACATCTCACTTCAAAGTTGATTTTCTGTATGATGCCACTCCAATAGGCCGAGAAACGTGATCTAGGAGGTGTTAATCTGCTTTACAATTTACTGGTAGTGGTTTATTAGGTCCATTTCTGCTGACAGGTTCTCTTTTAGTTCTAGTTAGAAGTTAATGAATATTATTGAATAAGTTACCAGGGTACAGGGTGAGTTCCGGGAGGTCAATCCAAAACCAATCTTAGAAGTTTTCAGATTACAGGAATACAGTTATATTTGCCTGTCTTTTGGGTCCCTCCAAATATGCAGTGAATTTAGCATTAGTCAGACACCACAAAGTCACATTGTGATGTTGGGTGCCCCGTATTATCAAAGACTTTAATTAAGAAGTGTTATTTTACATTAAAAGCGTCAATTATACCTAAAGTTATCACAGGATTTTGGATACCATCCAATATCCATGCTGAGTGAAAATAACACTAAAAGTTAATTAAAGATAATATTTATATTATGTAAGAATTATTATTTTTATATTATTATATCATTGCAAAATGATTGGTTAAAAAATTGAAAAATTGAAATATAACATGGCATTCAGACACTTTGCTTTGAGACTCTGTATTTAATTAAACTCATTAGACTTGATTAGGAAATTGCATGTCAGATCACATGAGAATCATAAGTCTAAGGAACTGCCCAAGAAGTTCAGAGACATAATTATGGCAAGTCACAGATCTGGGCAAGTTTACAAAAGAATTTCTGCAGCACCCAAGGTTCCTGAGAGCACAGTGGCCTCCATAATCCTTAAATGGAAGAAGGTTGGGAAGGCCACACATGGCCCTCACACCTCCCCAACAGCATTTTACCTCCAGATATGAAGTATTACCATACTAAAGAAAAATTGCATAACAACCTATGGGGTGCATTCTAATTTTTCCATGTGATATAACTCCTGTCCAGTACGATGTGCTCCCTCTGTGGGACCGAACATGTTCAGGGGGCCAAAGGTTCCTTATCTTAGCTTTGAGGAGTTTTCTTATCTGTCTTGCTTAATTTAGTATGTATTATTTGCCCTGAAACGCAAACATAAAAATCAAGCAAGATAAACCAGGGACACTTACTCATAGATCCAGACTCTATGACTGTAGGATTATTCTTATAGTTATCCATGGCCTCCTTTCTTCTAAAATCAGCTTTAATAATTATGCTAATGAGCCAGAGGGTGTGGTATGGGTGTGTTATCAGAACCCCTCCATGCTGTAGCTTCAAAGGCCCCCACAGCGCCCAGTAAGTAATGTCCTCCCACAACCCCCACTAAGTAATGTCCCCCACAGCCCCCCCCAAGAATGGATGTCCACAACAGCCCCCCAAACATGGATGTCCCCCTAAACCCCCTTCTTCAATAAAAGATGTTTCCCACAGCCTTCCACCCCAAATTATGTTCCCCACAGCCCACCACAGGAATGGATATCCTCCATTCTTACATCGTCTCATTACAGTTAAAAAATTAAATAGACCCTAATACTAACCTATCTTTAGTGTTGCTTCCCTTTTCTTGCCAATGTGCGGGATGGGGTGCAGTGATGTCATCATATTGTGTCTCCATTATAGCCAGCTGCTTTAAGCAGGAGATATGGTGTTGTGGTGTCATCATGTCTTCTGCTCTATGCAATGGAGGACAGAGCCCACAGCTCCATTTCCACCAATAATAATAATTCTTTATTTATATAGCACACACAGATTACGCAGCGCTGCACAAAGCTTGCCAAATTGTTCCTTGTCCCCATGGGGCTCAATCTAAACAACCCACCAGTATGTTTTGGAGAGTGGGAGGAAACTGTAGGAAACCCACGCAAACACGGAGAGAACATGCAAACTCTTTGCAGATGTTGACCTGGGTGGGATTGGAACCCAGGACCCAAGTGCTGCAAGGCAGAAGTGCTACCCACTCAGCCACCGGACACAGACATGGTGAAATAGGGGAAAGCTACCTGGACAGCGGAACAAGTGTACTGCTGACCAGGGGACATCAACAGTATGGGCCCTAGATATTTCAGCATAGCGATGCCCCTTATATGAGCTATGGATTTTAAGAAAAATAATTGAATGGGAAATGGTAAGAAGATCTGATGACATGTTCCCTTGCTGAAATGCAAACAGACAAAAATAGACAAAACTGTTACTGGTATTTCCACTGGGACATTTTTGAATATGCATGTACCAAAAATGCTACTCCTACCTGTCACGGGTGGTCCCGCAACCCATATCACGGGTCGCAAGCTCACCCATACCTCTTGCCCCCCGCCAGCACGGCGCACGCGCAACTTATGGGTTCCCGGCTCCTGATCTGTCCTGTCCGGCCCCGGCTGCTGCTGCTCTGTCCTCCTCCTCGGCCATGTGCGCGCGTTCCTGACTCCTAGGGCGCGTGCGCTAGCTTCTGCAGATTTAAAGGGCTAGTGCGCCACTAATTGGCACTGGCCTTTCTAAGGTAAACTATTTAACCTTGCCTCTTCCTGTTACCCTTGCCGGATCTTCATGCCTATAGCCTTAGGGAAAGCTGTGTCTATGCCTTGTGCTGTTTGTGTGAATTCCCGTTGTGACCCTGGTTCCGTTTCCCCCCGCTGAGAAAAGTAAAGGGTTGGGAACGGTCCCAGTGATTGGACTACCCCTTTTCGGCTCATAGGATTGGTCATCAATGTAAGATATAAGGTTTCCAACACCAGAACAATCATTGAGATTAATTAACAGATATAGTCAATAACTAAATAATAACTACACCATAATCCTTTTGACATACTATATGTACATATTCCATTAGCTATACAATGATCTCACTTATGGTCAGTGCTAGTTATTCTGCTTCCATGACTTGGATTTGATCTGTTCATTGTATCATAGGTTAATTTCCATTCTGCTCAATAGCTGACAAATATTCACATATTTATGTTCATTATTATTTATTGTCTCATAAATAATCTGTTTAGATTACATTACATTATTTACAGACGTCCCCCCCCCATAACATCCGAAATAAATGCCAACAAGCTCCGCTCTAAAATGTAAAGAAAGACAATAATTTGATGTTCTGCTTAATTATAAGCTTTGAGCAGCAAAGCATTGTGTCTGCATTGTTCTCTGGAGCACTGTAAGTGCGCTATTTAGTAGCTGAGCTAACATGCAAATCTAACACTGTCTACGGCGGCTATTAACATTCATGCAGTCAGTAAAATAGAGGACTGTACAGAGAGAAATGAGGACAGGGCGTGAATTTTGCCCCCCAAAGAAGAAACCCCTATGGGATAAAGAGCAGAACATAAAGGCAACAAGTAAGTTCCGCAATATAAAAAGAGCTCGGCTGGAAGGGTGAAGAACATCTGCCGGGGCTTTGTGAGCGGTGACAGATAATGAGGCACCTGGGAAGGCTGCGATGCTCGATCAATATCCCAGCCTCAACGTGTGATGTTCTCAAACTATTGAGTGGCTTGAGGTTTCAAACCTATATTCTCACAAGATGTCTTATAAGCTAAGAAAATCGATACATAATAGAAAATTTGGCAGATAACGCATTAAAATGGAAGAGTCGTGCTTACTTTCTCTATATCCCCAGCCCTGGCCGATAATGATTTCCTATGCAAAGCTATTTTATAGTATGATGGAGATTTTAGAATGTTCCACTGATCAACTTTCAATTATTATCACAAGTGTAAAAGAGAATCTTCTGGGGCTTCCAGCATATCAGCGACCAATGTGATATTTATAGATGATCCAATAGACCCTGGGGCGAAACAATTACAGTCACAGAGGGTGCGACTGGGCCTGCTGGTAGAGAAAGGCCCAAGGTTCTGCGTTGTGCTGCACTTTTATACACTGCAACCACGTTTAGTGCACAAAACACATGTGGTTGAGCTGCACAGCCACGGGCCCCAGTGGCATAACTTGAAGCTGATGGGCCCCAGTGCAAAGTCTGTGTCAGGCCCCCGACTATAATGTATTGTGTATAGTACTAGTTTTTTCATATGGGAAAGTGACTCCTTATGAGCCCCCTATGCCTCTTGGGCCCGGTTGTGACCGCACCCTCTGAACTCCCTCAAGTTACGCCCCTGGCGGGTCCTCCTTTCCCAAGTGACATTCAGCGCACCTGCTATTGCATGGTAGCTTCTAGTGTGTATGATGTCACGGGAAGGGGAGGAGCCTCCTGGGAAAGGGGTGTGGCTTCCTACACAGTCTCTTCACAGTGAAGTAGGTAGAAAAGCTGTAATGTCTGACTACATGTTGTTGAGGAGAGAAAACACACAGGAGCAGTGTGTGTACATGTGTATGGAGGTGAGGGGGCTTGACAGGAATGGATGTGATGGTTGAAGTGAGGTCAGGTGAACTGCTACAAGATATGTATGTTACATGGGACTGTGTGCCTGGCGGGGGCTGAGGTTGCATGAGGTTTAAATTACAAGGGACTGTATTTTCTGGGAGGGTGAGGTTTATGTCACATGGGACTGCATGTCTGAGGGTGAGGTTTACAAATTCCTGGAAAACTGCTGGTGCATTACAAAGTCCAAAGGGCATAACTAAATATTCAAAATGCCCATCACGGGTGTTAATGGCGGTCTTCCACTCGTCACCCTTCCTGATGCGAATAAGATTGTAGGCACCACGATGATCCAACTTGGTAAAGACTCTCGCGGGCCTGTAGACGATCAAACAACTCCGTGATCAGCAGCAAGGGATAGCGATTCTTAACGGTGACTTTGTTAAGACCGCGGTAGTCTATACAGGGGCGAAGAGAGCCATCTTTCTTGGTGACAAAAAAGAAACCTGCGCCAGCTGGAGAGGAGGATTTACGTATGAAACCTTTTTGCAGATTTTCCTTAATATATTCAGACATGGCGGCTGTCTCGGGTACCGAGAGCGGGTACACCCAACCCCGTGGAGGAGAAGAGCCGGGCAGCAAGTCGATGGGGCAATCGTAGGGACGATGTGGAGGAAGAGTCTCAGCCTGTTTTTTGGAAAGAAGCAGGGGTTCCGTGCGAAACCGGATGGGCACGGAAAGAATCTGGCCACTGACTGAGGCAATGGACAATGGTTTCTCAAGACGAACCACTGGGAAGTGATGCCGGGAGACCAGGGCTGCGTCCATAAAGTTTGCTGTAGAGCCTGATTCCAGGAAAGCAGAAACTTGGATCTGGGTGCCGGTGTCTACACTGAGGAGCACAGGAATAATCAGACGTGGAAAAGCTTGGCACACACCTAGGGACGCTTCTCCCAAGGGCCCTAGGTGCTGGCGTTTCCCGGACATTGGGGACGAACAGGACAAGTCCCAATGAAGTGCCCTGGATTGGCACAATACAGACAAAGGTTCTCCTGTTGTCTTCTGGAACCCTCTTGTAGAGAGAGCCGGATTCTGTCCACCTGCATGGGTTCCTCAGCAGACGATACAAGCGGAGGCTGGAGAGGCCTTTGGATGGCAGGTGCTAGGCGAGGAAAACGTCTTACCTGAGCTAGAGGATGCTCAGAGCGAAGTTCCTCGGCGCGTTCCTTAAACCGGACATCAATCCGAGTGGCCAGTGTGATGAGACCACCCAGAGTTGACGGTAGATCCCGAGCCGCCAGCGCATCTTTGACCTGCGGCGAGAGTCCTTTCTTAAAGGTGGCGATGAGATCTGCATCGTTCCAGGCAAGTTCAGAGGCCAGGGTGCGGAACTGAACAGCATACTCTCCCACAGATGAGTTGCCTTGGTGCAGGTTCAACAACGCAGTCTCGGCAGAAGAAGCCCGTGCTGGTTCCTCAAAAACGGCCCGGAACTCCACCAGAAAAGCCACGTGAGTAGCCGTGACCGGGTCGCCTCTGTCCCAAAGAGGAGTGGCCCACTTTGGAACGCTCCGTGACAAATTGCGAAGGCATAAGTTCTATTTGTAGAGAGCATTGAGTAATAAAACCCCTGCACTGTTTGGGGTCTCCGTCAAATTTGCTGGGCATTCTGGGGGTGAGGTTTATGTCACATGGGACTGCATGTCTGGGGGTGAGGTTTATGTCACATGGGACTGGATGTCTGAGGGTGAGGTTTATGTCACATGGGACTGCACATCTGGGGGTGAGGTTTATGTCACATGGGACTGCACATCTGGGGGTTAGGTTTATGTTACATGGGACTGCATGTCTGGGGGTGCGGTTAGCAGTTGAGGCAGGGTACATATAATTTTTTAATATTTTTTTAAATTTATATAATTAATTTATATATATTTTTTTAATTTTGCTTTCCCCGTCCCAGCCTGCACAAGGTTGTCCAGAGTTCTTGGAAAACCCCTCTAAGTGTCCCAATTTTACCAGTTGAAACAATGGTAACTATGCACCCCACTGAACGTATCGTGGATGATAAATTGGTTCATTTGGTTACTACCGAGGCTACTCCGCCCTTATCTGATACTTTTGGGGTATGAAATAAGTATTTTGTCTATTATATGTATTTCATTGCTCTTACAATAAGTCTAAGTGGAAGAATATAGAGTGGAAGAACATTTTTACATTAATTACCCCTCCACCATTGATGAACAGCGTCATGTACACATTAGTAGCTCATTCCACAAGTTCAACTGGCAATAAAACAACCTCTCTCCGCAAAAACATGTCGGAGAATAAATATTAGTTTAGACAAATGGCAGCCCTATTACCCTTCATTCTTTCATGTGACATTTACCTGTGAGCCACTTTCACAAATTGCTTGGTGTGACACAATCTAATACCCATAAGGCATTGCAATGCAATTTCTTCCAAGTGCCTTATTTCCAATCACTTACTTTTTTTCTTCAGAAGTGTCTACAGCTCATGGCGAACTCTGATGTGTGACAGCCGAATTGTAGGACTTAGAACTTGGCAGCTTGTCGATAGCGGCAATGTCAATTGAGTTATTGGGATTTGGTTTTTCTTTTTTTTTTTGTACCTAGCTGTGAAGTGTTGATTACTACATGATGTTAGGATGCTGCAACCTCTCATACATTATATGAGATACTAAAGAGGAGAGGGAAACAGTCATCTACAAAGACTATTATTAAGAAGTGAGCAAATTGGGCAGCAGAACAAAAAAATATCTGGGCCAGTTTGACATTTTTTTCTAAATTCTCACAACTGTCTAGTTAATTTTTTTTAACAAGTGAGATGTGAATACTGAGGGTGGACACAGTTAAATGTAACTTTTAATAATCCTTCTAAAAACTCCATCTTATATAGAAACTAAGAAGTCCACCTTATATCAAATTTAATAAAGTAGACACAGGAGAAACTCAGAAAGGCAAATTAATGTTTCCACCACCATGCCTGACAGTGGGTATGGTGTTCATAGGCAGCAGTTCTCTTCCTCCAATCATGGCAAGTTGAGATAAAATTTTTCCTCGTTTGGCCACAGCACCTTCTCCCAATCACTCGCAGAATCATCCAGGTTGTTAGGATCAGTGGATCCTCTGGACCACCGCGGGAGATGGAACTAGTCAACACCCGGGAACGGAGCCCAGCGCCACCTGGTATTCACCAGAGCCCGCCGCAAAGCAGGTTGGACTTGCTGCGGCAGGATACCACCAGGTCGTTCCCAGGCGTGACTAGCCCACGGTGGCAGCCGAGGTCGAGGTACCTTAGCGGATGACAATCTCGTAGTCAGGTCCAGGCACAGGGTCAGGGCAGGCGGCAGAGTTGCAATGTCAAGTCCAAGTCCGGGGTCAGCAACAGGAAATCTAGGCAGGTGGGAACAGGAACACAGGCACACGGAACACAGCAACACGGAGGAACTCGGGTACCACGGCAACACAGGACTCAGAAGCGGGAACACACAGGA
This sequence comes from Engystomops pustulosus, assembly GCA_019512145.1. NCBI lineage: Eukaryota > Metazoa > Chordata > Amphibia > Anura > Leptodactylidae > Engystomops > Engystomops pustulosus. The sequence goes on along the minus strand of CM033642.1, from coordinate 240,153,553 downwards.
ACATAGGAACGCAGGAATACACAGGAATAATCGCTTGGGAACTTTCTCTAAGGCTATGAGGCACAAAGATCCTGCAGGGGACACAGGAAGAGGCAGGATTCTTAAGTGTGAGGTGTTCAGCCAGTGCACGAATTAGCTGTGCCCTGGCCCTTTAAATTTTTGGCAGGAGCCGCACGGGCGCCCTAGGAGGCGGGGACGCGCGCACGGCAGTCCGGGGAAGAGCAGGAGGCGGGAGAGGTGAGTGAAGAGACCGGGCTTCAGCGGGGGCACACGGGGGAGCACGGATGCGCCCGGGATCCGAGACAGGGATCGCGGGAGCACCTGTGACACAGGTGTTCATTAATAATAATTATAATATGGGCAACTTTAGACGGGCAGCACATGTGCCTTCTGGAGTAGGGGGACCTTGTAGACACTGCAGGATATAAAACCATTGCAGCGTAATGTGTTACCAATGGTTTTCTTGGTGACTATGGTCCCAGCTACTTTGAGATCATTAACAAGTTCCCTCATGTAGTTTTAGGCTGATCTGTCATCTTCCTCACGATCAAGGATATCTAACAAGATGATATTTTGTATGGTGCTCTAGATCGATGTGATTTTGTAATTCTTACATTTTCTTACTATTGCACCAAGTGTTGTCTCCTTCTCACCCAGCATCTTACTTGTCTTGTACAGGTCTATGATCTTGTCCCTGACATCCTTAGAAAGCTCTTTGGTAGAGGCAGACAGTAGGTGTTCTCCTTAAGGAGACAATGCCAATTAAGGCCACCTTAAAGGCGTGTGGAGACTTAAAGCCATAGATGCTCCACTAGGGAATTCTGGGAAGAATGCAAATAAGTTTTCCAAGGTGTTAAATGGAAAACAATACCTCCTTACTGTCTGACCTTAGTCAATAGCCTCTCACATAGCCAAATCAGTTCCCTACGCTGTACTGAGGAGACCCAACCAGGTTGAAACAGTGCTGTCTACAGTTGGGAGTCTGTTCCTTCTGGAATAGATATACTGGTTTGGCTTAATCCCACATCATGTTTTTAGACTTCTTGTAGGTCATACTTGATGTTAAGGGGGCTGCCTTTCAAGGTAGCAAAAGGAGGTATTGTTTTCCATTCAACACCTTAGAAAACTTACTTGCATTCTTGGTAGAGGCAGAGACGGACTTGGATTTTACAGCCAGCCAGCCCCCCCCTTCAGTATACTGCCACCCCCCTGAGTATACAGCCACCCCCGTGAGTATACAGCCAGCCGGGGCTGGGCTACTGGACTGAGGGTTGTTCAATGAAAGACAGCGGTATTATAAACTGTGCATTGTAAGTGGGCGCCCAGGGGAGAAAAGTTAGCTTCATACCAACTGTTACACACACACACATTTGTTGTAAAAATACATATATAGATATAAAAATTTTGAAAATATTCTGATATATTGCATCCTAGAAGCAATATCTTTATAATACATTGGTATATGGAGCACTCTACTGCCCACGGCTTTGTAGTACCTACCTAGTTGTAGTCCTTCTTTCCAATCCTCATAGACTGCTGTGGTTTTGTATATAATACTGGCAATATTCCACCGATTGAAGTAATGAACTATCTTTCCATCTTGCATCTCTGTACACAATAACCTTGAATCCCCATTCACTGGCGCGATTCTTCTTATACATGTGTCATTTTACATGATTTGCGGGTCTGCCGCTTCCAGATATTAGTCAGAGCAAATATCCCTCGCCGGATCACGGAGGGCCATGGAAGAGAGTTTTCATTAGGAATATGTTTCTTTTCATCTTGTTGCTATGCGTGAAATCGGAACATTTTCTCTGTGACTAGGCCGTGAAATCTACAAGCAAGAGTCATGGCGCATTGTGGGACTATTAGTGTGATCAATCCCCAGTGCGGGACACCTTCAGGAAACCACTAATAAGGAATTCTGGTAGGAATAAAATAAAGCACGAGAGAGGCGAAAAGTATAAAAAAAAGAGCAAGTGCTAAAAAAGAAAGAAAAACAACCAGAAAAAATATGTCTGTATCAGGAAAATAACTTCTTCTCGTAAACATGCATTTTGCTTTCATCGTTTTTACACAGCTGCTATGTATAATTAATAGGTAGCAAAGGGAATTCTTTACATGGGGTTTAAACACTATCTATTTTGCTAAGCTGTGAGATATAGGTCTATCATCAGAGCTTACTCTATGTCTTATAAATAAAATGCATGAATCTGCGCTACAAGATGTGGATTTAGTATTAGTGCTCGCTCTCAGTGGTAAAAACAGAGCACATCGGGGGAACACTACAGAAAAGAGCACTCGCTCGCTGCTGATCATCTGAGAAGCCTTATGCTAATGACAGAATCGTTTGCCGGATTTATTCATTAACTGGGATTATAAATGACCAGAGCTTAGACAGGAATTATTCATTCACCATTCCTAATTTCCCCTTGAATTGGTCAAGTTTAAAAAATCCCTTTAATGAATCATTTGTGACTATGGAGAATGAGTGGGATTGTTAATCAAGATTAATCCAAACAGGCCTACCAGGATAACAGAAATCTCTCTGGTGGGACTGATCTCTGACATAATAATGGACCTGGAAGGTCCACCTGGAGAAACCTTCAATTTCTGCTAAGAAATGTGGAAAACCACATAAATATACTTACCCTGCCCCAGCTCCCTCTGGTATTTTCAGTTTTTGGGCCTATGCCCAGCCAGATGTTATAGGGGCCACAGGGCTCAATTGGTCCAAATAGTGGCCTCCTTGGAATACGAGAAGGCAATTCCATTTTCCAGAGGACTTCACTTCAATTGTTGTTCTGTAGTCTAAAGATGTATATCAAAAAATAGAAGATAGGACCAACTGTCACGGCAGGGATTTAGAAACGATTATTGACTACTAACACTACCTAGGGTAGCGCAAAAAATTCCCATATCCGGACAGAAACGAATGATAAAACGTCACTTTTAATGGTAATTGAAATAAAAAAGTGGTAGTGTGTGAATAGCTACTCCACTCGAGAAACGACGTGTTAAAAATACAGGTGCCTAGGACTCTTGAATGACACTGTTAAAGGCTATAGCAAGAATGTAGGTAGAGGATGGGCCTGTAATCAGAAGAACGAGTGGTCACCACAATGTGAGTTAGAGTGCTGAGGGTAGCGAAGGTAAATGGTATAGTGCGTCCCTGGTGTAAAGGGTTATTGTATTTAAACCCAGTACAGCGGGTTCGGTAGTGGGGGGATCAAAGTGGAACTCTCACATACCGAACCAAACTATGTCCCTCAAATGCGTTCCTGATGCAAAGGGTTATTATATTTAAACCCAGTGCAGCGGGTTCAGTAGTAGGGGGATCAAATGTGATCCCTTCGCATACCGAACCTAGCTATGTCCCTCGGATTAGAAACTCTATGCTCACACGAAAACAATGTACCAGGCACCTCTTTAGTTGGCTAGTCCTTGCGGATGTCCAGACAGATGGCACTGACTGGACCCTGACAAGTTCAGCCTACCTACATAGTAACTAATTAAAGTACAAGTATTGGTATGAGCCTAGTACGCCTGCTAGTTAAAAAACAAAGAATTAGCCCCCCGACATGTTTCACCGGAGCACCGGCTTCATCAGGGGTCGGGCTAATAGTGAGTGTCGGCTCGATACGGCCGAGTTTATAAAGGAAAGACCCCTCCCATATCAGGATTATGATCCAATCCCCTGTACGAGATCATGGCCAGCCTCCAAGTGTTGATTGGTGCGTACCGTGCACTATGAGACAGCCAGGTCCGATCAGTAGTCTAAAGATGACATTCATTGGGTTAAAGGGGTTGGCCATTCTTTCATGTTAGTTACCCATGTGCCTACACCACCCAGGGGCGAAATAAGTCTGCTATGGGCCCTGGACTGTAGGACTATTATAGCTCCTACAAGTCTGGAATAATTCTTACATAAGGGACTAGAATCAAGCTTTGTGGGGAATGGAGGATGTGTCCCTTCGGCATGATTTTAATCTGCAGTTTCAGGACTTTTTAGGGACCTAAAATGGCTCTTGTGTACATGGGTATTGAGAGCAGCAACAAATGTACTAGGATTTCATGGGTGAAAGTCATTTTTCAAATCAAATTTTAATGAGTGGTTTAGATGGCCATAGCCTCCTAGAAGAATTGGGCCCCGAGCTACCACCCAAACCACCTATATTGTAATCCACTACTGACATCGCCTTGTAGGTAATCCCTGAATGTTCAAGTGATTCAGCAGTCCTGCTACTTACTTTTGTACTGTGTGCAGACCCTCGGTGCTTTTCTCTTTATATCTCAGATCGCTGGTGAATAGGAGGAGCTACAGTTATGAAAAAAAGGTTATGAAATTTCTTTTTTTCCTCAAACCAACCCACTAGATTCCCGGAAAACCCCTTTAGGATTTATTCCTTCCTACTAGAGTCTATGAGATGAATTATAAATATTCTAGTTCAATACTTTAAAAGGGGTGTCTAAATCTTCATATTGATAGCCTGTCTTTAGGATTTACCAGCAATAACTAATCAGTGACCGGTCAGTTGTTTGTTCACAGCAAAGTGCATGGTTCTTAAAGGTAGCCTGTCAATATGAAATTATGGAGTGGGTTTGACTAGAAACCCCCTTTATTTGAGCATGACTCAGAGCTATGTTTCCTATCCAAATCTGAATTGGATGTTACAGTAGGCTAAGGGACTTTGACTTCTAGTATTGGTGATCGAAGTTAAATTACAAAGACTGTTCTGATGTCAAAATTTGTAACAAAGTAAACAAATTCTTGTCCCAACATATTTTCTTGTTTATTTTACCATAAAATGTTAAACATGTACATATTAAAATGTATATAGCAGTACATCAATTTTTCAGACAAAGTTACATGTAAATTTCATACATGATCACAATATGCTATCAGACTTTCATAAGTGTCTTACTTTGTGCTCGGTTTTAGAACTGTAAACAGCTGTATTTTATGTCTATGACAATTATGTCAGAAATACATTGTTTCTATGCATGCTCATAATATCTCTATATAAAGATCAATTTATTGGGTCTTGAATCGAGTAATACTGAACGGCTTGAGATCATATATTGGCTGCTTCCCAATGCTGAGCTCACATAGTATCTTCCCAACCAGAGGTGATAGTTTAAAGCCGTGACCTAAGGAAAAAGAATAGGAGAACAATTAAAGTTTATTGATGTTTATACCAAGTGTTCTTCTTAGTCCAAGGTCTGAGGGGTTCCGTTTAAAGGGATTTTAATAACCTTATAGAGATAAGTCATAAATGGCCACTCCATTCATTAGATATGTTAAAAATACCTGATTGATGTAGAGCAGGTTGCCCTGGCAATGCAGAAGAATATGTGGCAGCGCATGCGCACCTCTATTCAAGTCTATGCGTATGCTGAAAATATTGAATGCCATTTGCTCAGATGTTTTCTGATCTCCCTTTAGGCTGTATGGAGATCAGTGGACTTGTCCCCCCACCTCTACATTCTGCCCAGCTACAGGGCAGAGGTCATCACATTCTGTGGACATATAAAGACCCTAGATATCATAAACCTTCAAAAAGGGGATGTCCAACACAACTTTTTACCTGCTTGTATAAAACAAACTAACCTGATCTCTCTATCAAAGTGCTGTCCTCTTGCTTCCAGCTGATGGACCTCTGGCTTTTGACCAGTTATGTGCAGATCAAAGGCATCTTATAGCTGTAGTCATCCACTGGCCTCAGTGGAGACTCTAAACACATGGCATGTCGGAGACTGATCTTAGTAGTGATCTGCCATGTGTGTAGAAGCCACCTGAGGCATGTTGAGGCATGTTAGGTGCAGCACTGACCTGTCCTTGACAAGTAATTTGGAACAGGAGGAGTCAGGTAAGTTTATTTTTCTTACCTAGTGGTTAGGAACCAATAACTATGATATTTCCCCAGGAATTGTAAATGGAGAAAGCAACTGGAAAGAAAATGAACTCTATATGCAATAAGAACCAGCAGCACCACCACGTTATATAGAAGTACCAAGCAGCATTGATCTACATAAAGCACTTGGGGTGATAAAAAAATTTACTGTAAGCTCCAGAACTCTGGCTGTCCTCCCTGTTCCTTCCCCTCTTTCTAGTACAGCAGAAAATGGGAATACAAATACTTTATGACTGAGTGCCTATATATGAGACATATACATCTAATAGGTTTTTTACAGGAACCAGATGAGACTCCAACCAGCATTATTTGTCCGACAACATCTCTCACCTGAAAATCCAGATCCTATGACAATGTTTTTGTGGAGAGGATGGTAGTCCAAAATAAAATTGCAGTCTGGGGTACTCTACAAAGGAGAAATAAATTATCTGGGAGATGTGTAATATACAGTTGTAGTCAGTACAGGCAGTCCCCGGGTTACATACAAGATAGGGTCTGGAGGTTTGTTCTTAAGTTGAATTTGTATGTAAGTCGAAACTGTATATTTTATAATGGAAGTTCTAGACAATTTTTTTTCGTTTGCCCCAGTGACAATTGGAGTTTCAAAATTTTTGGTGTAATTGGACCAAGAATTATCAATAAAGCTTCATTACAGACATCTTACAGCTGATCATTGCAGTAGAGGATGACCATTGCCAATTAAGGCCACCTTAAAGGCGTGGGGAGACCTTAAAGCCATAGATGCTCCCTTGGGAGTCTGGGAGGAATGCCTTAAGTTTTCCAAGGTGTTAAATGAAAAACAACCCCTTACTGTGCTGACCTTAGCAAAGCCCTGCTCACACAGCCAAATCAGTTTACCTACGCTGTACGGAGAGACCTAACCAGGTTGAAAACAGTGCTGTCTACGTTGGGAGTCTGTTTCCTCTCTGGAATAGATATACTAGTTGGCTCAATCCCACATCATGTTTTTAGACTTCTTAGTGTCATAACTTGATTTAAGGGGCTGCCTTTCAAGGGTAGCAAAAGGAGGTATTGTTTTCCATTCAACACCTTAAGAAACTTACTTGCATTCTTGGTAGAGGCAGAGACGGACTTGGATTTTACAGCCAGCCAGCCCCCCCCTTCATTATACTGCCACCCCCTGAGTATACAGCCCACCCCCGTGAGTATACAGCCACCGGGGCTGGGCTACTGGACTGAGGGTTGTTCAATGAAAGACGGCAGTATTATAAACTGTGCATTGTAATGTGCGCCCAGGGGAGAAAAGTTGACTTCATACCAACTGGTTACACACACACACATTGTTGTAAAAATACATATATAGATATAAATTTTGAAAATATTCTGATATATTACTTCTATTGCATCCTAGAAGAACAAATATCTTTATAATACATTGGTTATGGAGCACTCTACTGCCCACGGCTTTGTAGTACCTACCTAGTTGTAGTCCTTCTTTCCAATCCTCATAGACTTGCCTGTGGTTTTGTATTAATATACCTGGCAATATTCCACCGATTGAAGTAATGACTATCTTCCATCTTGCATCTCGTACACAATCCTTGAATCCCATTCCCTGGCGCATTCTTCTTCATACATGTGTCATTTTCATGATTTGTCGGGTCTGCCGCTTCCAGATATTATCAGAGCCAAATATCCCTCGCCGGATCACGGAGGGCCATGGGAAGAGTTTTCCATTAGGAATATGTTTCTTTTCATCTTGTTTGTCTATGCGTGAAATCGGAACATTTTCCTTGTGACTAGGCCGTGAAATCACAAGCAGAGTCATGGCGCATTGTGGGACTATTAGTGTTATCAATCCCCAGTTGCGGGACACCTTCAGGAAACCCTAATAAGGACTCTGGTAGGAAAAATAAAGCACGAGAGAGCGAAAAGTATAAAAAAAGAGCAGTGCTAAAAAGAAAGAAAAAACAACCAAAAAAATCTGTCTTATCGGAAAATACTTCTTCTCGTAGAACATGCATTTTGCTTTCATCTTTTTACACACTGGTATGTATATTAATAGTGGCAAAGGGAATTCTTTACATGGGTTTAAACACTATCATTTTTGCTAAGCTTGTGAGATATAGGTCTATCATCAGAGCTTACTCTAATTCTTATAAATAAATGCATGAATCTGCTCTACAAGATGTGGGATTTAGTATTAGTGCTCGCTCTCAGTGGTAAAAACAGAGCACATCGGGGGAAACACTACCGAAAAGACACTCGCTCGCTGCTGATCATCTGAGAAGCCTTATGCTAATGACAGAATCTTTGCCGGATTTATTCATTACTGGGATTATAAAGACCAGACTTAGACAGGAATATTCATTCACCATTCCTAATTTCCCCTTGAATTGGTCAAGTTTAAAAAATCCCTTTAATGAATCATTTGTGACTATGGAGAATGAGTGGGATTGTTAATCAAGATTAATCCAACCAGCCCTACAGGATAACAAAACTCTCTGGTGGACTGATCTCTGACATAATATGGACCTGAAGGTCCACCTGGAAAAGCCTTCAATTTCTGCTAAAAATGTGGAAAACCACATAAATATACTTACCCGCCCCAGCTCCCTCTGGTATTTCAGTTTTTGGCCTATGCCCAGCCAGATGTTATAGGGGCCACAGGGCTAATTGGTCCAATAGTGGCCTCCTTGGAATACGAGAAGGCAATTCCATTTTCCAAGGACTTCCACTTCAATTGTTGTTCTGTAGTCTAAGATGACTTCATTGGGTTAAAGGGTTGGCCATTCTTTCATGTTAGTTCCCATGTGCCTACACCACCCAGGGGCGAAATAAGTCTGCTATGGCCCCTGAACTGTAGACTATTATACTCCTACAAGTCTGGAATAATTCTTACATAAGGGACTAGAATCAAGCTTTGTGGGGAATGGAGGATGTGTCCCTTCGCATGATTTTAATCTGCAGTTTCAGGACTTTTTAGGGACCTAAAATGGCTCTTGTGTACATGGGTATTGAGAGCAGCAAACAAATGTACTAGGATTTCATGGGTGAAAGTCATTTTCAAATCAAATTTTAATGAGTGGTTTAGATGGCCATAGCCTCCTAGAAGAATTGGGCCCCCGACTACCCCCCAAACCACCTATATTGTAATCCACTACTGACATCGCCTTGTAGGTAATCCCTGAATGTTCAAGTGATTCAGCAGTCCTGCTACTACTTTTGTACTGTTGCAGACCCTCGGTCTTTCTCTTTAATATCTCAGATCGCTGGTGAATAGGAGGAGCTACAGTTTTGAAAAAAAGGTTATGAAATTTCTTTTTTTCCTCAACCAACCCACTAGATTCCCGGAAAAACCCCTTTAGGATTTATTCCTTCCTACTAGAGTCTATGAGATATTAATAAATATTCTAGTTCAATACTTTAAAAGGGGTTCTAAATCTTCATATTGATGCCGTCTTTAGATTTACCAGCAATAACTAATCAGTGACCGGTCCGTTGTTTGTTCACAGCAAGTGCATGTTCTTAAAGGTAGCCTTCAATATGAAATTATGGATGGTGTTTGACTAGAAACCCCCTTTATTTGAGCAGACTCAGAGCTATGTTCCTATCCACTCTGAATTGGATGTTACATAGGCTAAGGGACTTGACTTCTAGTATTGGTGATCGAATTAGATTACAAAGACGTTCTGATGTCAAAATTTGTAACAAAGTAAACAAATTCTTGTCCCCACATATTTTCTTGTTTATTTACCATAAAATGCAATGAAGAAAAGAGCGTACATATTAAATTTTGCATACATCAATTTTCAGACAAAGTTACTGTAATTTCATACATGATCACAATATGCTATCAGACTTTCATAGTTTCTACTTTGTGCTCGGTTTTAGAACTGTAAACAGCTGTATTTTATGTCTATGACAATTATGTCAGAATACATTGTTTCATGCATGCTCATAATATCCTATATAAAGATCAATTTATTGGGTCTTGAATCGAGTAATACTGAACGGCTTGAGATCATATATTGGCTGCTTCCCAATGCTGACTCTCACATAGTATCTTCCCAACCAGATTGATAGTTTAAAGCCGTGACCTAAGGAAAAAGAATAGGAGAACAATTAAAGTTTTTGATGTTTATACCAAGTGTTCTTCTTAGTCCAAGGTCTGAGGGGTTCCGTTTAAAGGGATTTTAATAACCTTATAGAGATAAGTCAAAATGGCCACTCCATTCATTAGATATGTTAAAAATACCTGATTGATGTAGAGCAGGTTGCCCTGGCAATGCAGAAGAATATGTGGCACGCATGCGCACCTCATTCAAGTCTATGGGTATGCTGAAATATTGAATGCCATTTCTCCGCTATTTTCTGATCTCCCTTTAGGCTTGTGGAGATCAGTGGTCTTGTCCCCCCACCTCTACATTCTGCCCAGCTCAGGGCAGGGGTCATCACATTCTGTGGACTATAAAGACCCTAGATACATAACCTTCAAAAAGGGGTTGTCCAAAACAACTTTTTACCTGCTTGTATTCAACCTAGTTTTAAAACAAACTAACCTGATCTCTCTATCAAAGTGCTGTCCTCTTGGTTCCAGCTGATGAACCTCTGGCTTTTGATCTGCCATGTGTGTAGAAGCCACCTTTGAGGCATGTTAGGTGCAGCACTGACCTCCTTGACAAGTCATTTGGAACAGGAGGAGTCAGGTAAGTTTATTTTTCTTACCTAGTGGTTAGGAACCAATAACTATGTATATTTCTCCAGAATTGTAAATGGAGAAAGCAACTGTAAGAAAATGAACTGTATATGCATGAAGAAGCAGCAGCACTACCACTTATATATGAAGTACCACAGCATTGATCTACATACAGCACTTGGGGCGATAAAAAAATGTACTGTTAGCTCCAGAACTGTGGCTGTCCTCCCTGTTCCTTCCCCTCTTTCTAGTACACAGCAGAAAATGGGAATACTAATACTTTATGATTGAGTGCCTATATATGAGACATATACATCTAATAGGTTTATAGGAACCAGATGAGACTCCAACCTGCATAATGCCCGATACCATTCCTCACTGAAATCCAGATCCTATGACAATGTTTTGTGGAGAGGATGGTAGTCCAAATAAAATTGCAGTCTGGGTATTCTACAAAGGAGAAATAAATTATCTGGGAGATTGTAATATACAGTTGTAGTCAGTACAGGCAGTCCCGGGTTACATACAAGATAGGGTCTGGAGGTTTGTTCTTAAGTGGATTTGTATGTAAGTCGAAACTGTATATTTTATAATGGAAGTTCTAGACAATTTTTTTTCGTTTGCCCCAGTGACAATTGGAGTTTCAAAATTTTTGGTGTAATTGGACCAAGAATTATCAATAAAGCTTCATTACAGACATCTTACAGCTGATCATTGCAGTCTGGGACTATAGTAAAGCATCCAGAGAGCTTCACTAGAGGTCACAGTGGGCAAAGGGGTCCGTCTGTAACTATGGGTTGTCTGTAAGTCAGGTGTCCTTAAGTAGGGGACCGCCTGTATATGGTTGACTCTGTGGGGGAGATTATCATCAAGTTTTTGAGGTTAAACTGGTCTAGTTGCCCATGAAAACCATTCAGAGTTCAGCTTTCATTTTATAAACAGCTGTGGGAAAATGAAAGCTGTGCTCTGATTGGTTGCCATGGGCAACAAGAACAGTTCTGCTCTAAGAGACTTATGATAAATCTCTCAAAGAAAAAGAGAAAAAGAAAAGTTTGGCACTCACCACGTATTTAAAATGTATCTTCTTTATTTCTTTGCATCATAAAAAGACGGCATACACTACAGGGAGGGAAGCATGGTAACGCAGGAGCGTTTTTAAGGGACGAATCTTTTCGCGCACCTAGCGCTTCATCTTGCCTATCTTACCTATCATAGGCAAGATGAAGTGCTAGGTGCGCGAAATGAAGAATTGGCTAGAAGGACTCAGATACACTCCCCTTATTATTTTTATAAGAAAAGGTCTAAGAAGCAGTGCCCCTTGTACTCTTGTTCTTTTTGATAGTTATGATAAATCTCCCCCTGTGTGTCTCCGGCTTCTTCCTTTAATGCATTGTATATGTGCTCCAGGGGCATGTAATATCACTCCCAGCACACTCAACATTCCCCCTCGTCTCGCCCCATGATTCGCAGACAGCTAGTGATGTCACCCTGGTGTCCGCAAGTCTCGCACATCCAACTGTCTGTGCAAGAAAGTGTGATCGCCATGCACGAAACTTACATAATGAAACACCTCATTTGCATATTTTTATAAAGTAATTTTTACGATATGCCCATTCCAAGACTAATCAAAAATGGTGCCATCCCCTAGAGACCATAACGAGCAAGTAAATTAGGGCAGTCTACCATCAGTAAATCTGATGGTGTATGTCCTTTAAAGGTGAGCACAACGAGCTGCTTAATGACCTACATACATAAGGTAAAAGTAAGTCAGACTTTGCAGTTTCGGTAGGAATAGCCAACTACCATATATGTATACAGATTCCTGTTTTTATCAAACAAAATGTATCATGCACAAATTTGTGTTCCTCTATGAGATTGGGCATCAGGATATAGAAAAAGCACATCGACACTTGGCCAAAATGAACATCCATTCGTATGGATGAGAAGAATATCTGGCAGCTAAGGGTATGGCCAACCACAAGTTGTGTTGTGTGGACAACTTTAGGTATCTACCTTTAAAGACCTTGTACTTGGCTTGTGTAAATGCCATACCTAATGTCAGACTAGACTACAAGAGTACCCGAGGATCCTCCGGGGGACCAAGTTCTAGCCAAAGGCTGTACTCCAGAGGTACAGCAGAAGGCAATCCAGTTTGAAGCCTACCTGGGTATATTTCCCAGGGGTTGAGAGAAGGTGGGCCCAGGATAATTTTATCAGGTGGGGCCAAGGAACCCCAGTCCAAAACAAGCTGTGAGCACTTTATTAAAAGTGACATTTCATTGCAGCATCTTTTTTTACTCATTCCCTCATGCAGAGCTTTTAAATTTCTCTTACCGTATACATGCACTGTTCTATCACTGCAGGTTTGGGGTGCAAGTCAGGAAAGTATTGGCTGACAAATTTGCAGAGAATTTGGATGTCTTGGATCTCGTTGGGTTTATCCTGGAGCTCACGTGCTTCAGGGTCTGCCTCATTTCCACCATGAAAGCAAATCTGCAAAAACGTAGTTATTTTATGACATATCACAGACATAAGGCACAATCTAAGCTACCATGGGAATTGCAAGACAGCCTATTTGGTCAGAAATATTAATTTACAGGTGCCACTAAAAACGTTGATGTCCCTGTACTTTATGAACTTACAACACATACAGATATTGATCATTAGCCTTGTAAAATCTAAAAAAATCTCAAATTTTTACATCGGTGATGTCACCAGCTCTCTCTTGCTCCCTTGTAGCATAGTGTGTGCTACTTTTATCACTCTCCTTTTTTTCCTTCTTATTTGCTTTTCATTTTGAAATTTATACTGAACTTTGTCTTGCTAACAAGACAGACAGAAACTCACGGAGCTGTTAGATTACATAGAACCTCTTTAAAAATGGGAAGGCGAAAAGTGAGTAAAAGAAAATAACCAAGTTACACATTTAACTCAAGACGTAGTCTGATACAATCCATTCACAATGGTGCACAGAGCTGGTCTGAAGCAAGACCCATATAAGTCCAAAAAAGAAAAAAAGAGTGCCCCTGCACAACAAGTGGTCGATTGAATAAAAAATGTCTACTTTATCCATGAAAAAAAACTCTCCATACATCCTGAGCACCGGTAGAACAGCTATGCACACATAGGAGCACATTTACTAAGGGTCCGAGCGCTGCATTTTCGCCGAGTTTCCCGACTTTTTTCCGTTTTGCCCTGAATTGCCCCAGTTTTTTGGCGTACGTAATCGGATTGTGTCGCATTGGCGCCGGCTTGCATGCGACACAAATCGTTGACGTGGACGTCGGCGGACCTCAGTGGGGGAAGCGATGTTGTAAATCGTGGCAGACCCGAATCCTCGGCGGGATCGCGAAGGGATGGGTAGGTAAATGTGCCCCATAGACCGAAGCGTTTCGACTGATCTTAGGCTGCATTCACACTACCATATGGGGGATGTAAGTACGGCCACAAACTTGCGGCCATACATCCGTCTCCCCGTGGATGGCACCAGGGAGTGATACCATGCCACACAACCTTGGCACCGTATCGCTCCGTACATGGGAAAAAGATAGGAAATGTCCTATCTTTCCCCGTGTTACAACGTACGCCATGTATTGCGATGGAGAGGGGAGGGATCACCCCTCCTCCTCTCCAAGGCTACGGCCCGGCGGGCATACCTTTGTGTGCATACAGCCTTAGTCTTGGTCTCAGTCTATGTGTTCAAGGTTGTTTTTCTTCTATACTCACTATGTATGGACTTTTTTCATTTTTTTCATAAATAAAGAAGACAGGTTTTGTTGAACCCACCATTTGTAGTTGTAGATCATTCTTTTTCAGTGCTAGAGCTGCTCACCCCTCTCCTCTCTATGAGGAGGAGTGTAGTACGGCTGTACCTACAAGAAAAAAATGAGCAAGCTCTATTATTTCTTGTCCATGGTACTGTATGGTGGGAGACATGTCTATTCATATAGAAGGTGATATTGCCCATTAAACTGAATGTGGCTGTATGCTGCCTGTACCGAATGGTACGGTATGGGTAGAATACAACTTAAAAAATCACTTTGAGTTGTAAGAAAACATCACATATTGAGTATTGTATTCCTCATCTATACACACTGGACTACTGATTAATACAAGGTTTAGTTAAAAGTGGGGAATTCTTTTTACTTGCCAAAAAAAATTCTTTAATTATTCTAGGCTGCAACAGAGTAACGCAATATAATTTTAGCTATGTCAACATTTCCGCTTGAATCGTGTTTCTTCATATCCCTATAGTGTTGGGTCTAGACATACACAAACCTGTTCTCATTAATTAGTGAAATAAATTATAGGAAATTAGAAGTAATTATTTAATTTTTGAGTATATCGCCTCATTTACATATTGCCGAACGATCTTTGAAAACCATGATAATTTTGGTTAGCTCTTGCAGCTACCAGCTACGTTCACTTCTTATGGAAAAAGACATGCAATCAGCATTTCTAAAAATCGTACATAAATGACACAACAGACTCCAAAATGGGCTATGTATTATGATGCTGAGTTTTAACTGATGCCCCCTTTGGGTCACTTAGCACCTTTTTGGAGTCTTTGGTCTAATTCCCTATTGGCCTGGATATTTACAATTCTGTTGAAGAGGGGAGTCCTACACAGATTCTTACCCCTTAGTAGCAATGGGAATAAGACCAACCATAGCTGGACCTCCACTCTCTAAACACCCGAATAGAGCCGCATCTATGACGCGTGTGCCCAGTTATTGTGAATGTTCCTATATTAAATACTAATAGCTCTATAATACCATGTCAGACCATGAGTATGCAATGGATGATTTTTTATAATATTTTTCCTAGTTAGTTGTGCAAATTTGTTAAAGACAGGAATCTCTCTCACTTTGATTTATTGTTTTTGTATATTTTTGTTTGCTAAAATCTTGAATATGTCCTGTTAAAATTTCAACATCATCTATAACTTTTGACCACTTTGCCCTTTTTGCAATTGTTCTCATTGTAGAAAATGAAATCAAGGTTAGTAAGTATTTTTATAGAACTTACTTTTGGAAATAATTTTCAGTGCAGGTATAAAGCCAAGACTGTATTTTTGTATTTTATCTTATCATGATCTGAATATAATGGTAGTCCTGTTCCCCTTTATTGTAGATGGACCTTTAGCATGGTCTTCTTGTAGAATAAGTGCACCGTAAGTACAGTACATGTCAAAACAGAACACAGCAAAGCTTTAACATGTCCAGCACATTCCTCCAATTAAAATGATAATTTATTTCAAGTTCATTAAAAACGTGTTGTGGTTCAAAGTACAGAGCTGTATAATGTGAGCCACATGAAGAGGTTTTAAATGAACATGGAAAAAAACTATCAATTTAATTAAAGAAAGTGCTGGTTTAATGCGGAAGAGGAATACAGCAGCAGCAAGTAAAAATCTCCCGTAGGCATTGACTTATGTAGGTGTTAAATTGGACTCCTGCATTCAACAATTTCAGTGTGGTAACATTATCCCAGCACTATGGAAGAATTCCTTAAGACACATTTGCAAAGGATTATTTAAATTTTTTAATAATTTATGTGTAACGATCCTGTCCAGCAACAGCACAACCACAACCAGACTTGGCACTAGCTGTCAACATGGGTAACTGGTGGTGAACTCACTCTCTGACATCGCTGCAGGCTGTGGCCCTGATGCAGCAGAAAAAAATGGCCTGAAAAGGGCGAACCTGCTATCACGAACCTACCAGTCCCTTAGTGACCCTACAAGGTGACAGGTAGACTTACTTCATTTGGCAGCTGTTTGATGGTGCAGAGGACAGGCAACTGAAATACTGAGACTGACCAGTGTTCCCACTAGTCTAGAGAAAAGTGTCTAGGCAGAACCAAACAAATCTGGGACTGGAGAAGAAGGGTACCACGGAGAGATACACGACACTGTTGGACAAACAACAGGTACAGACAGACAAGAAGAGTAGGACAGAACCTTGACAAAACCAAGATTGCAGCAAAGGTACATAATCCTATAGCAATAGATTGGTCAGTAAGCATAGCAGGGGTAAAATACACAGAAAAGCAAACAAAGCACTAGATAGCAAGAGAAGACTGAATAACCGGCACACTCTGAAGGAACTGAGCAGAATATAAAGCAGGCAATGAACACTGCTTCTAGCACTGACTGGATCAGCCGTCCATCACTCAAACCACAGCTGCAGACAAAACGAGCTTAAAACACACACCCAGCTTTCCCAAGGAAAGATCAGAAAGGGAGCTGTTAATCAGAGGCAGTTCTGATTTTCAGGCACAGAAGCCTGAAACCTGATTCCATTTAGAAGTTCTGACAAAATGTCTTCAGTTAGCTCCCTCTACTGGTGGCAGTCAGAAGTTGGAATTATATGACGTAAAGGGCTGAATTCTATCTCAGAAATTTAAGACTTAGTCACTGGAATTGTGGTCTGCTGACTTCCTTCCCGCAGTCAGGCTGATATGTGGCCACTCTCCGTTTAACTCTATGGGAGCAATGAGTGTACAGTTTTTGTGAGTTTTGTCACTCCCTTCTAGCTGTGAGTACGGGATCAGCAGACCCTAGTTCACGCGATAAATGGATAAGTGTGGATCCCAGAGTTAGGACCTATCACACCTATTATTATTCATGACATGTCCTTTGAATATATCATTCATGAATAATCTAGTTGGGAAAATCCTTTAAGAACAATTAATTGGCTGTGAATTCTTGATTATTTTCGACTTATATGGGAGTTCCAAAACCAGAAAGGTTTACATAGTTTTGCAGCCCTTTAAAGATTTCATAGGAATGAATGGACCGTGAATAGAGTCACTCGTCCAGATTTCTGAGGGATCCAAATCTATATTTGTGTCATAACTGGAAGAGATGTCTGAGATCTGAAAACTACATCGGAGGAACAAAAAACTATGGATCTGTTGATCCATAATGAGGTTCAAGATTTGTGGGACTCAATATCGCAAAGCTCAATATATACAGTCCAAATAATAAAGCAAAATAAGGAGACATCCAACATTGCGTCATCTAAGATGCACCTTAAAGAGCCCCGGATACTCCTGGGAGGGTAGACCGTACACCTCATGCTCTTCTCCATTTGGATTTACAGCCAGGAATGTAGGGAAGTTCTGCAGGAGTCCCGATTTTCCAGGAATTTTTTCTTTCCAGTAACAGACATTAATTCTCAGTGTCTAGGAAACAAAGAACATGAGACATAGTAAGGGAATAACATTACTGTCATAAAACATTACAACTACCGCATACTATACATGATTTAATAAAGTCAGCTAAATAACTACATTATATCTTACTCATACACACTGTTGTCCTGTAACTACATTACCCAATGCTACTTAGCATACAATAACCACCGTGCAACTTGCACAACGTAAATTATTCATTATGCTATTTGGTAATAGGGAAAGTGGCTCACTACAGTCAATGCTAGACTTGCATATTCAATAGAGTTTAAACAAAAACTAATTATATTGAGTTTGAGCAGAATATAGTAGTTGGTGCATGTTAATGATGTTAGTCCTATAAGATATCTTAAGTACAAACCCGGAGGCAATTACATGGATAGTGCTGTGCTATAGGAGGAAATCTATTATGGGTTGACAAGACCTTGTACATTTCTGCATGATACTTATGGCCATGACAGGGATGACCGTTTCAAGTCCTTGGTACAATCTCCCATACCGGTTGTATACTGGTAGCATCCATCTTCCACAACACATCACCTAACACTAAATTACAGAATATCTGGCAAACACGCACTAAACAGCCTGTGAGCCCTCTCCATGCACCGCAGCCGACCCATGACATGCTATTACGTCATGGGTCGTTAAAGGGTTAAATACTAACATTAGAGAACAGAATTTGTCCAGCAGATGGGAAATTAAAAATTTGTGGCTTTTAGAAGGAGGGGAGTAACGCAAAACTGAAATGCAACAACAAAATAGGACCCAGTCTTAAAAGAGAACCTGTCATCATGTTTTACCCCAGGTAGGGTATATAGAATATCCCTCCTTTACGTGAAATCTTGTTTTTCTATGTAAATATGTCCAAAGTCAGGCAACTATTACTATTCTCACTTCATTTTCAAAAGAGACAAATCAAGTTAAAGGAAATCTACCACTTATGCATTACGAACCAAACATACCTTGAGAATGCTGTATCAACACTGATGCAGAAATATATCTTGTTTAATCCCTGAACTGAAAAAACAATAATAAAATTATGATAATGAGGCTCTATCGCTCCTGTGGCTGCCCCAGCGCTCTCCTCACCCTAATTATCCAATGCTCCAGAGAATGCTATATTCACTGTGTTTTCCCAGACAGGCAAAGTAATCAACTACTGCACCATCCCCAAGATGCAGTGTATGAGTCATCCAGCTCAGGTTGATTAAGCTCCGTGTAATGTGTTTATGTAGACAGCCAGGGCACCCAGCTTTCCCAAGGTCCTGAATCTTATAATTGTTTTTTGAGCAGAACTACTCGATTAAGGGAAGATATGTTTCGGCAATGTTGCTACAACATTCTCAAGGCATCTTTGCTTCACAATGCATAAAAACAAATGGTAGATTTAAGTGGTTGCAAAGAGAGCATCATTTCAGAAGTCCCTGTATTCTGTTCTATAACACCTAGAAACATACTTTTTGCGTCACATTAAAGTTAATGATCTTACATTTTAGACCACATCAGACTTATGGATCTGTGAGCTACAGAACTGGAGATATAGGAGGTTGATGGAAATGCAATCTGTAGAAAAAAATCCAGCTCCCGTCTATTTTAAGTGCTTTTTTGTAGCTCACAGAACCACAAGCTCACTGCAATCTGAAAAATGAGATTCTTATCTTTAATATGACACAGAAAGTTTGAATCTAAGTACTACAGAACCAAAGATAGGGGCATCTGAACTGAAACTACCCCTGGAACCGCTAAACTTGACTCATCTCATGTGAAAAGCGTCATATTTGCCTGACTTTGGGGGATATGTGTAAGATTTGACATAAAAGTGGGGATTCTAGAAAGCAGATTTCATACCCTACTCTAGTTGACTTGTAGTTTAGCGGGGCAGAACCTGGTGACAGGTTTCCTTTAAGGGGTACACACTTAAAGGGGAATTGGTACTGTTGAAGTGTATGAGAAAATAGGTGCAATCTTAGAAGTTTTTAGAATTGTTATATATATAAATTGACAAATGCTTTCTTATATATCCAGAATGGTAGGAAAAAAGGATCTAGATGTATTTGCACTGATCTAATCCTTTGATATGACTGTTCGGATGAGCTCGGCTTTGCTCTCCTGTCATAAGTTATTTCATTACTTACCGCACTGACAATAGTCCTCTGTTACAGTGTCATCCTGTTCTTTTGGCAAGGTTTTAAAATTCTTTGAATCAATATAATATTTTAGTGTTCCCCAGTCCCCACACATCATTCAGTCTGCTGTAATTGTTTTATTATCACAGAACAATTGAATCCTATGTACATTCTGTAATGTTCTCGATAATAAGTGGATGATTTGTGCACATTAATATGAACAAGCAGGAGATGATGAGCGAGAAATGATGGCAGCTTTCTGATATATACGGATTCATGGGAAATTGTAATGTAAAGCCATGAGAGCTCGGTACAATGGAGCAGTTATTTTCAGAATGTATTGCAGGATGATGCATAATTATATCGTTACCTCTGATTTCTACCCCAGGCGTTATATGAAACATGAATGTCGTATATATAGCTTGGAGGACATGGTAGAGGAGAATAAAAGGAATTAAAAGAACATAATAAATGATTCCATCAAAAAGATTGGGGGATTGCCGAAGGTCATACATTGGCAGCACAAGGTTGTGCATTAAACTTCTCTACTTTGTGTGTTTCCTTCATAGATTCAAATATATTTTTTGGGAATAGACAAGAGTAAATTTATATATTATTAAAGGGGTTTGCCCGTGAAAAAAGTTAGATGATCGGTGTGTGTTTCAGTGATGAGACCCCACAAATCACGAGAACGAGGAGTCCGGTGAACCGCGGCCCTTGGCAATCTCCATCAGTTCCATAAAGATGAATAAAGCAGTGTCACAGATGCACCTGCAATCCTTGCTGTGGATCACACCCGTGCCCCTCTATGTGTCGCGGTCCCCGGTGCCGCGGTCCCACTGCTAGGGCGCGCGCCGGTTCTTTAAGACTTAAAGGGCCTGCGTCCTCCTGATTGGCTCATGCTAATCCAGCTCGCCTCATAATCCGGCACCTCCCTTCACTCCCTGCCCATCTTCAGCATCATTCCTGCTAAGAGAAAGCCCTCCTGAGTTCCCTGTGTATCCTGTGTTCTTCTGTGTTCCAGCATTACCAGCGATCCTCTGTGTTGCTACCATTGCTGTTACCTGCTGTGCCTTCAAGGGTTCCTGTCCAGCGGAATCTACTGTCTGTGCCATCATCACCAGTGTTCCTCTGTGTGCCAGCGTTACCAGTATTCCTCTGTGTTTCCTGCTGTCATCTCAGGTTCGGACTGTTTCCTGCCGTACTACCTTGGCTGCCACCGCGGGTCTCATACCACCTCCCGCGGTGGTCCATAGGGTCCGCAGACTCTTCCAAGAGACTTTTACACACTTTCCCCCCTCAAGTGTGACAAGCAGAATGGACATGCCTGGTCATCTTGTCATCTCGGGGAGGGATGAGGGGTTCCAATGGAGGCACTTTGAACCCCATTGGATCCCCCCCCCCCCCCGGTTCTCATAATCTGTGGGGGTCTCACTTGTTGTTGATTCTTCACCAAAAAATTACAATTTTATATCTTTATGTTTGAAGACTGAAATGTACGAAAAAGTAGAAAAGTTGAATGGGGCCGAATACTCTCGCAAGGGACTTAATTCCAGGATTGCAGCTGGACTTGGAGTGCTGTGTGACATCTAATCACAGAACACAAATTAGTCAAAAGTCCTATATAAATGATACTGTCTGCAACGATGATTGGTCAAAACCACTGGTAAATTCACCAGATGTATTATTCTCTATCTTCTTTATCTTTGAAAGGTGCTTTTGTATTAGCCTGTCAGTTGGGTTCCTTTCAAGTAAACCTGTCTAAAAGACCTTATATACAGCCGTATCAAGTATCAGGGTGCTTGATGGGGTGTACCTTGATGCAGTCATGGCTGACTGATATGTGCTACATATTCTACAATAACACGTGAGAGCCTTATGTTGCATCAGAAAATCTGTTTCAGATTTCACCACAAATTTTTTATATTTGCCCCGAATTGCCGCGGATTGTGGCGCTTCGACGCCGGCATGCATGCAACGGAAATTGGGGGCGTGGCCATCGGAAAACCCGACAGATTCGGTAAAATCGCCGTATTTAAAAAAAAAAAAAGCGTTGCTTGACACGCACTTACCTGCAGCGGACCTCGGCGCAGCAGCGACACCTTGTGGACATCGGGCGCATGGACTGTAGTGAATCCCGGCCGGACCGGAATCAGCGTCGGAGAACCTGCCGCTGGATCGCGACTGGACCGGGTAAATAAATCTGCCCCATTGAGTCCCTTGTAGGAAGTACCAGTTTTTAAGCAGTTACAAGCTTAGAACCCACTTGGATCATATTATGATGTATCCATGTATGGGTTTTTTTCTGGTTAGATATGACTGCAACAAGTAGCATGAGTAGCTAAAAAACAGCCTGACAAATCTAGATTCTTTAACACCCCTCAGGTCGAGAAACTCTATGGATACATATACACTAGTATTGTACAATGTAGACAAAGCCTAAGTACAACTCTAGTTCTGTTGGACTTGAATTGTCCATACTAAATAGTGCAGTATAAATGGCTGGACAGAGATTAAAACAACCTTATATGACATGGTAACTAGAGATGAACAAATCAATTCATTGGTTCATAGGTTTGGGATGAATCTTCTATTTTTCAGTCACTTGGTCGAAGCCAAAACTCTTCTGCTTTGCTTCAGAAAAATCTTTAAAAATGGCAACTAGCTACATCCCGGAGCTTATAATGGTGGGGGGGACTTAGCAAGGGAAAATGAAAACAATTTTTTTAGAGGACTAGATGGAGTTATACATCAATTTCCTGTACAGTTCGAAAGACATCGGTTTGGATCGAATAGATTCCGACCAGTAAAGAATCTTTTGAAATATTGGTTGAAACTTCAGTAAAGTGAATCTAATGGTAATCATGTGAAACTCTAATGATAATGTATGATCGACCTTACAAGAACACTTTTCTAATGCCATAAATACCCATGATGCCATGCTCCACATCAGTCCAGCTCTTGCTAGACTTCTTTATAGCCACTTGGTCCTGATGCTCTCTATGAACTCTTCCAGTGTTGACATTGCGCCACCCACCTAAATCACTGTATCTTCATAGTAAAGTAAATTATATTATTCAATGTAGGATAATAACGTGCAGTTGGATTTGTAAGAGCCTAATACATACTATTGTATAAAATTTTTCAGTAATTAGTTTAACTCATCAAGACTAATGCGGCTTATAAGGTGAATGTGTAATTATCATCATTATATTTATACCTTGTGCACCGTGACTACATAATCAACGGTAATTGTAGAAACATCTATTAATGTGCAGGGTCATGATCCTTCAATCCACACATAGTAGGTGAATAATATACATAATTGCATATACTTGCAAACTAGATAATAGGGATAGATTTATGAAACTGTCCAAAAGAAACATTTTATTGCCTAGAGCAACCAATTGCTTGACTACTTTAAAATTGTAAAATTAAATCCCAGCTGCACTGTGATTGGTTGCTTCATTTTGGCAAGGTCTCACACCCCAATCAATCTGATTTTGATAATTAATTACTAAAAAACATCATCAATATATTTAACACAGAAAATCATATAGAAGCACCCTCTATTCTTCATAATTTTATCCCAAGCACAATAATCAGAATGCAAAGCACTCTATTTTAAGGAAACACTCATTTTAAGGAAACCTGTTGACCTAATGCCAGGTTCCCATACACTTTTAAATACATATTACCAAACTACTTTTAATAATTAACATTAACTTATTTCACTTACTTTTAATAGTACCATATATAATCGAGTATAAGCCGAATTTTTCAGCTCCAAAAATGAAAAACGCAAACTTGGCTTATACTTCAAAAAAATAAAAAGTCAATACTTATCTTTCCGACGCCCCCGCAGGTCTCAGACCTGCCACTACCAGATGGATTGACGAGAAGACCTGCGGGGGGTGTTGTTAAGGTGAGTATTGACTTTCTTTTTTTTATAAATTGGGCAAACTGGTGCTGTCTGTATACTGGAGTTAACGTGGGGCTGGCTGTATACTGGAGTCAAACTGGGGCTGGCTGTATAATCGGGGCATGCTGGCTGTATATTGGGGGCAAGACTTTGACAATGCTTATACACTAGGCTTTTATTCGGGTCAGCTTATACTTGAGTATATACCGTATATAAAAGCAATCCTGGCTACCTGCCAGAAAACGAGCAGTCATGGGAACATCTGAGACCCAATGTCATCATTAGCTCTCTCTTCTGCCTTCCCCCTTCTGCTGACGTGAGCAGACAGAGACTTGCTTGCAGAAAGGTGTCAGATATACTTTTATATACTATCAAAAGTGTGTGGAAAAAGTAATGTTAATTAAAAAAAGCAGATTGGTAATAAGTATTAAAAAGGTCATTAGGTGGAAATATCTAACTCTGGACAACCTTTTTAAAAACTTGAAGCTGTAACGTCACAAAGCAAAAAATATACCAGCCCCCCCCCCCCCACTATAATGGATCATTTATGTTGTGATAAGATGGACAATGCTTTATAGTGCTGATCTCTTTGTATGGCAGTGAGACATAGTATAGGCTCCCTTAGGCTCTGGGCTTTGCTCTGCATAAAATATTGTATTAATTGAGCCAAGATATTTATATAATACAACATTATCAGTAACACCGTTAGTTGCATTCCTGCTGCTTTCAATCACTCTAGTAGCAAAGTTGTAGGAAATAAGTATTGTCAGACCAATCTATAATAATCAACCCCCTCAGAAGAGGTTCATAAATTAGGAACACATCTACAGTGTCTTGCTCTCTTAATGGCAACCGGCACCGGTTAAGACAAACGACCCTGTTATTTCTCTATCTAGAGCGTTCATATAAAGGGAAAAGTAATCCCTAAAGGGGGTGGGAAATTGACAGCCACACAACACTTGGACTTTGTGTTGTTACTTAGAATGATTCTCAAGGCTGCGGGAAAAGAAACTCGATGGCAATATACGGTAAGCTGTTTGTTGGGAGAAGAGCTTCTAACACATTGCCTTGATATATATTGCCCTAGGGAGGATGACAGTCCCAGAAACCTTTTAAAGGCAGTTCTGTTTCAGGATCATACTGTAAATCAAATGAA
This sequence comes from Engystomops pustulosus, assembly GCA_019512145.1. Lineage (NCBI taxonomy): Eukaryota > Metazoa > Chordata > Amphibia > Anura > Leptodactylidae > Engystomops > Engystomops pustulosus. Next base: position 240,128,577 of record CM033642.1, on the reverse strand, counting down.
AAGGTAATAAGTAATTCCTCTACTCGCCTACTTGAAAAAAGTGGTTTTATGATAGATGCCAAAATGGTTTAGTGGTGAAATGCTCAGGAAAAAGAATTTCTCACCTTCAGAGGCAGTTCAAGGCCAAGAGGGCTGAGCACCTTCTGGGCCCATGGGCCTGCTGTGATGACTAAGTGTTCAGCTTCAAAGACACTAGAATTGGTTGTCACCTTAACCACCTGTCCTGGCTGTATGTGCTTCACCCTTTCTCCATCTCGGATCACTCCACCCATTTTTAGAAATTGTTCCTGTATGAGAATCAGAAAAAAACGTCACAACTTTTTGGAACAGTTTGTAAAATATCAATCCAGGAATTAGGGGTTCAATGCAAATGTCTACATCCCAAACACCTCTATGCCTCGAGGGATTCATATTTTAGGAATAAGATAAGGTAAGTTGGCATGTATTTTCATTACGCAACATTTTTCAGTATTAAGTTGCTATGATGTTTACTATAAACCATAAACTGCACATAAAACACTGCCCCTTGAGATATATGTTATGGGCTTAAAGAGATGCTGCAGCATTAACAGTAGAGAATCCTGACCAGTCTAGCTGTGAATCACATGCTGAGTGATGTACACCATCTACAACAAGCTGCAATAACATCATTGTGTGTCTCTGTCTTCACCCGGCAGCAACTTCCTTCTTTTGTCCCTCCTGTCCATAGACTTCTATGGAAAGCTTGTAATCTGATCCCTCAATGAGCTCATGATCTGATCTGGCTTGTCTTCACCAAAGGTCACAGTGGGCAGAGAGGTTTGTCTGTAACTAGGGGTTCTCCTTACGTTGTGTGACCTGAAGTCTAGAACTACCTGTATAGTCACCTTTGTCGACGTAAAAGAAAAACTTGTTTATTGATTAGAATTTTGAATACACTGGGAAACTACTTTTTATGCAGCCCTGTTAATATGGAGGTTTATGTCCTGCAGAGAATTGGACCATATTTGTTCGGATCGTTTTACATTTGTATGGTCAACGTTAGAGTCTGATTACATGGGCCAAATGCCCATTAGCTTTCACTTTCGTGCACTGTTTTTGGGTATTTGCACGACTTTCACAGGTATTTAACAGGTGTCTGCGCTGGGATTGTGTCGCATGTGATCAGCTGCACTGTTTTGATGCAACTCAAATTGGACTGATTCATACTGAGCACAGGATTTAACTTTCAAATTGTGTCGCAAGCCCAAGCACTTACATGCACCAGGAAGAAGAAGGTGAACTCTGTCGGACCTGAGCGGGGAAGCGACACATGCAGGATATCGGGGGCACAATCTTAGTGAATCGCGGCACAGTGCATTATCGTCGGACAATGCACTTTCGGTGACCTCCGCAGACCGGGTAAGTAAATTTTTCCCAATGAGAAGTTGTTCTGCACTGGCAAAACATTTACTATCTAGATTATCTTTTGAATATATGTTGTGAATATATCATAAGTTAACAACCAATTTTTTATTCCTTTGTCCCTTTGGAACATAAAAGTTGGCCACGTTTATATCAAGGATGAATGTTTGTATTGATGATGATTTAGGCCTTTGTCATTTCTCTAAAATGCCTTTTCTTTTTGTCTAGCATTACTGTATAATGCATAGAAAGGTTAACTATGGCCCTATATATCTTTACGGGTCGTGCAGTATGGCTCTGTATTATCAGAGGATGTACAAAGCATAATTTCCATGTATAGGTCCCTTTTCACTGTAACTAGTCAAGCTGTTACCCTACCTGGTATTACTCGATTTATTCATAGATACCAAGGCAAAATGTAGAACAATAAAGAAATGTAAAATAAGAGACTCCAGAATTGTTATCCCATTGGCAATTTGTGTATTTACTATGACACACTTGTCAGGAGAGGTGACAGGTCGTCATTAATTGTAATCTACATGACAGCCCGAGGTAGCGTTTTTCAATCATATACAAGAAGGAATTAAGAAAAACTTTAATTAAACCTCATAACAAACCCGACTTGTAAACATCAGTCATATTGTGGCGCACAACCCTTCTAATTTGTCTGGATCTTTAATTAGATATAGATCAAACATAATGTACGGAAAAATGTTTAAATTGATCCCGTTTTTTCTTTTTTTTCTCTCCATCAGATGAACTCCGAGGAAGTGAATCAGAACTGCCGCAGTCTGGTCTAGTCCCCGAAGAGTTACGTTGTTCTTTCCACCGTAAAACAAAGAACTATTTAAGAACAAAGCAATTTCACACTTTGGGTACGTGTTCTCTGTAGAATGCAGACATGTCTGTACTGGAAATTAGATTTTTTAATTCTTATGCAGAAATACATTTTAATCGTTAGCTAATCTAATTATGGGGAACGTTCCAAAGAGTCCAATGGGGGACATGAAATGTGTTGTTTATCAGCCGGAAATTTTTTTACCTGCACAGCCCGTAAGGCCTTGTCAGCACTCAAAACCCCACCATCGTGGTCACAACCGGCAACTTCTTCGGGGTTTAAAGAAAATCCAGGATATTTTTGCTTGAATTGCTCTTGCGTGAGAGACTCCCATGGCAACTTCCTTTCTTCCAAATTCTTCCATATTGTTTCAAATTCTTCATTTCCAGGAGGGGCTATAACCACAAGTCCTGTTTTTCTGTCAAAATATTATAAAATGGTCTAAAAATGTATTCTATCAAATCCAAATTATACATCTCACTAAAGTCCTGAAGCCACAACACCACAATTGGTATATCTGCCAATCCTTGGCTGGTGTAGATCTCAACTATTGCCCGCTCCAGTTTTCTGGCAGTGTTTATTATAAATTTGGCTATCCAAGATGTCCCCGTCCAGGCCTGCCTTGTTCCCCATTCTGCTTTCTTTAAAAGTGTCTTACGTGGCAAAAAAGGTACAAAAGGGTCCCTATAGTGCAAGCTATATCATAGATATAAAGTACAATCCATATTTCAGACCCATACTATAGTCAAATTTACCAATAGTACTGTGGCCCAGTTTTTCCTTCTTTGTAGCATAAAAACATAGAAATGTGCTCTTACGATGGCCCTGAATTAGCACAAAAACCACACAGAGACCTATACTGAATATATATATACGGTATACAATATATACAAAGGTGGATTATGGATATTGTTAGGAAGGGTCTGGAAACAGAATAAAGCAAAGAAACGTGTGCTGAGACTAATCCCCTTCCCAGCTGTCCCTGCCTATTGCCTCAACTTACCCAGGGTAGAATGGGACAACTGGATGATGTTCCCAAAATGATGTGTGTACTTATAGGTGAGAGCTATGATCTCAACGATCTGCTGTGGGGTCAATGGGTCAAGGATTTTGCCTTTGTTTACATACCCTTAGGCTTAAAAGGGTTTTCCAACAAAGTACATTTGGGCATCCTTGTTGGCAATCCAGACATTTACTACAGCATGGTGGCTTGGAGGAGTTGAGGAGACATCCTAGAGTGTGGCCATGAGATATGGTGGATAGAAGCGTAGGGTCAGTAGTGATCACAACAGTGGACCGTGGCACGTTCACATTTATCATAGATTCATAGGTTAAATGGATATTCCAATGCAATTAAAATGGATGTAAAATAACTCAACATTGGACCATGTACTCAAAATAAGGTTACTCATCATCTGGACCAGGCGCTGCCCAGGGTCCTTAGGTGCCTTATGTCCGAAACAAAGAACATGCTCTAGGATGTTTGCTTGGCCAATCAGTGGTTGAGGAGGGCCACCTCTTTGGCTATTGATTGCTTAAGTGAATTGTGTTTGACCTATGATGTCAGGGGATCAGGGAGAGCTGAGTAACTTTTTATTATGCTAATGGTTCATTCAGATCATACTAATCTATTTTTGTTCACACTGGAATATCTTTATGGTTTCCTTCAAGAAAATAAAGTATGCCACCTGCTGCAGTTTCCAGGTGTTTTTCTTAAAATTATATTATTTATTAAAATATTTTTGTTGGCCAATCCGATTCGGAATTACTTATTGTTTTATTGTAAATAATTGTGCTGAAATTATACTGTATAAACCGGGAATTTTTTTGATAAAGTCCTGATTTGATGAAGATTATTAACAGTCCCTGCTGCATGTAAATGGTTAACATTGTGTCTTTCCTGGCAAATTGCACACTGTGGTCTCTAAAGACATTTACGTTACATTCTGTGATATCCCTGAAGTGGCTTAAAATAGATGTATTGTTAGATGAAACGTTGTGGAAGAAGCACAGCTACAGCCCTGTATAGTTGGTGTGTGGGGGGCTACATTAGTGCATATGGAGACCTGTGAGTGGCAGCTTGGAAATGAAATATGTAAGGTGGGGTATGGGGGATTTTTTTTTTCAAACAATTTTATCATAGAGGTGAAATTGCCCTTGACGGGGAGTCTCAGCTAGAAATAGCAATGTGCACACAAGAGACAAAGAACACGTAGAGTACATAGTGATTTTCATTTTAACACTGGAATACAGCTGAAGACACCAGAAATAGCTATTATATTCTGTTCAGCAAGGCCGCAGATAGAAGACAATGAAATAATAAAAAAAAAAAAAATTTATAAAAATGACAATGCTTGCATAGACTAGTCCAAACTAATGAGCGGAATACAATTTTAATGTCAAGGTCACATGAAGGTCAAAGTAACTTTAAAACTTTTACTCCACTGTAATTGTCTGGAATGTTGTAGTCGAGAAAACGTATATTTCTATTTCTAATTGGACATAAATTGAATATGTTCTTTATTTATGAGAATCCCCCCCCCCCCATCAAAACAGCTGCTAAACAGATAGTCTTACCCTGTTCTGCATTCACCGAGGCCTCTCCCCGGTGCGGCACAAGAGATGCGCTCCATTCAAATGAATGGATTTCCTGCACAGTTGAGCTTCCTTACAGTACACAAAATAAAGTGCTTAGAGTTTTGCTTGGCTCGCGTGGAAGGAAGGAAATATTTATAATCACTATTTTTCTTTCAACACTTATTGAAAAGAATATATATATGCAATTATAGGCGAAGGGCTCCATAAACTAAGGCAACGGGTGAAAAGGACAAAGAAATTAGAAAAACAAATGTACTACTTTACTTTAATGCACTTAAATTATTTATTCTGGTGCATGTGCTCTGCATGCCAAATGGTAGGTGAAGAACTCCCTCTGTATATATATTATAATCTAACGGTAGTTTAACGTTAGGGCTGAATTGCCTCTCTATCAGCTTTGATGTAATCATACTTTTCACCTACAAGCAACAGGATAATTTAAGAAATGGGCAAAGGAAATACACATCAATTTATTCAACTTATTCCGGCTCTCTGGATCTCTGTGCCTCAATAAGAAAATCATTAGGATAAGTCTAAATGCAACACAACACATTTCCAAGTTTTCTTAGTTACCCAATGTTCTGTGCAGAGCCAAGACAGGTTGGAAAACTAGAATAGTGAGCTAAAGATGTGTATGTACATGGCTTGGGACTGCAAATTCAAATACATATTGCTTTGAAGAGCTGATAAAATTGTATGAAGTCCTCGCCAAAGGCGGCAAATTGCGGGCCCCTTTTAGGGGCGGCATATCGCCGCTGGTAGAAGGGCCAATGACTGGCAAGTTTGTACTACCTGAAAAATAAACTACATTGGTGCCTTTAAGGCGCTGATGTAATTGATGGGCAGAGCGGTGCAGCACAGCTGCCGGCATGCACCTCTCTGTAGGACACAGGCCGGCATGCATGATCATGTTAACACGTACGCTGGGCTTTGTTACTACAGAGAGGCTGTGTATACTGGGTAGGCTGTGTATACAAGGGGCGCTGTGTACACTACTTGGGAAGGCTGTGTATACTGAGGGGAGGCTGTGTAAACTGGGGGAAGGCTGTGTATACTGGGGAGAGGCTGTGTATACTGGGGAGAGGCTGTGTATACTACTGGGAGAGGCCGTGTATACTACTGGGAGAGGCCGCGCATACTACTGGGGGAGGTTGTGTATATTGTGTGAACTGGTGAGGGTCTGTATGTAGGGGCTGGATTTTAATGAAACTGGGTGGCCTTATATGTAGTACTGTAAATCATTTTGTTTAGAAGTATGTATATGGGGGCTAATAGCCAAATAGGGCACCCAAAAATTGTGGGTACTGTACTACTATTATTTATTCGGGTGACTATATAAAGGATGTTTTATATGGGGAATAGTCTGTTCTGTCATGTTGTGAGGATAATATATATTAGGAGCATGCTCCATTATACTGTAGGTGACTGTGGTATTTTTAAGAGTGCCGTGTGGAGTTGAGCTGAAGCATGGGGGCCACGGGGCGGCAGCATTCTCAAGTTTTGCCCCAGGCAAAAAAAGGCTAGAATTGGCCCTGAGTACATGATATCTGAATATGTGGACACACAAACCTTTTCTTAGCTTATGAGCATTCATATGTGTAATTTGACTCATCCACTTTATTATAATTATCATTTTTACTCAAACTGCTATGGAATCTAAAAGAAAAGGAGAGTAATAAATTTCATGAAAAAACTGTTTCAAGATACAAAGTGTAATCTGAGACTAAGTATACATAGAAATTCTACTAAATATATCAATTAATGGTTTACTATAATGAACTAAAAGACATAAATGTGAATGTGGTATTAATGTGTTATAAATCATTTACATTAAGTAAATAATGAAATTCATACTTATTCAAGTCAAGTGCTTTGGTTCTGTGTCGGTGCTGTGAAGATATCAATGCTGTGACTTCTGATATGATATTGAGCCTGGTATAACACCCAGTCCTATGGTTCTGACCATGGTGCCAAATTTGAGTAATACTGTGATACCACTGGTGCCATTTGCACACAGTAATATCTATAAAATATTCAAAGAGAAAAAGAGGTGTGCCAATAGACAAAATTATGTAAAAAAGTGATAAATATTTATCACTTTTTTACATAATTTTGTCTATTGGCACACCTCTTTGAATATTTTATAGCTTGCTTTGTGTGCTGACATTTACCTTGTTTTGGTGGTTGTGCATGGTCCACTCTGTGTATAGTCACACAGTAATATCTGCAATTACCCAGAGGTTACATACATGGAGGGAAGGGAAATGTTGTGCCCCCAGAGACAATAAAACACACCAGGTTACAGCTTCATTCAGTACATTTGTTATATAGCAGAAAATTCTACCTCTCATATGCAAATTAAGTTCTATTTTGTACCTTGCAAAATATTTCCATAAACTCAGAGAGTCGCCTGGTTTGCCATTCTTCTGGGATGCCAATTTTAAAGTGATCTGATGAAGTAATTATTGGAGGCAGTGATACATAAACTTTCTGTATTTCACTAGGGTTTAGACACTTGAATATGGTGTATTTTCTTCTTACCAGAGCTTATAAATTACTATAATAACTTTCTCCAATACTCCCGCGAGTGGCTAAAACTGATATTGGGTGCAGTAGAGCAATCATGTCACCATGAATGGACTGGGCATTGGACCCCAATGATTGACCTTCCCCACATTTATAGTTGGGCTTTTCATGTGTTTCATATAACTATGTCTAATTTTTTTCTAATACCGTTTTTGCTATTGTTTGTTACATCCTCTTACATTTTATGGATTTTGCATTTTTCACTAAACTACAAAACACAGCTTGCGCACTTTCACATGGATTTGTATTAGAGGACAAGAGGGCAGTCTTAATTACGACACAGGTCAGTAAGATGTTAAATGGTTGTTCCCGTTTCAGAAAATTAATGTTTTTGTTTATATAATGAAAAGTTATAACATTTTCCAATATACTTTCTATATCAAAGTCTCCTGATTTTCTAGATCTCTGCTTGCTGTTATTCTATAAGAAGCTTCATTGTTTACTTGCAGTGGATAAGAATCTGTCCCTGGTCATGTGATGTCACACAGGTGCACGGCTCGTTATATCATACAGAGTAATCAGAGTTGTGTATTATAACGAGCCATGCACCTATTTGATATCACATGACCAGATCTCTCTAAACATAGAAGCTTTCTAAAGAAAGCAATAAAATCTAAAAAAACCAAGAAAAATTGATACAGAAAGTAATAGCATTTATTTGCTGAAATTGGACTACCCCTTTAAGATTAACAAACCTGAGGAATTACACTGTGTCGTTATTTATTTACCAAATTAAATCAAAATACAGAAGAAGGGTGTGAAATGTTTTCACGTTATTAAAGGGGGTTTCCCACGAACCAAGTTAGGCCTTGTCAAAGTATAGGGCCTAACTTAACGTTCATAGGAACGAGGGGTCCGATGGGGTCCCAGGTACCTCAGTCGGACCCCTCGTCGCTCCCAAAGGTGCGCATGACGGCCGCGCATCACCGTTCTGCTCCATTCATCGCGATGAAGCTGACGAAGATCGCCGAGGGTGGCGCTTGCGAATTTATGTCAGTTCCATAGAGTTGTATGGAGCAGAACAGTCATACACGGCCATCTGCTCCACTCATCTCTTGTAGCGATGAGGGGTCCGACTGAGGTACCTGGGACCCCATCGGACCCCTCGTTCCCATGATCTGTGGGAGTCTCATCACTCAGACCCCCACCGAACAGCAAGTTAGGCCCAATCCTGTGGACTTGGTTCGTGGGAAAAACCCTTTAATAACGGGAAAACATTTCACACACTTCTTCTGTATTTTGATATCATTTGGTGAATAAACAATGACACAGCATAATTTCTCCAAAGTAGGCAGCTTGAAGCAAGATACTAGCTATGATTCATTAATTATCAGCAAGTGTGGCCAAATCTATAAAAGCAGCAGTTTTGGCTGCTTTCCAAGCTGGTACCTTCAGGGGTTTATTTATTAATAAGAAGGGAGCGGTATTTCTACAAAATGTGGTATGCAAAAAAGAGAATGTTTTGTAGACATTCCCCTGACAATCATCATTGGAGCATTCTAATGAGAGCTAATATTCGGTAAAAAAAAACCTAATGCCAGCACAAAGTTCTTCAGGGAGCAAAGTTACATTTTACAAACTTCAAGTCTTCTGGAACAACATCCTTTGAACATATCTGACTACAGGTAGTGCTATCTATCTTATGCATTGGCCTAAAATAAGTCATTCAACAGGACAATTATCCCAAGCACACCAGCAAATCTACAATACAACGGCTGAATAAAAAAATAATCAAGGTGTTCAACTCAAAGAAAGCTATGGCGGAACCTTATTTGGGTTCGTCCTAAGTCCCCTGGACCAAGTCCCCTAACTTCACACCCACCCCACCAATAACACCTGCGATTAGCTGCTATCTGCAGTTGAGTGACTAAACTGTGCTCACCGGCACTAGCATGCTGGTGACATGGAACGCCACAATTTTAGGGAGGATACTCCACATTATGGCCAAAATGGTGTCCTGCAGCACTACCAGCATGTTAGTGGCGGCACACACGCAGCCAATGGAATTAGATACTGCTGGAGACTTTGCCAGCTAACAGTTAACACTCACTATGGGTGCTGGCACCTATCGTGGGTGTCACTGGTAGGGGTTATAAAATTCTCAGTTTTTACGGCTCTACTCATCACTAGAGATAACTAAATGCACTGAACAAGTGTTAATATAATTGTCCTTGAATGGGACAACCCCTTTATTTACTAGGGAGACCCTCACACTATCGGATTAAATGTTATGCTACATTCATATACAGGCAGTCCCCGGGTTACGTACAGGACAGGTTCTTTAGGCTTGAACTTAAGTTGAATGTGTATCTAAGTCGGAACTGATATATTTTGTAATTGTAACTACAGACAAAAATGGTTTTGTTTGTCCTTGTGACAATTGACTTTTGAAATTTTTTGCTGTAATTGGACCAAGGATTATCAATAAAGCTTCATTACAGACACCTTACAGCTGATCATTGCAGTCTGGGACTAAAGTAACATCCACAGAGCTTCACCAGAGGTCACAGGGGGCAGAAGGGTCTGTCTGTAACTAGGGGTCGTCAATATGTCGAGTGTCCTTAAATCGAGGACCACCTGTACCCTATTCAGGTCAGCCCACTGATCAAATAATTATGGCATATTCCAATGATAAGGCATAACATTGTAACATGTAAATACTCATTAGAATGAGATTGTTTTTCTCCTGTTTCACAAGTTGATAATTATAGGAGAACATGAATTATCTGAGTTGTTGCCCTGAGGACTCCTCGTGACCTTTAACAGTCCTGACCTTTGGATTTCCACACATAACAGCATGCTATAATGAAAGCTATGATGATGCTCCACCACTAGCTACCTCTGCATGTGGGGATTCCTAGGAGAGTCTAATACTACTGACGTCTACAATTCTTGCCTTTATGCTCACATTTCATGTTCTTAAGGTGCTTGAACTGAAGATGGTCCTTAAGGGAACCAAAACATCAGTGTCTATTTAAAGTGCAACCTAGTATAATCCCTATATTTATTATAAAGCTGTGAGCTGAAGGCCCCTCGCAGACAGTCAGGCTTGCACTGAATATCCTCATACTTTTAATAATGAAACACTTCCCAGCTGTATGAAAACAGCATGTATTAAATATTCATTCCAAGCTCTGGAAAGAAAAAATGTTCAAGGTCCTAATCTAATGTGACTATTACTCCTTCTTACAGGATCGTCTACCCATGTAGCCTGCAATAACAAAGTAGTGTAACTTATTAATTATATATATGTTTTGGTGTGTGTATGTGTGTATATGTTATATATATATTAGATTTGGTACAAATTCCTGGATTTGACGACTTCCCGGATCACAAACAAATCTGAATTTTTTTTCTTATTTCATTTGGATGAACCAATGTTGCTCTTATTGTCCAGGAAATTGGTATATAACCCCCTTTGATCATCTAAAAAACAAATTTTTTTATAAAACTGTTGGGATTGTATTTGGCAGGTGATGAGCAGTGCCTGGTTTTCTCCACACATCATAACACCATTATGAACATCAAAAAGTTCAATCTTCATCTTATCAGAACAGAGAAACTTATTTCTCATAGTCTGGGAGTCCTTCATGTGTTTTATTACAAACTGTAAGCAAACTGTATGTATTGAATATGTCTTGGCCAGATATGTGCCTTGACACAATTTTGTTTCTTAGCTCCTTGGGCAGTTCCTGAGACCACATGATTCTTATGTGCTCTGACATGCCCTGTGAGCTGTGAGGTCTTATATAGACAGGTGTGTGCCTTTCCTAATCAAGTCCAATCAGTTTAATTAAACACAGCTGGACTCCAATGAAGAAGTAGAACCATCAGAAGGAAATGAACAGCATGTGAGTTTAGTATGAGCACAGCAAAGGGTCTGAACACTTCTGACCATGTCATATTTCAGTTTTTCTTGTTTAATAAATAAGCAAAATATCTACATTTCATTTTTTTTTGTCAAGATCGGGTGTACAGAGTAATACTTTTTTGATCTTACCAATTGGCTGCAATGAAACAAAGAGTGAAAAATGTAAAGGTATCTGATACCCCAGAAACCAAGAATCCATGCCCACTGTTTGTTCTTGCCTACTAATAATAACATGGTAGCCGAAAGTTCCTCCTATCATTGGCAGAATCAGATATTATCAGTGATAATAACCCCTTCCTGCATCCCACATTCCTGAGCAGAAACTAGTTGCTGAACATACAAGAGATGTTTGTCAAAGGTGGGTCACAGGCTCACCAATGCCCCTCTGTGTTCACTGGCGCGGCACCCTCACTCCCCCGTCTCCCTGCACACCCTGCTTGATCTTTGTGCTCATGCCTAAGAGAAAATTGTTTCCTGTGAGTTATCCCTGTGTATTGACCTCCTGTTGTGTCCCCTGTTCCTGACCACCTGCTCCATCTCTGACTCTGCCTCCTGCCTGTCCCCAACCATGAGGTTTCCTGCCGACAAGTTGCGCTTGTGGAATGTCTTGGTGGTACCACGCCGCAGCAAGGCCAACCCGCTTTGCGGGGGGCTCTGGTGAGACTGGAGGTGAGACTGGATGCCTCTTAGATTCCGAACCCAGGTGTCGGCTTGTGTCATCGTCCGGGGTGGTCCAGGCCGTTCAATAACCTCGAGCCTTGACAATGTTTTTGTATTGTATATTTTTTAACCAACTCTGTAGTTTATTATTGACACACAAGTCAACAATATGGCATCATGGCAAGCATGAGTGCAACTTAAGTGAAAAAAGTTTCTTTATGCCAAGATTTTTCTTCTTGTTTTGAGGGTATTCTTGATTTTAAGAAAAAAAAAATCGGGCCTATGGTATGTTGTTTGTGGCTCTTGGATCATCAGCATTTGAGGTTTTCCAACATATCGATAACAGGAGCATTTCAAGGTTTTGGTAAGAACTAGAGATGAGCGAGCACTAAAATGCTCGGGTACTCGTTATTCGAGACGTGCTCCATCTCTGACTCTGCCTCCTGCCTGTCCCCAACCATGAGGTTTCCTGCCGACAAGTTGCGCTTGTGGAATGTCTTGGTGGTACCACGCCGCAGCAAGGCCAACCCGCTTTGCGGGGGGCTCTGGTGAGACTGGATGCCTCTTAGATTCCGATCCCAGGTGTCGGCTTGTGTCATCGTCCGGGGTGGTCCAGGCCGTTCAATAACCTCGAGCCTTGACAATGTTTTTGTATTGTATATTTTATAACCAACTCTGTAGTTTATTATTGACACACAAGTCAACAATATGGCATCATGGCAAACATGAGTGCAACTTAAGTGAAAAAAGTTTCTTTATGCCAAGATTTTTCTTCTTGTTTTGAGGGTATTCTTGATTTTAAGAAAAAAAAAAATCGGGCCTATGGTATGTTGTTTGTGGCTCTTGTATCATCAGCATTTGAGGTTTTCCAACATATCGATGACAGGACAGTACGGGAATAACTACACACAGTGATGTCCTGTACAGGGAGTAATAAACTACAGTGATGTAACAGTACAGGGTATAAGGTACACAACAGTTGGTGTCACAGTACAGATTGGATAAATACACACAGTGATGTCACATGCAGAGATAATACAATACACAGGGCGGGCGCTATGGGTAGGCAAAGGGGGCAATTGCCCAGGGCCCCTGAAAGGGGAGAATCTATTCTTTCAAATGATCTGAATTTGTTTTCTAGGTGCCAGGGATCCAAGAATTCAGGTTTAACGTAAGAATTATCAGGGGACATTTTTATATATAAAATCACTCCCGACGGCAGTTTAACAGTTAATATCTCTATTTAAAATGATACAAGTGATCTCAGCTCCTACCAGCGTGAGACGTCTGGCGGGGGAGAGCACGGACTCGGCTTCGCCTGAGCGTGACAAGTCTGCAGGACATACTTTTTCTCCAGCTCAAATCCACCAATGTTTCAGACGGTATTGAAGAAGCTTGGTCTTTTTGGTTCACATTAAAAACACAGACAAATACATCATAAGGTCCAATGCGTTTCAGACCACTTAGTGCGTCCTCAGTCATGGATAACAAAAAATGGTAAAATGCATCAAATTTATGTCAGCTGAGACCAATGGTCAAAAGCCACAGGCTGCTTTTATCTTCCTCTGTCTTCTGTCTTCCGCAGGGCGCGCCATGTTCTTCTGTGCCGTCGCATAGTATGACGTCAGCACCGGCGTGTCATACTATGGCCTGCCGCCGGGAACATGGCGACGTGCTGCGAAGACAGAAGACAGAGGAAGATAGAAGCCAGAAGAGGACCCACGCGGACATCGGGTGAGCAGCGCGGACAGGGGGCGCACCGGAGGGTGAGATATAAGTTTATTTATTTTTTGTTAGTGCTGGGCTGGCTGTATACTTAAGGGGGCAGCTGGCTGGCTGTACATTAAGGGGGCGGCTGGGCGCGATACTTAAGGGGGCAGGCTGGGCTGCTGTATACTTAAGGGGCAGGCTGGGCTGGCTGTTATACTTCAGGGGGCAGCCTGGGCGGCTGTATACTTAAGGGGGCAGGCTGGCCTGGCTGTATACTTAAGGGAGCAGCCTGGCTGGCGTTACTCTAAGGGGGCAGGCTGGGCTGGCTGTATCTACTACTGGGGGCAGGCTGGCTGTATACTACTGTGGGAGCGGCTGGGCAGGTTGTATACTATGTGGGCAGGCTGTATACTTAAGGGGGCAGGCTGGGCTGGCTGTATACGTACTGGGGGCAGGGCTGGCTGGCTGTATACTACTGGGAGGAGGCAGGCTGGGCTGGCTGTATACTAACTGGGGGCAGGCTGGGCTGGCTGTCTACTACTGGGGGCAGGCTGGCGTCTATACTGGGGGCAAGAGGGGTTGGCTGTGTATACTACTGGGGGCAGGCTGGGCTGGCTGTATACTACTGGGAGCAGGCTGGGCTGGCTGTATACTACTGGGGGAAGCTGGGCTGGCTGTATACTACTGGGGGGCAGGCTGGTGGTGTTATACTTACTGGGGGCGAAGAGGGGTTGGCTGTATATACTACTGGGGTCAGGCTGGGCTGGCTGTATACTACTGGGGGGAAGCTGGCGTTATACTACTGGGGGCAGGCTGCGGGCTGGCTGTATACTACGTGGGCAGGAGGGCTGGCGTTATATACTGGGGACAGGCTGGCTATATACTGGGAGGGCTGTGACCAATGCATTCCTCACCACTCGGCTTATACTCGAGTCCAATGGGTTTTCCAGTTTTGGTGGTAAAATTAGGGGTCCCCGGCTTATACTCGGGTCGGCTTATACTAAGTATATACGGTAAGTATTCTGGATTTGTACATATTTTAGAGGAATTTTGAATGTTTATTGTCAAAGCATCGCCTGGTTGTCTGCTTTCAAATGATAAGGTTTATGGCGCTTTACTTTTTATTCTGTTTTATGATACACTTTGCAGGGTTGTGACGTTTTTAAAATTTCTAGCTGTAAAGCAGATATTTAGTTATTTCAGTTTAATGATATTATGATGACTTATTCATGTGACACATATCAATATGAGGCATTTGTGAAACTATCACATGTCCATCTATTACATTTAGGAGATGTGAAGGTAAATATTTTCTGGAGCACATTTTTTGCCAAGTCAAATTTAAGTATCTTTTATAAAATGTTTCAGTTTGAATCAAAATTGCATGAAGGCGCCTATGTCTATAAACTCTTTAATGCAATTAGAAAATGGGGCAATAAAATATGTTACTACTATATTGATCTACAGGTCTACCTATGTTCATATGCATGAGGTCTTAATTTAATCATTATTGAAATATGTTGTGACCAGTGACCAATGACAATAGCTGGGTAATAGCTGCTAGATACAGTTTGGAGTCCATTGTATTCAATAAACCGGTACGATTGTGCCCTTTTTAGTGACTACCTCGTAGGTGTGCTAGTACAATCAATGCTATCAAAAGTAGCAGGCAATGGGTTGGATTAGAATGGAATACACACACATCAAGGGTTTCTTGTTCTAGATCCTTCCGTCATCATGACTATATTCCCTTCTCAATATGTACCTGCAATATCAATTCACCAGTATTTTTGGCGGAAAATGTATCTCAAAAAAATAGTACGTAGTAACAACCATGTGAACAGAGCTGCCCATATGGACACTTTCCCGTATCTACAGACTTCTTTAATTCTGTATCCACCATAACATGCTTCTCACAGCAAGCCTCAAAATTATGTATTACTAAGCATTTACACGTTTTTCACGGGCCATTATGCGCACCGAATATAAGGCCATCATACGATGCGCCTTATATGTGGTAATAATTCCATATATAAGGCGCATCGCGACTCTATAGGCGCAGGGTACCGGGGGACGGTGGCGGAGGTCCGGGGCGGAGCGGAGAACCCGCGAGCTAAGTAGACGCGACACGCCACAAGACGACCACCCGACGAGACCGCGACGAGCGGTGAAGGTGAGGGGGAGGTGGGGAGGGCAGCGGACCATACTTACAGGTCCCCGATACCGGAGACGCAGACTCCCGGGGGAAACTGCAGACCGACGCGGGGGGCCGAAAGTTGTTTTTGCCGTGTCTGCAGTTCCCGTGGAGATCTGCTTTCTCGTAGCGGGGACCTTGTAAGTATGGTCCGCTGCCCTCAGATAGGGCGCACCGAAATAAGGCGCATTTGGTTTCCAGGACATCCAAGCTTTTATGTGCGCCTTATAGTCCGGAAATCGGGAGGTACTTATATTTTTGTGTATTTTATCTGCCTCTTTGCTCAAGTAATACCGCTCACTGAATTAGAGATGCTATGCATTAATGGTGGATGTAATAATATCATTGACATTAATCCACCAGACAATTGCACATTCATTCCACATTTTCATAAGAATAATCTCAGAGCCATGTCATTTAATTTAATCCCTGCACACTTACCTGATGTTACTTAATCCACAACCATTTAGAGAAGCAGCGCCTCTCGCTCTATGCATGTGGAGGACCCCGACATAGATGACATAAACAACAGCTGCTTCCAATGCGGAGAGAAATATGACTGGAGGGATCTGTTTATTTATTAAGCGCCAAAGGAGATAGAAACATATGGAAACAAAGGAGCTAGCGAATAATGGTTGTAGATATATATAATATTTAACAAAACTCTGATATTGTGAGGTCTCTATGAAAAAACATCTGGCCCTGTCAAGTACAAAGGGGGTAGATATATTTTGAAGTTACATCAGTTTTGTCTTCAAAAAAATTTGGGCCAAATTTGCTACTTTTCCATGACCACTCCCACTTTTACTTCAGTCCAACTTACTCCATTATCTATCAAGTAACTCCTAATGGTTCAGGCGATTTTATGAAGTGCAACTTTTAAGAGTTGCAAATTTTAGTGATCAATTTCCACTCGGTGTGTAGGAAAAACTTAGTAATAATGGACTTTTAAGTAAAAGAAACATTAACATCATTGTGTACTTAGTTCTCAAATGTCACCTACGAGAAATCTGATGTGCAACAAGATATCTACAAGAGCTCTGCATACAAAATCCACCCAATGGTAACTCTGCCATAAACTCCTATATCTTTGAAGGTGTCCTCCATCCGCACAGATGTCCACAAAGTCAATGTAAATTGCAAGTTGGGGATACCATGAACTGAACTTGTTTTTCCATCATATCCCACAAGGGATCTATCAAATTGGAGATCTGTGGGACCTGGTTCCCATGTGTGGTGAATATTATAATGAGTTTACACCGTTACTTATGTTTTGTGGATGCACAATAGATGATTTAGGTGGTAAGTACATCCAGCTTATTGCCTCCACTTTGACCGTCTTTATTGTGCTGGGGCCAATGTCTTACTCCAGAAATTTAGTGTACACGCACTAGGGCTAGCAACATGGACATATTGGGTCACATTCTTTGCCCTGTACCTGCAGAGTTCATGACTCACTAAGATCATGCGGCTGATATCCATGCATGTGTCGCTTCCCGCTCATGTCCCCCAGAGTTCACCTTCTGCTTCCTGGTGCAATGTAAGTGCTGATCTTGCGACACCATTTTAACCCCTTCGTGTCTATGCCATTTGAGACTTTAGGCCAGGCCTATTTTTTTAAAATTTGCCCGTGTCATTTAGTAGGAGGTTTAACTTTTTGACACTTTAACATATCCAGGTGATTTTGATGTATTAGTTTTACCGGTCAACACATTTACTTCAAAAGAATATAAATTTTGATGATATCCTTTGTGTTAGTATGAAAAATATTGAAATTTGGCAAAAAAATTTCTAAAAAAATTCTCATTTTCCAGTTCAAATGTTCTCTTTCAGGCAGATCGTCATAGCCACCCGTAACTTTATTAACTAACATTTCCCGAGGTCTAGCTTTATATCGGCACAGGTTTTATGCTTTACCTCTCTTTTCTAGGTTGTTAGGAGGTTTCAGAATTTTGGGACGGCAACTTTTTACTTCTATTTGAGGAAAACCCAAAACCTTATTTAGAGCACATGCTCAGCTTTAACTGACATTTGAGAGGCCTAAACAGCAGTAAACAACCCCATGTATCACGTCATTTTAGACTACAAACCCCTCAATGTGTAAAAAAAATCAACTTTAAGAAGTATGGTTAACCCTTAGATCTTCACCGTGAGTTTAACATCAAATGCAAAAAATAAGCTAAATGCAAAAAGTTTTTTTGCATTATATATACCTTGTGACGGTTTATTTTTGGCACAAATTAATCTATTGTTTCTAAAAAAAATGACAGCTTGATAATTAGACCTCCATTTGTCATTTTTTTAGACCCATATATTAATTTTGGCCAAATGTAAACCGTCACAAAGTTTAAATGCCAAAAAACTGCCACAAAGTTTGATACCCAATGTCTCCCGAGTCAGAGGATGCCCCTAGTTGGTGGGACTGCTGTAGCGGCACGCACGGCCGGGCATGAACCGAAGGAGGCGCCATCAGAAGCGATCTGCAATGTCCACATCTTACAGGCTCATAAAATGTTATTTTTTGTAATTTGGGACATATGGGGGATAGCTTTTTTGTGGATTTGAGATCCACTTTTCAAGGTACAATCAGTTAACGGGGGCCCGAAAGCTAATATCAGTTTTATTACTCTTTCTTGGTGGTGGTTAAAAAATCATGATTCTTGTTATGTTTTTAGCATTTTTTTTTCCCCCGACCGTTCACCATACCATAAAATAATTTGTTATCTTTATTCTAACGGGTCTCACGATTACGGCTGAGTACCCCATGTATATGGCTTTTTTTAATGGTAACTTGTTTTGGCATATAAGAACTCATTTGTATGAGAAATTTGCTTGTTTTTGTATCGCCATGTAACAATGGGCAGAAATTTATATTTTTTTGTTACAGCGATGGTAGTAGAGCTTATTTTTGATGGCGAAAGCTGTACTTTTCTTGGTATCATGTGGGCGTACATTTTACTTCTTTACACTTTTTATCCCTTTTATGCGTGTCAGAGTGATGAAAGATTTAATAATTTTTGTTAGGTTTTTTTTTGTGTTTTTTCATACGGCGTTCACGTACGGTTCAGTGACTATTTTATTTTATTGACGGGTGTTCGAGTTGGGATACCAATATGTTGTGTTTTTTTTGTGATTTTCATTTTTTTTAATGTTTTTATTTGATTACTGCATGGGACGGGACTTAAGGGGACTTTTATTCTTTTAAATATTTTTTTTCTGTTTTTAGTTTGTCCCAGTGGGCTTGGGACATAACAAGTGATCATATCGTGTCACTTGTTCAATTTGTAATCATTTTTAGCTGCAATACTAATGTTTGCAGCAATTACATAGTCAGCCTAATGCTTTCTGATAGGCGTGACAGCTGCACGTTAGATCGTGCACAGTGCAACGATCCTGCAGGCAGCTCCCATGCGCAAGCCCAGAGACCTATCGGGCATCAGGGTTGACATGCAACGATCAGCACCTCAGTGCCCTGCACGGAGGGTGCCGATCGTCGCGCCGATGCACACCATAGACCTGCGGTCACTATGACCTGCGCGTCTATAGGGTTATTAAATTCAGGGATTGCGATAGTCGCGATCCCGAGCTTTTACTCTGCGGGATCCCAGCTAACGCGTACCGTGGTATCCCGCGGGTATCGACAAGGGCTCAGTCTTCTGAGCCGGGTTGATCGCCATGAACGCTACTACTACGTCAAGGTGCGGGAACGACCCGCATCACAGACGTATGTATCACGTCAAGTGCGGGAAGGGGTTCAAGTTTAATCCCGCACTCATTTAGAATCAGTGGATCGTCCGACTGCCACGTGCCCCTGTATTTCTGTCAACATTGAAATCTATCGCATGCGACCAAATCCCCAGTTTAAATACTATCCCAGCTGCGCAAATCCCGAAAACATCGGAAACAACAACAAAGTACTCGCGGACCTTATAACTAAGCACCCATAAGGTGTATTAGACAGACAGGCTAGGCCGTCTTTCCCATGAGGTTAATTGAATAGTGAGCGTTCATGACCCTGTCTCTCTACTTGACCCGCTGTAGTTCACCTATATCTTTTCATACCTATGTAAACATGATCATACTGTAATACTTAGGCAACCTTAGAATTTAGGAGATGCTTAACCAGTTGTTGGATTCACTACAATCACAATTCCCATCAAGGTTTCTGGGAGTGGCTTTTCAGTCCACTTGACTGATACTGGAGGTAACAGGAGGAATTACTTTCTGGTCACCTACATTGGGGCCCTTGAGTGCTGGAACATCAGCTTGTGTTGTTTGATTGTGGTTTCTTAAATGCCCAGAAACAGATTTTCTAGATTTTTGTGTCCCTTTTTTTTGGGTTGTTGGATTTATCTTAGAAGGGTGAAATATGTTGCAATTGATGATTAAAAAAAACACAACACAAAAATTTGCAGAAAACTCACGTGAGCTGTGTGCAGTCATCACTCTGAAGCCGAAGAGTCGTATGCCCAATGATTGTGCCCTGCTACGTGCTGAGAGAAGTCATAGAGGGATCAAAGAAGCGCTACTGTGGCGTTGGAGTAGCCACAGCTCCTAGTCCACATGGTGCTATCTACACCCTCTAGTAGCCTCTCAGGTCAAGTTGTAACATAGCTTAAGACAGGGATTTGTTATTAATTTCTGGGCAACTAAAGTTTGTAATTAAAAAAAAGGACACGGCTGCCATGTGGTTACAGGGAAGCTTGCCACCTGATAGATATAGATCCGGATATAGGTTTGTTTTTAAGTGTTTGTGCAACAGAAAAACATAACAGCTGTGGGTTGGATATGGAAATAGGAACTGTGTCACTTACAAAAAATAAATTAATCAAATTAAGACATTTATTATCAATTTAGATGTTGATCAAAAGGGCCCTGAAGGAGACACTACATAAAAAAAATACTGGCTTTAGGACTCCTGTACTTAAAGGTAACCTACTGTCAGGGTTATTTCTGCGGGAGAGGGAAATGCCAAACAACTGGGAATGGAAGTTAAGTGGCACCTGGCCTCACCACTTCAGGGTGCCACCAGGCGTTCACAGGTGCCGACTGAGCGGTGTAGCCAAAGGTAGTAGGCAGACACAGTCAGAGCCTAGGGTGCCATGGCGGAGAACAGCGCTGGAAGGACACGACTCACAAGCAGAGCACGGAGTAAGGATTATCCACGGAGAACGAGGAACAGCATTGGAACCAGACTTAGGTAACACAGGAACGGGACAACACGGGTGCAGGACACTGAAAACGCAGGAATACAGGAGAACAACAGAGGGCTTTTACATCAAAAATGGCGTGAAGATGCGGAAACAGGAATGTAGGGGAGCTCCGGATTAAAGAGCAGAAACCGCCTAGTGGCCCATCGCTAATCACTGTGGCGCTGACCTTTAACTCTCGGGTGCCGCGGGGCGCGTGCCCTAGGCTGAGTGTGGGGAGATTCCTCCCACCACTTCTTTCCTTTTTGTTCCCGCTGGGCTAGGCCAGATGGGGCGGAAGTTGAAGAGTGAGTTGGTTCTGGGCCGGGGGCAGCCCCACGAACAGGGGCATGGTTGTGACCTGATCCGGATATCATGAAATTCTATCTACATAGTACTATTTTGCATGAAATGAAGTAATAGTCATCTAAAACAGGTTGTTACATGAAGGAGTCGTCGTGTCCTGAGACAGAGGCATGCTGGTTCAGTGGGTAATCATCGGTTTCCTTCCTCTTATCGTTCTCCTCTGGATCGTTTGCCAGTGGAGAGTTTAGGGAAATGTATAAATTATTACAAAGTAACTGACCTTACTATACAGACTTATTGCTGTCCGAGCCCCCGACATAATATCGGTAATAAGAATGAGTTTTTCGCTTTCTTCCATTTCTCACATTTGCACCACGAGATCCGGGAATTGTGTGACAGGCACAGAGTATAACTGTACATAATGTATGTATAGGGGGAAGTCTAGGGATCATGCAATTAATTTTCAGCCAACAGCTCTCACCATACAATGAAAGCCTATTGCAGACCAGTTAAGAATGACTTACTGCTTTAAATTGCCGTGTTGGCACTTTGCTATGAATAGTCGCTTTGGTTGTAACTCAGTCTCCGATAAAAGGTTTGCCATCACTACTACCCTATACACTGGGTCCGGGACTGATTTGAAAAAAACAACTTATCTAAGATGAGACCGATGAGGTGCATTGGACTCTTCTCTGGTCCTTCGGTACCTACGTGTTGATGTCAAAGCCATCATTTTGCCGGTGCTATCCTACTCACTCTCCAGTCCAATACTCGGCTCATATGACCGGGTTCTTCCAAGCCTCTTACTCCAGTCCCCTGGATCTATTGTCTGTGTAGTGGTGTTTTCTTGAGTTCATTCCCAATTTTCGACGAGACCTGCGTGTACTGTTTCTGTACGTTGCAGGAACTGCAACGTGCACACTCGTGGATGTAACAAGATGGCGCATGTGGACCTGTGCAATCCAATCCTGGTTACTCCGTAGGTATTTATATGAATCCTGCCCTCTTCTCCGAGCTGGAGGTCAAAGAGTTAGTGTCTGTCTGAAGTAGTGCTTGGCTGCCTCCCTTAATGACTTGTCCTGGATTCCGCTATACTCCATCCTGTTACTGCTTTTCCTGAGGCTACTTCATATGGGGACCAACACTTAGACTGGCGATAGTTCTGGTGTCCACTAGTCCCCCTGGACCAGATTGTGAACTCTATCTCCTTGGAGGTGCACCTGGTGCTCTTCTTGGCTCAGTCATCTCTACTATCAGGAAGCTATGTAGAAAAGGGGTTCACCTTAGACATTGCCAATCTGAGAGGTGGATCTTGGGCACGTCCGTTTAGATAATTCCTTGACCTTAACAATGCAATTGTTTTCTCCTTTTTTTTTATACAAAGCGTTACTTAAGATGGAAGGTTTTTTATTTTTCAAACAAGGCAATTAGCTACTTGAGGGGTCTTGCTTTTTGCTGGAAACCTTAGTTTTCACTGTTCACATGTTTTTTTATAGTAGGAAAAAAAAAACAGGAAGGACGAAAGGGGGGACAGGGCCCTATTCTGTTTTTCATTCGCGCCCTCTTATTGCTCTTCATCACTTCCCTATCTGTTGTCCTGCCCCTCATCCCGGCCGTTTTCCATCTTTCTTTCATCTTTCCATTTGCTAACTCTCTCTCACTTGTACCTTCCCTGAACTCCTCTTCCTTTTACCTATTGTACCCTCTTATTCTTCTTTATTTGCCCAGCCCCGATCGTAATTTTCCTCTTTCTTGTTTTCACCTTTTCTCCCTGTCCTTCTTGTCTCTTTTTTTTTGTTTTGACTTCTCTTTACCCTGGGCCTCCTTCCCTTGTTTCATCCTTGGTAACAATTTAGTGATAATTATGAGATCATTAGTATACACAAATTAACATACAAGAAGCATATGGTTTCATTTTATTAAAGGATTTTGTAAAAACTTTCACTAAATACTTGATATTTTCAATTTTTTAAATATTTTTTTTAAAGCCCACCAGCGGAGCTGTTACACGTGCAGTTCTCCTGCATATCATCCAGTATGTACACTGCAGGTTTTAAGCCAAATTATTGTTGATTTACTGCAATATACTAGCTTAATAGGCACTTACTCATGGATGATGTAGGTTTTTTTTGGGGTAGGCCTGGATGCCATAACAACACATAGGCCACCCAACTGTTGGGACTGTAGTCAGAACGAGGAGTGCTCTAAATTATGTAACAATTCAAAATTAATTGCCAGCAAAAAGGGGTGGTTCAAATAGTCAGGGAAAGAAATTTGGTTCTTAATGGTAACTTTCAGTTATATCACCACATTTCTATTCTCTCAATACATATTCTTTTACACATGTGCATTAAACACCATAAATGGGTGATACCACTGGAGGCGCTAAAGGCAGTACGTAAAAATGGGCTGCCCATAAGCAATGGCATCTGCAAAAACAGTGATATTAATCTTAAAATGTCTAACCTCTATATCATTAGTAAATAAATTAAATAAAGGGGCCAAGCACAGAACCTGTGGGTACACCACTAATAACTGGTGACCATTCCGAAAGTTAGGATAGGAAATCAGTGGACCCCAACTCTCGGAGCATCCCAGCCACAGTCTTTAATCCAATTGCAAATGCCTCCCTGCCAAACCACTAGACTCTGTTACCCATCAGGCGTCATGAGGGACAGGGTAAAATGCCGTTGCAAAAGGTCCAAGAAACACAATGCAGGGACACATTTACTTTACCCCTGGACTGGAATGGAGGTCCATCCAAAGTGCATTTGTTCGTCATAATGCACTGTGTGGCGATTCACTAAGATGGTGTGCTTGATATCATGCATGTTGTCACTTCCCAGACTCAGGTCCGACAGGTTCACCTTCTTCTTCTGGTCATGTAAGTGCTGATCTTGCAACCACAAATGAGAGTTAAATTCAGGGCTCAGTCCGAAGGGCTTATCCGATGGCCCGCCCCTACTTTCGTCGCATGAAAGCTAGCGCAGCTGCCGCAAAAAACTAGCGTGTACAAACACAATCCCAGCACAAAACCCTGTTAAAGCTGCGCAAATCCCGAAAAACACGAACGCCGATGAAAGTGCGATCCGCGACCCTTAGTAAATAAGCCCCAATATTCACCGAAGCTTTCCATCCCGGCACCATGCTCACCTATTATAGAAGCAGATCAGGTTAGTCTGAAACTTCTATCCTTAGTAAACCCATGGGGCTGGCATTATTATACTATTTGATGGTCAACTACTCCAGTACTATAGTTGTTTTACTAACCCTTCCAAATATTTTCCCCAAAAATGGAAGTGAAGATACAGGCCTGTTAAGGACTGGGAAGTTCTGAGCATTTTTTAAATATTTTCACAACATTTGCCTTGCGCCAGTCACTTGGCACCAGACCAGACATACTGAACCCTTTGAGACCATGAAAAGTTACATACACCCCATCTCCAGATATTGTAAGAAACAAACATAATCATAAAAGGTTTTGTCGCATCCAGAAGTACCATCTATTAAAATGTGACAACATTATTCCTGCTGGTGAACCTTCTAACAAAAGAAACAGCCTAAATGTCTTTCCGCATTTAGAAACAAAAACAATTTCACCTTACACTGCTCAATGGGTTATTTACTAAGGTTCGCAGCTGCGCTTTCGTCTGATTTTTTGCCGTTTCGGAATTGCCCCCACTTGTGACGGATTTAACGGAGATTTTGTCGCACGCAATCAGACTTTGGCGCAGTTGCGCTTGGCTTTCATGTACGGAAATCGTCGGACTGATCTCTGTGATTTGGGAACTGAGCGCATGATTTAACTTTAAAATTGTCCAGACAAAAAGATTTGGGGAATTTTCCACTGGGGAGGACTATTCTTCAATTATACAAAAGGGGCTAACAAGCCCTAAGGGCACCATAACACAGGAAGAAACTTACCCTTATTAATAATGGTTTTAAATGGACAATTGAAAAAATATGAAACTAAAACACAGAGTCGTCTGAATGCCAGAGGTTCTAGATATCACAGTCATGGTGTCCGGATTGGAGGACTAGGTATTGGATGTATCACATATAAGTCAGTGGGCAGATGGTAGTGGTGGGTGTGACTTTGAGTCTCAGGTGGGACTCGTGGTGTAGGGTTTATATATATCTTTGAATGTTTAGGTAGTTGAATGCAGCGAAAGTGCAGAGTTCACACTCATGGTCACATACATTGGGGTTGTTCACCATGGGGTTTTTTAGCCACCATATTGTCCATATGGGTTGTCAATGGGTATGTCTTATGATACTATGTCCCTATGTGGGAAGGAGGGATCAGTCTTGTGACACGTGCTGATCATAGAAGGGTGTGGAAGCTAATGCCCCATTACCCTGACCCAATCATAGCACCCATTGTCTCTTCACCTGAAATGATCATTCACACCTCATTTTACTACTCTAATACTAGCTGCCTCCTATAGTAAATAGAGATTCTATTCTAGTATGGCATAAAAGTCTATGCTTTAAAAATTAATGCTCAAGCCCCCCAACAGGTTTCGCGAGTACACGGGTTCATCAGGGGTAAGGGCTTAATCGCGAGCGACGTGCACGGTATAACTATACCCTTACCCAAGAGGCCATTGGTGGTAGGTTGCCCAATCAGCGTCCGGGGGAGGGGAAGGGCGTGTCAGTCTCGATGTTGTTGTGACTGCCCCTAGTGTGTATGGGCAGGCGTATATGTCACATGACCATCACGAAAGCCGTCGTGATGGTTGTTGTTGGATACTAAGTCATAGTAGTACCGCCACATCGCGGCAACGTCAGTGACGTGTGGGTGACGGCGAAGGACCACCCCAGGAGGAATGGGCATTGTGAGCCTCCAGGCAAACGGATCCAGGGCAGAGACGCTCATCAGAGGTATTATCAAAACAACCTTAGCATAAAGGAAGAGAAAAGGGGTGTTAGAAGAAGGGAATCATCCATAAAGTATCTTGCATAGGTAAGTATAACGTCGATCAGAACGTTTGATTCCAATCCTAAGAGGGGATCATTCTATGTTCAAAAAAATTAAACTAACACCAGAGAGAGATATTATTAAGCCACGCTTGTTTATTAGTACATTGTTCGTTGTGGTAAGTAGTCTGTTAATGATAGAAAGAAATCACTTATAAGAACAACACTAGGCATTCTCTTCAACGGTTTTTGTAATATTTTGTATATCAAGAGTAGTAGCTCTGATACTAAAAGATTGAAAAGGTTGGTTGTAGTTCTATCAATTGTAACCAGGGGATGAAAGAGGAACAAGGGTTCCCATAGATGTACATGTACAGTAGATGATATTGCATAGATGTATATCTGTTATCGGAAAGGGGTGAAGGTGAAGACATCATGGAAGCCATGGGATGAGGCTCTTAGGCGAGGATCCATCTTGCCTCGATCTGTAGAGCCTCTGATTTGATCACCCATCTGGGGCCCCGTTTTGATGCGATATCTACCCCCAAGAATGCCAAAACTGTGGGGTGCCTCCATGGTGGCTCAAATGGTGTGCTGAGATCGGTTTTTTGTTGTCCTTTTTGTGGTTGATGGAAACTCAAGATGTGTCCTTGATATCCTCCTCCTTAGCTCCGAATGGTCTGCCCCACATATAATTGGGGCAGGGGCATGTGGCTACATAGACAATATCCACACTTGTACAATTGTAAAAATCCGTTATGGCCCAAAAAATTCTGATTGTGAAGGGTTTATGAAGTTCGGGTTCGTTGGCAGCGGTAGCCGATCAGAAATGTACACGATCCACAGGGGAATGAACCAACCAAATTTTTGTTACGTCCTAGTTATGGTTCTTCGAGGGACAAAGTGAATATGTAACCAAATAGTCTCGTTAGGTTTTTTCCTCTTCGATACGTGATCGAGGGATGGTCTGGAAGTGTCGATAGATCTGGATCCGCTTTAGGATGGGCAGTATTAGTATCAGGATGAGGTCATTGTTCCGGCATAGCGGATAGGTTGCCTATGCATTTATATACCTACTTGTGTGTTGTGTTCAAAAGAGTAGCGAGCGAGGATCTTCCATGCGTTGGGCCCTTAAAATATGCACTATTATAGAGATGTTTTTTTAGACGTATTGACGCTCACCAAAGCGGTTCAGTAATTGTTCACATCCGTCTTAAAGCTAATTCATCAGAGCCGTTCCTCTTGGCTCAAGGACGACCAACGGGATTCCTCTTTAATGTGGGGTTGGTTGCCAGCTGTCCCAGTGAAGGAGACTATTGTCGATGTTGTTTGCGGGAAAATATTTGTATGTAGTCTATTATCCTTCACCGATATTTATGTAAAGACCAGAAGTTAAACTGGATTTATCATGGGAATTCTCAGGGTGGAATTCATCCAATTTCGTTGGTGTTTAAAATTCTCACACAGTCCAGAACAGGGGACTATACCCCCCACAAGATCGTTAATCGTCGATACTACTCCCCCAGTATAGGATCCGGGTGTATATCTGGCCAATTGTCTGAAAACACAATAGGTTATCCCACCACCCAAGAAGAGGTTGCAATATGAGGGCGACAAGTCGCCCCCATAGCGGTCCCTGGTATCTTGGTGGTGGTAGTAGTAGGCTCCCTCAAATAGAAAATAATTTCGGGTAGGACAAGGATAGTAGGTCGATCATGAAATCAGTATGAGTCGATAGTGTATGCCCCTGGTGCTAAAAAATGTCGTTGATAGCAGTGAAAGGTAGTACAGGGGATGAGCAATGTTACTGTAGAGGGACTACTAATCAAGGCTCGGCTATTTTCGTTTGGTTGGTGGACAACCAGATCATAGTTGGAGATGCATCCTGGGTGTCCTGATCGGTAGAAGGGAGACTCTGTACAAAAAGGTTTGTAAAAGAGTATATTAGATAGATACTGACAAAGATTGTGTCAGAGTCTACACCGGACAATACGGTCTCCTTGGTAGGGGATTCTTTTGTTATTGACTTGGGTAACGGCGTACAAGTCGCTACGGTTGGGTATGGCAAGAAGAAAACTCATGTCCTCCTCGCGATGAGGTTGTAGAAGCAGTGTTTTCAGTTCATGGCCCATATGCTCTAGTGGGATTCGTGGGCCAGCACTTCATAGGGTTTTTATCACTCATACTCAAGAACAATCTCGGTAATGGATTGTGTCATGATGACAATGTTACCCATTTATACGAGGGTTTTTATTCTCGTGTTGTTCTGTAAATCTAAAAGGGAAGCTCTTACGCCGGCGGGGGCAAATTTGAGTGTATAGTTTTTATCCAACATCTAAGGATTCTATGTCCTGGTAACAAGTGGCCAAAGGTATCTAATTGATTTGTGGAAAAGAAAAAGGGGGGTCATTTTGGAGAATGGTTTTGAGGTCAGTAGTGGAGGGTCATAGGTTGTGGGCCTAATTAGATTCTTCTTTCCAGGGGTGATCAACGCTTCTAGGGCTATGTCTCCCTCTGCGCAGCCTTCTTTCTCACGTGTCGCAATTGGTAGCAAGACAAGCACGTTAAATGCAACTGGAGAAGAAGAAGGTGAAATGAGAGACATGAGCAGGGAAGAGGGACCCAAGCACGATATGAAGAAGCGCGCGTGCATTGGTCGAACAGGTCCGTGGCAGGAACGCGTCAGGACAGGTACGTCTATGTGCCCCAAGCGCTAATAACAACACGAAGGATCCATCAAATAGGGACTATTTGTGTCTTTATATTATTTTACTATTCCATATTATCATGTTAGACAAAACTATATAGAAGATAGCAGAATTCAAGTAAGTTTATTAAAATGGACATAGTTGTATCATATCGCTATTAGAAAACAAAGGGACCAGACATTGGAAATTACAACATAAGGGAGGGAAAATTAAAATAAACAAAAAGAGGATAAGAACAGGCCAAATTGAATAATAAAAGTATTTTTTAAATTGCCAAATTCATAAAAGATCGAATAAAATAGATCTAGAAGAGACGTAAAAATTGAGGAAACCAAGTTTACTGTCACAATAGTATGGTAACAAAACAGTGTACAAACCTGTCAATACGATAATTGATGCAACAGGACCAATTGCACAAGTTTTGGCCTGGGTAAAACTACATGAGGCAGTTATGTGCTTAGTGAGGATTACAAGGTGAACAGGCACAGCATGGCAATAAGGTTGGAAATGGGTTGATTGCCCAAGCAGGTTAACGCATGGTATTTTCTAAGGGCACATTTGAGATACAAGGGAAGCATAGCGTCATGCGCGATTGTAGCAGTACAGAGATAATACACACAGTGATGTCACAGTACAGAGATAATACACACAGTGATGTGACAGTACAGAGATAATACACACAATACACCCAATGTCACAGTACAGGGATCCGTTAATTAATCACACACAGTGATGTCACAGAAACAAGGGATAATACACACAGTGTGTCAAGGTAAAGGATAATACACACTGATGTCACAGTACAGGGATAATACACACAGTGATGTCACTACAGGGATAATCCACAAAGTGATGTCACTAGATACAAGGGATAATACACACAGTGATGTCACAGAACAGGGATAATACACACAGTGATGTCACAGTACAGGGATAATACACACAATGTCACAGTACAGGGATAATACACACAGTGATGTCACAGAACAAGGGATAATACACACAGTGCTGTCAAGGTAGAAGGATAATACACACAGTGATGTCACAGTACAGGGATAATACACACAGTGATGTCACCAGTAGTACAGGGATAATACACACAGTGAGGTCACAGTACAGGGATAATACACACTGTGATGTCACAGTACAGGGATAGACACACACTGATGGCACAGTATAGGAGAATACACACAGTGATGTGCACATGTACAGGGTATAATACACACAGTGATGTCACAGTACAGGAATAATAACCACAGTGATGTCACTGTACAGGGATAATAACACAGTGATGTCACAGTACAGGGATAAGACACAACAGTGGTGTCACAGTACAGGGATAAATACACACAGTGATGTCAGCATGCAGAGATAATACAATACACAGGGCGGGCGCTATGGGTAGCAAAGGGGCAATGCCGCAGGGCCCTGAAAAAGGGGAGAATCTATTCTTCAAAGTCTGAATTTGTTTTCCTAGGGCCAAGGGATCAAAGAATTCAGGTGGTACAGTAAGAATTATCAGGGGACATTTTTATATATAAAACACCCCGACGGTCCAGTTTACAGTTAATATCTCTATTTAAAATGATACAAGTGATTCAGCTACTACGCGTGATGAGACAGTCTGGCGGGGGAGGGGAGAGCACGGAACTCGGCTTCGCACTGAGCGTGACAGAGTCTGCCAGGACATACTATATCCATTTCTTCCAGTCTCAAAGTCACACCAATGGTTTCGACGGTATTAGAAGAAGCTTCGGTCTTTATTTGGTTGACATTAAAAACACAGACAAATACATCATAAGGTCCAATGCGTTTCAGACCACTTAGTGCGTCCTCAGTCATGGATAACAAAAAATGGTAAAATGCATCAAATTTATGTCAGCTGAGACCAATGGTCAAAAGCCACAGGCTGCTTTTATCTTCCTCTGTCTTCTGTCTTCCGCAGGGCGCGCCATGTTCTTCTGTGCCGTCGCATAGTATGACGTCAGCACCGGCGTGTCATACTATGGCCTGCCGCCGGGAACATGGCGACGTGCTGCGAAGACAGAAGACAGAGGAAGATAGAAGCCAGAAGAGGACCCACGCGGACATCGGGTGAGCAGCGCGGACAGGGGGCCACCGGAGGGTGAGATATAAGTTTATTTATTTTTTGTTAGTGCTGGGCTGGCTGTATACTTAAGGGGGCAGCTGGCTGGCTGTACATTAAGGGGGCGGCTGGGCGCGATACTTAAGGGGGCAGGCTGGGCTGCTGTATACTTAAGGGGCAGGCTGGGCTGGCTGTTATACTTCAGGGGGCAGCCTGGGCGGCTGTATACTTAAGGGGGCAGGCTGGCCTGGCTGTATACTTAAGGGAGCAGCCTGGCTGGCGTATACTGTAAGGGGGCAGGCTGGGCTGGCTGTATTACTACTGGGGGCAGGCTGGCTGTATACTACTGTGGGAGCGGCTGGGCAGGTTGTATACTATGTGGGCAGGCTGTATACTTAAGGGGGCAGGCTGGGCTGGCTGTATACGTACTGGGGGCAGGGCTGGCTGGCTGTATACTACTGGGAGGAGGCAGGCTGGGCTGGCTGTATACTAACTGGGGGCAGGCTGGGCTGGCTGTATACTACTGGGGGCAGGCTGGCGTCTATACTGGGGGCAAGAGGGGTTGGCTGTGTATACTACTGGGGGCAGGCTGGGCTGGCTGTATACTACTGGGAGCAGGCTGGGCTGGCTGTATACTACTGGGGGAAGCTGGGCTGGCTGTATACTACTGGGGGGCAGGCTGGTGGTGTTATACTTACTGGGGGCGAAGAGGGGTTGGCTGTATATACTACTGGGGTCAGGCTGGGCTGGCTGTATACTACTGGGGGGAAGGCTGGCGTTATACTACTGGGGGCAGGCTGGGGCTGGCTGTATACTACGTGGGCAGGAGGGCTGGCGTATATATACTGGGGACAGGCTGGCTATATACTGGGAGGGCTGTGACCAATGCATTCCACACCACTCGGCTTATACTCGAGTCCAATGGGTTTTCCAGTTTTGGTGGTAAAATTAGGGGTCCCGGCTTATACTCGGGTCGGCTTATACTAAGTATATACGGTAAGTATTCTGGATTTGTACATATTTTAGAGGAATTTTGAATGTTTATTGCAAAGCATCGCCTGGTTGTCTGCTTTCAAATGATAAGGTTTATGGCGCTTTACTTTTTATTCTGTTTTATGATACACTTTGCAGGGTTGTGACGTTTTTAAAATTTCTAGCTGTAAAGCAGATATTTAGTTATTTCAGTTTAATGATATTATGATGACTTATTCATGTGACACATATCAATATGAGGCATTTGTGAAACTATCACATGTCCATCTATTACATTTAGGAGATGTGAAGGTAAATATTTTCTGGAGCACATTTTTTGCAAGTCAAATTTAAGTATCTTTTATAAAATGTTTCAGTTTGAATCAAAATTGCATGAAGGCGCCTATGTCTATAAACTCTTTAATGCAATTAGAAAATGGGGCAATAAAATATGTTACTACTATATTGATCTACAGGTCTACCTATGTTCATATGCATGAGGTCTTAATTTAATCATTATTGAAATATGTTGTGACCAGTGACCAATGACAATAGCTGGGTAATAGCTGCTAGATACAGTTTGGAGTCCATTGTATTCAATAAACCGGTACGATTGTGCCCTTTTTAGTGACTACCTCAGGTTGTGCTAGTACAAATCAATGCTACAAAGTAGCAGGCAATGGGTGATAGAATGGAAATACACACACATCAAGGGTTTCTTGTTTCTTAGATCCTGCCTTCATCATGACTATATTCCCTTCTAATATGTACCTGCATATCAATCACCAGTATTTTTGGGAAAATGTATCTTAAAAAATAGTTACGTAGTACAACCCAGTGTGAACAGAGCTGCACCATATGGACACTTTCCCTATCTTACACGACTTCTTTCAATTCTGTATCCACATCCATAAACATGCTTCTCACAGCAAGCCTCAAAATTATGTATTACTAATGCATTTATACGTATTTTACGGGCCATTAGGCGCACGCGAATATAAGGCGCATTCAGTACGATGCGCCTTATATGTGTAATAATTCCATATATAATGCGCATCGCGATCTAAGGCGCGGGTCCGGGGGGGTGGCGGAGGTCCGGGGCGGAGGCGGAGAACCCCGACGCTAAGGACGCGACACGACACAAACGACACCAACCCGACGAGACGACGCGACGCGGTGAAGGTGAGGGGGAGGTGGGGAGGGCATCGGACCATACTTACAAGGTCCCCGCTACCGAGACGCAGACTCCCGGGGGAACTGCAACCGACCGGGGCAGAAGTTGTTTGTTGCCGCTGTCTGCAGTTCCCGATGGAGATCTCTTTCTCGTAGCGGGGACCTTGTAAGTATGGTCCGCTGCCCTCAATAGGGCGCACCGGAAATAAGGCGCACTTTGGATTTCCCAGGAAATCCAAGGCTTTTATGTGCGTCCTATAGTCCGGAAAATCGGACGGTACTTATATTGTTTGTATTTATCTGCCCTTTGCTCATAGTAATACCGCTTCACTGAATTAGAGATGCTAACTGCATTAATGGGTGGAGTAATAATATCATTGACATTAATCACCAGACAATTGCACATTCATTCCACATTATTCATAGGAATAATCTCAGAGCCATGTCATTAATTTTAATCCCTGCACATTACCTGATGTTACTTAATCCACAACCATTAGAGAAGCAGCGCCTCTCGCTCTATGCATGTGGTGAGGACCCCGAACATAGAGACAATAAACAAAGCTGCTTACCAATGCGGAGAAAACTTGACTGGAGGGACTGTTTATTTATAAGCCGCCAAAGGAGATAGAAACCATATGGAGACAAAGGAAGCGTATATAATGTGTGTAGATATATACTAATTTTAACAAAACTACTGATATGTGAGGTCTCCTATGAAAAACATCGGGCCTGTCAAGTACAAAGGGGTGAGATATATATTTGAAGTTACATCAGTTTTGTCGTCAAAAAAATTTTGAGCGCCAAATTTGCTACTTTTCCAGACCACTCCACTTTACTTCGAGTCCAACTTACTCCATTATCTATCAAGTAACTCTAATGTGTTCAGGCGATTTATGAAGTGCAAGTTTAAAGAGTTGCAAATTTAGGTGCAATTCCACTCGGTGTAGGAAAAACTTAGAAATAATTGGACTTTTAAGTAAAAGAAACATTAACATCATTGTACTGTTCTCAAATGTCCCTACGAGAAATCTGATGTGCAAAAGACATCTAAAGAGCTCTGCAGACAAAATCCACCCCAATGGTAACTCTGTCCATAAACTCCTCAAGATCTTTGAAGGTGTCCTCCATCAGCACAAGATGTCAGCAGCAAAGTCATGTAAATTGCAAGTTGGGCATACCATGAACTGAACTTGTTTTTCCATCATATCCCACAAGGGATCTATCAAATTGAGATCTGGGGACCTGGTTCCCACTGCTGTGGTGGAATATTATAATGAGTTTCACCGTTACTATGTTGTGGATCGCAAACATAGATATTAGGTGGTAAGTAACATCCAGCTTATTGCCTCCACTTGACCTCTTTATTGTGCTGGTGCCATGTCTACTCCAGATCAGTGACACGCACTAGGCTAGCAACATGACATATTGGGGCACATTTACTTGCCCTGTCCTGCAGAGTTCATGAACTCACTAAGATCATGCGGCTGATATCCATGCATGTAGTCGATTCCCGCTCATGTCCCCCAGAGTTCACCTCTGCTTCCTGGTCATGTAAGTGCTTGATTTGCGACACCATTTTAACCCCTTCGTGTCTATGCACATTTGAGACTTTAGGACCAGGCCTATTTTTTAAAATTTGCCTTGTGTCATGTAGTAGGAGGTTATAACCTTATTGACACTTAACATATCCATGATTTGAGATGTTTATTAGTTTTACCGGTCAAACATTACTTCAAAGAATATTAAAATTTTGATGATATCCTTTGTGTTAAGTATGAAAAATATTGAAATTGGCAAAAAATTCTAAAAAAATTCTCATTTTCAGTTCAGCAATGTTCTCTCTTTCAGGCAGATCGTCATAGCCAACCACCGTAACTTTATTAACTAACATTTCCCGATGTCAGCTTTATATCGGCCACAGGTTTTTATGGCATTACTCTCTTTTCTAGGTTGTTAGGAGGTTTCAGAATTTTGGGACGGCAACTTTTTATTCTCATTTGAGGAAAAACCAAAACCTTATTTAGAGCAACATGCTCAGCTTTAACTGACTTTGGAGAGGCCTAAACAGCAGTAAACCCCATGTAGCACGCTCATTTTAGAAACTACAAAACCCCTCAATGTGTAAAAAAAATATCAACTTTAAGAAGTATGATAACCCTGTTAGTGCTCACCGTGGTTAAACAATGCAAAAAATAAGCTAATGCAAAAGTTTTTTTTGCATTATATATACCTTTGAGGTTTATTTTGCACAAATTAACATATTGTTCTAAAAAAATGACAGCTTGATAACTTAGACCTCCATTTGTCATTTTTTTTTAGACCATATATTAATTTTGGCCAAAAAATAAACCGTCACAAAGTTTAAATGCAAAAAAACCCACAAAGTTTGATACCCAATGTCTCCCGAGTCAGAGGATGGCACCTATGTGGTGGGACTGCTGTACGGGCACGCACGGCCGGGCATAGAACCGAGGAGGCGCCATCAGAAGCGATCTGCAATGTCCACATCTACAGGCTCATAAAATGTTTATTTTATTTGTAATTTGGACATATGGGTGGATCTTTTTTGTGGATGAGATCCACTTTTCAAGGTACATCTTTAACTGGGGGCCGAAGAGCTAATAACCTCACTTTTAATTACTCTTTCTTGGTGGTGGTAAAAAATCATGCATTCTGTTTATGTTTTTAGCATTTTTTTTTTTTCCCCCGAACCGTTCACCATACCATAAAAATAGTTGTTATCTTTATTCTAGGGTCTCACGATTACTGCGATACCCCATGTATAGGCTTTTTTTAATGTAACTTGTTTTGCGCAAATATAGAACTCATTTGTATGAGAGAATTGCTTGTTTTTGTATCGCCATGTAACAATGGGCAGAACATTTATATTTTTTGTTACAGCGATGGTGTAGAGCTTATTTTTGTGGGAAAGCCTGTACGTTTTCTTGGTATCATGTGGGGTCATTTTACTTCTTTATCACTTTTTATCTCCTTTTTATGCAGGTGGTCAGATGAATGAAAATTTAATAATTTTTGTAGGTTTTTTTTTTTTGTGTTTTTTACATACGGCGTTCACGTACGGTTCAGTGGCTATTTTATTTTAATTGGACGGGTTGTTACGAAGTTGGGATACCCAATGTTGTTTTATTTTTTTGATTTTCATTTTTTTTAAGTTTTTATTGATTACTGCATGGGACGGGACTTAAGGGGACTTTATTCTTTTAAATATTTTTTCTTCTGTTTTTATTTGTTCCCAGGTGGGTGGGACATGAACAAGTGATCATTGTGATCACTTGTTCATTGTAATTTTTCTGCAATAACAATGTATTGCAGCTATACCATAGTCCAGCCTAACTGCTTTCTGCATAGGCGTGACAGCTGCACTGTTAGATCGTGCACAGTGCACGATCCTGCAGGCAGCTCCCATAGTGCAGCCCAGAGACCTGATTCGTGGCACTCATGGTTTGCATTGCAACGATCACACCTCATGCCCTGCACGGTAGGGTGCCGATCGTCGCGCCGATAGACACCATAGCCTGCGGTCACTTATGACCATGCGCCGTCTATAGGGTTATAACATTACGTGGATTGCGATAGTCGCGATCCCGGCTTTTACCTCTGCGGGATCCCAGCCTAACGCGTACCGCTGGTATCCCGCGGCGATCGACAAGGGCTCAGTCTTCTACCGGGTGTTCGCCATGAACGTACTACTACGTCAAGGTGCGGGAATCGACCCGCATCACTATGACGTATGTATCACGTCAAGTGCGGGAAGAGGGTTCAAGTTAATCCCGCACTCATTTAGAATCAGTTGGATCGTCCGACTGCACGGCCCCTGTATTCGTCAACATGAAATTTGATCGGCATGCGACCACAATCCCCAGTTCTAATACTATCCCAGCCTGCGCAAATCCCGAAAACATCGGAAAACAACAACAAAAGTCCTCGCGGACCTTAGTAACAAGCCCCATAGGTGTATTAGACCAGACAGGCATAGCTAGTTTCCCATGAGGTTTCTTGAATAGTGAGCATCCATGTACCCTGTCTCACTATTCACCAGCTGTAGTTCACTATATTTTTCATTACCTATTAAACATTGATCATACTGTAATACTTAGGCAAACCTAGATTTGGAGATGCTTAACCAGTTGTTATTCCTACAATCAAATTCCATCAGAGGTTTCTGGGAGTGGCTTTTAGTCCACTCTGACTTATCTGTGAGGTAACAGAGGAATTACTTTCTGGTACACCTACAATGGGGCCACTTAGTGCTGGAACATCAGCTTTGTGTGTTTGAATTGTGGTTCTTAAAATGCCCAGAAACAGATTTCTAGATTTTGCTGGTACCTTTTTTTCATGGGTTTTGGATTTATCTTAGAAAGGGGTGAAATATGTGCAATTGATGATTACAAAAAAAAAAACACACACACAAAATTTGCAGAACTCACGGAGCTGTGTGCAGTCATCATCTGAAGCCCGAAGTCGTATGCCCAATGATTGTGCCCTGCTACGTGCTGAGAGAAGTCATAGGAGGGATCAAAGAACGCTACTGTGGCGTTGAGTAGCCAAGCTTCCCAGTCCACATGGTGCTATCTACACCCTCTAGTAGCCTCTCAGGTCAAGTTGTAACATACATAAGCAGATTTTTATAATTTCTGCGGGGCAACTAAAAGTTTGTATTAAAAAAAAGGACACGGCTGCCATGTGATTACAGGAAGCTGCCACCTGATAGATATAGATCCGGATAGTAGGTTTGTTTTTAAGTGTTTTGCAACAGAAAACATAACAGCTGTGGGTCTGGATATGGAAATAGGAACTGTTCACTTAACAAAAAATAAATTAATCACAATTAAGACTTTATTTATCAATTTAGATGTTGATCAAAAGGGCCCTGAAGGAGACACTACATAAAAAAAATACTGGCTTTAGGACTGCCTGTACTTAAAGGTAACCTACTGTCAGGGTTTTCTGCGGGAGATGGGAAATAGCCAAACACTGCGGACTGGAAGTACTAGTGGCACCTGGCCCTCACCACTTCGGGTGCCACCAGGTCGTCACAGGTGCCGACTTGGCGGTGGTAGCCAAAGGTGTAGTGCAGACACAGTCAGAGCCTGGGTTGCCAGTGGGAGAACAGGCTGGAAGGACCCGGAACTCACAAGCAGAAGCACGGGAGAGGTATTATCACGAGACGGAGACATGGAACACGCTATTAGGAACACTGGACTTAGGTAGACACAGGAACGGGACACGGGTGCAGGACACTGAAAACGCAGAAACAGGATAACACAGAGGGGCTTTTACATCACATAAATGGCTGAAATGCGGAAACAGGAATGAGGGGAGCTCCGGATTAAGAGCAGAACCGGACTTCAGTCGCCATCGCTATCACTGTGGCGCTGCACCTTTAAATCTCGGGTGCCCGGGCGCGTGCCCTAGCGCTTTGAGGGGGAGATTCTTCCTCTCACCACTTCTTCTTTTGTCCCGCGGGGACTAGGCCAGATGGGAGCGGAAGTTGAAGAAGTGTGTTGGTTCTGGGGCCGGGGCAGCCCCTACGAACAGGGGCATGGTTGTGCCGCTGATCGGAATCATGAAATTCTATCTACATAGTCTATTTTGCTGAAAAGAAAGTAATAGTCATCTAAAAACAGGTTGTTTACAATGAAGGAGTCGTCGTGTCACTGAGGACAGAGGCCTGCTGGTCGCTGGGTATCATCGGTTTACCTTCCTTTATCGTTCTCCTCTGGATCGTTGCCAGTTGGAAGTTTAGGGAAATGTATAAATTATTACAAAGTAATGACCTTACTATCACAGACTTATTGCTGTCCGAGCCCCACGACATAATATCGGTAATAAGAATGACGTTTTTTCTGCTTTCTTCCTTCTCACATTTACCCGAGATCTCGGGAATTGTGTGTACAGGACCAGAGTATAACTGTACAAATGTATTATAGGGGGAAGTCGGGATCATGCAATTAATTTTCAGCCAACAGCTCTCAACCCCATACAATTGAAAGCCTATTGCAGACAGTAAGAATGACTTACTGCTTAAATTGCCGTGTTGGCACTTTGCTATGAATAGGGTCGCTTTGGTTGAATTCAGTCTCGAAAAGGTTTGCCATCACTACTACCCTATACATCTGGTCCGGGACTGATTTGAAAAAAACAAACTTATCTAGAGATGAGACCGATGAGGTGCATTGACTCTTCTCTGGTCCTTTCGGACCTACGTGTTGGTCAAAGCCCATCATTTTGCCGGGCTATCCTACTGCACTCTCCAGTCCAATACTCGGCTCATATGACCGGGGTTCTTCCAAGCCTCTACTCCAGTCCCCTGGATCTTTGGTCTGTGTAGTGGTGTTTCTGAGTTCATTCCACAATTTTCGACGAGCCTGCGGTACTTTTCGTCGTTGCAGGAAACCTGCAACGTGCACATTCTGGGAGTGTACAAGATGGGCATGTGACCTGTTGCAATCCAATCCTGGTTCTCCAGTAGGTATTTATTGAATCCTGCCCTCTTCCTCCGAGCTTGGGGTCAAAGTAGTAGTGTCTGTCTGAAGTAGTGCTTTGGCTGCCTCCCTTAATGACTTGTCCTGGATTCCTCTATTACTCCAGTTCCTGTACTGCTTTTCCTGAGGCTACTCAATGGGGACCAACACTTACGACCTGGCATCAAGTTTCTGGTGGTCCACTAGTCCCCCGCGGAACCGAATTGTGAACTCATCTCCTGGAGGTGCACCTGGTGCTCTTCTGTGGCTCATCCTCTCTACTATCAGGAAGCTTGTAGAAAAAGGGGTTACCTTAGTACATTGCCATCTGAGAGTGTGGATCTTGGGCACAGTCCGTTTAGAAATTCCATTGACCTTAACAATGCATTGTTTTCTCGCTTTTTTTTTACTTACAGCGTTCTTAATGATGGAAGGTTTTTTTATTTTTCAACAGGAATTAGCTGACTTGAGGGGTCTGCTTTTTGCTGGAAACCTTTAGTTTTCACTGTTCACATGTTTTTTTATAGTAGGAAAAAAAAAACAGGAAGGACGAAAGGGGGGACAGGGCCCTATTCTGTTTTTCATTCGCGCCCTCTTATTGCTCTTCATCACTTCCCTATCTGTTGTCCTGCCCCTCATCCCGGCCGTTTTCCATCTTTCTTTCATCTTTCCATTTGCTAACTCTCTCTCACTTGTACCTTCCCTGAACTCCTCTTCCTTTTACCTATTGTACCCTCTTATTCTTCTTTATTTGCCCAGCCCCGATCGTAATTTTCCTCTTTCTTGTTTTCACCTTTTCTCCCTGTCCTTCTTGTCTCTTTTTTTTTGTTTTGACTTCTCTTTACCCTGGGCCTCCTTCCCTTGTTTCATCCTTGGTAACAATTTAGTGATAATTATGAGATCATTAGTATACACAAATTAACATACAAGAAGCATATGGTTTCATTTTATTAAAGGATTTTGTAAAAACTTTCACTAAATACTTGATATTTTCAATTTTTTAAATATTTTTTTTAAAGCCCACCAGCGGAGCTGTTACACGTGCAGTTCTCCTGCATATCATCCAGTATGTACACTGCAGGTTTTAAGCCAAATTATTGTTGATTTACTGCAATATACTAGCTTAATAGGCACTTACTCATGGATGATGTAGGTTTTTTTTGGGGTAGGCCTGGATGCCATAACAACACATAGGCCACCCAACTGTTGGGACTGTAGTCAGAACGAGGAGTGCTCTAAATTATGTAACAATTCAAAATTAATTGCCAGCAAAAAGGGGTGGTTCAAATAGTCAGGGAAAGAAATTTGGTTCTTAATGGTAACTTTCAGTTATATCACCACATTTCTATTCTCTCAATACATATTCTTTTACACATGTGCATTAAACACCATAAATGGGTGATACCACTGGAGGCGCTAAAGGCAGTACGTAAAAATGGGCTGCCCATAAGCAATGGCATCTGCAAAAACAGTGATATTAATCTTAAAATGTCTAACCTCTATATCATTAGTAAATAAATTAAATAAAGGGGCCAAGCACAGAACCTGTGGGTACACCACTAATAACTGGTGACCATTCCGAAAGTTAGGATAGGAAATCAGTGGACCCCAACTCTCGGAGCATCCCAGCCACAGTCTTTAATCCAATTGCAAATGCCTCCCTGCCAAACCACTAGACTCTGTTACCCATCAGGCGTCATGAGGGACAGGGTAAAATGCCGTTGCAAAAGGTCCAAGAAACACAATGCAGGGACACATTTACTTTACCCCTGGACTGGAATGGAGGTCCATCCAAAGTGCATTTGTTCGTCATAATGCACTGTGTGGCGATTCACTAAGATGGTGTGCTTGATATCATGCATGTTGTCACTTCCCAGACTCAGGTCCGACAGGTTCACCTTCTTCTTCTGGTCATGTAAGTGCTGATCTTGCAACCACAAATGAGAGTTAAATTCAGGGCTCAGTCCGAAGGGCTTATCCGATGGCCCGCCCCTACTTTCGTCGCATGAAAGCTAGCGCAGCTGCCGCAAAAAACTAGCGTGTACAAACACAATCCCAGCACAAAACCCTGTTAAAGCTGCGCAAATCCCGAAAAACACGAACGCCGATGAAAGTGCGATCCGCGACCCTTAGTAAATAAGCCCCAATATTCACCGAAGCTTTCCATCCCGGCACCATGCTCACCTATTATAGAAGCAGATCAGGTTAGTCTGAAACTTCTATCCTTAGTAAACCCATGGGGCTGGCATTATTATACTATTTGATGGTCAACTACTCCAGTACTATAGTTGTTTTACTAACCCTTCCAAATATTTTCCCCAAAAATGGAAGTGAAGATACAGGCCTGTTAAGGACTGGGAAGTTCTGAGCATTTTTTAAATATTTTCACAACATTTGCCTTGCGCCAGTCACTTGGCACCAGACCAGACATACTGAACCCTTTGAGACCATGAAAAGTTACATACACCCCATCTCCAGATATTGTAAGAAACAAACATAATCATAAAAGGTTTTGTCGCATCCAGAAGTACCATCTATTAAAATGTGACAACATTATTCCTGCTGGTGAACCTTCTAACAAAAGAAACAGCCTAAATGTCTTTCCGCATTTAGAAACAAAAACAATTTCACCTTACACTGCTCAATGGGTTATTTACTAAGGTTCGCAGCTGCGCTTTCGTCTGATTTTTTGCCGTTTCGGAATTGCCCCCACTTGTGACGGATTTAACGGAGATTTTGTCGCACGCAATCAGACTTTGGCGCAGTTGCGCTTGGCTTTCATGTACGGAAATCGTCGGACTGATCTCTGTGATTTGGGAACTGAGCGCATGATTTAACTTTAAAATTGTCCAGACAAAAAGATTTGGGGAATTTTCCACTGGGGAGGACTATTCTTCAATTATACAAAAGGGGCTAACAAGCCCTAAGGGCACCATAACACAGGAAGAAACTTACCCTTATTAATAATGGTTTTAAATGGACAATTGAAAAAATATGAAACTAAAACACAGAGTCGTCTGAATGCCAGAGGTTCTAGATATCACAGTCATGGTGTCCGGATTGGAGGACTAGGTATTGGATGTATCACATATAAGTCAGTGGGCAGATGGTAGTGGTGGGTGTGACTTTGAGTCTCAGGTGGGACTCGTGGTGTAGGGTTTATATATATCTTTGAATGTTTAGGTAGTTGAATGCAGCGAAAGTGCAGAGTTCACACTCATGGTCACATACATTGGGGTTGTTCACCATGGGGTTTTTTAGCCACCATATTGTCCATATGGGTTGTCAATGGGTATGTCTTATGATACTATGTCCCTATGTGGGAAGGAGGGATCAGTCTTGTGACACGTGCTGATCATAGAAGGGTGTGGAAGCTAATGCCCCATTACCCTGACCCAATCATAGCACCCATTGTCTCTTCACCTGAAATGATCATTCACACCTCATTTTACTACTCTAATACTAGCTGCCTCCTATAGTAAATAGAGATTCTATTCTAGTATGGCATAAAAGTCTATGCTTTAAAAATTAATGCTCAAGCCCCCCAACAGGTTTCGCGAGTACACGGGTTCATCAGGGGTAAGGGCTTAATCGCGAGCGACGTGCACGGTATAACTATACCCTTACCCAAGAGGCCATTGGTGGTAGGTTGCCCAATCAGCGTCCGGGGGAGGGGAAGGGCGTGTCAGTCTCGATGTTGTTGTGACTGCCCCTAGTGTGTATGGGCAGGCGTATATGTCACATGACCATCACGAAAGCCGTCGTGATGGTTGTTGTTGGATACTAAGTCATAGTAGTACCGCCACATCGCGGCAACGTCAGTGACGTGTGGGTGACGGCGAAGGACCACCCCAGGAGGAATGGGCATTGTGAGCCTCCAGGCAAACGGATCCAGGGCAGAGACGCTCATCAGAGGTATTATCAAAACAACCTTAGCATAAAGGAAGAGAAAAGGGGTGTTAGAAGAAGGGAATCATCCATAAAGTATCTTGCATAGGTAAGTATAACGTCGATCAGAACGTTTGATTCCAATCCTAAGAGGGGATCATTCTATGTTCAAAAAAATTAAACTAACACCAGAGAGAGATATTATTAAGCCACGCTTGTTTATTAGTACATTGTTCGTTGTGGTAAGTAGTCTGTTAATGATAGAAAGAAATCACTTATAAGAACAACACTAGGCATTCTCTTCAACGGTTTTTGTAATATTTTGTATATCAAGAGTAGTAGCTCTGATACTAAAAGATTGAAAAGGTTGGTTGTAGTTCTATCAATTGTAACCAGGGGATGAAAGAGGAACAAGGGTTCCCATAGATGTACATGTACAGTAGATGATATTGCATAGATGTATATCTGTTATCGGAAAGGGGTGAAGGTGAAGACATCATGGAAGCCATGGGATGAGGCTCTTAGGCGAGGATCCATCTTGCCTCGATCTGTAGAGCCTCTGATTTGATCACCCATCTGGGGCCCCGTTTTGATGCGATATCTACCCCCAAGAATGCCAAAACTGTGGGGTGCCTCCATGGTGGCTCAAATGGTGTGCTGAGATCGGTTTTTTGTTGTCCTTTTTGTGGTTGATGGAAACTCAAGATGTGTCCTTGATATCCTCCTCCTTAGCTCCGAATGGTCTGCCCCACATATAATTGGGGCAGGGGCATGTGGCTACATAGACAATATCCACACTTGTACAATTGTAAAAATCCGTTATGGCCCAAAAAATTCTGATTGTGAAGGGTTTATGAAGTTCGGGTTCGTTGGCAGCGGTAGCCGATCAGAAATGTACACGATCCACAGGGGAATGAACCAACCAAATTTTTGTTACGTCCTAGTTATGGTTCTTCGAGGGACAAAGTGAATATGTAACCAAATAGTCTCGTTAGGTTTTTTCCTCTTCGATACGTGATCGAGGGATGGTCTGGAAGTGTCGATAGATCTGGATCCGCTTTAGGATGGGCAGTATTAGTATCAGGATGAGGTCATTGTTCCGGCATAGCGGATAGGTTGCCTATGCATTTATATACCTACTTGTGTGTTGTGTTCAAAAGAGTAGCGAGCGAGGATCTTCCATGCGTTGGGCCCTTAAAATATGCACTATTATAGAGATGTTTTTTTAGACGTATTGACGCTCACCAAAGCGGTTCAGTAAT
The DNA here is from genome assembly GCA_019512145.1 of Engystomops pustulosus. Classification (NCBI taxonomy): domain Eukaryota; kingdom Metazoa; phylum Chordata; class Amphibia; order Anura; family Leptodactylidae; genus Engystomops; species Engystomops pustulosus. The sequence goes on along the minus strand of CM033642.1, from coordinate 240,083,745 downwards.
TGTTCACATCCGTCTTAAAGCTAATTCATCAGAGCCGTTCCTCTTGGCTCAAGGACGACCAACGGGATTCCTCTTTAATGTGGGGTTGGTTGCCAGCTGTCCCAGTGAAGGAGACTATTGTCGATGTTGTTTGCGGGAAAATATTTGTATGTAGTCTATTATCCTTCACCGATATTTATGTAAAGACCAGAAGTTAAACTGGATTTATCATGGGAATTCTCAGGGTGGAATTCATCCAATTTCGTTGGTGTTTAAAATTCTCACACAGTCCAGAACAGGGGACTATACCCCCCACAAGATCGTTAATCGTCGATACTACTCCCCCAGTATAGGATCCGGGTGTATATCTGGCCAATTGTCTGAAAACACAATAGGTTATCCCACCACCCAAGAAGAGGTTGCAATATGAGGGCGACAAGTCGCCCCCATAGCGGTCCCTGGTATCTTGGTGGTGGTAGTAGTAGGCTCCCTCAAATAGAAAATAATTTCGGGTAGGACAAGGATAGTAGGTCGATCATGAAATCAGTATGAGTCGATAGTGTATGCCCCTGGTGCTAAAAAATGTCGTTGATAGCAGTGAAAGGTAGTACAGGGGATGAGCAATGTTACTGTAGAGGGACTACTAATCAAGGCTCGGCTATTTTCGTTTGGTTGGTGGACAACCAGATCATAGTTGGAGATGCATCCTGGGTGTCCTGATCGGTAGAAGGGAGACTCTGTACAAAAAGGTTTGTAAAAGAGTATATTAGATAGATACTGACAAAGATTGTGTCAGAGTCTACACCGGACAATACGGTCTCCTTGGTAGGGGATTCTTTTGTTATTGACTTGGGTAACGGCGTACAAGTCGCTACGGTTGGGTATGGCAAGAAGAAAACTCATGTCCTCCTCGCGATGAGGTTGTAGAAGCAGTGTTTTCAGTTCATGGCCCATATGCTCTAGTGGGATTCGTGGGCCAGCACTTCATAGGGTTTTTATCACTCATACTCAAGAACAATCTCGGTAATGGATTGTGTCATGATGACAATGTTACCCATTTATACGAGGGTTTTTATTCTCGTGTTGTTCTGTAAATCTAAAAGGGAAGCTCTTACGCCGGCGGGGGCAAATTTGAGTGTATAGTTTTTATCCAACATCTAAGGATTCTATGTCCTGGTAACAAGTGGCCAAAGGTATCTAATTGATTTGTGGAAAAGAAAAAGGGGGGTCATTTTGGAGAATGGTTTTGAGGTCAGTAGTGGAGGGTCATAGGTTGTGGGCCTAATTAGATTCTTCTTTCCAGGGGTGATCAACGCTTCTAGGGCTATGTCTCCCTCTGCGCAGCCTTCTTTCTCACGTGTCGCAATTGGTAGCAAGACAAGCACGTTAAATGCAACTGGAGAAGAAGAAGGTGAAATGAGAGACATGAGCAGGGAAGAGGGACCCAAGCACGATATGAAGAAGCGCGCGTGCATTGGTCGAACAGGTCCGTGGCAGGAACGCGTCAGGACAGGTACGTCTATGTGCCCCAAGCGCTAATAACAACACGAAGGATCCATCAAATAGGGACTATTTGTGTCTTTATATTATTTTACTATTCCATATTATCATGTTAGACAAAACTATATAGAAGATAGCAGAATTCAAGTAAGTTTATTAAAATGGACATAGTTGTATCATATCGCTATTAGAAAACAAAGGGACCAGACATTGGAAATTACAACATAAGGGAGGGAAAATTAAAATAAACAAAAAGAGGATAAGAACAGGCCAAATTGAATAATAAAAGTATTTTTTAAATTGCCAAATTCATAAAAGATCGAATAAAATAGATCTAGAAGAGACGTAAAAATTGAGGAAACCAAGTTTACTGTCACAATAGTATGGTAACAAAACAGTGTACAAACCTGTCAATACGATAATTGATGCAACAGGACCAATTGCACAAGTTTTGGCCTGGGTAAAACTACATGAGGCAGTTATGTGCTTAGTGAGGATTACAAGGTGAACAGGCACAGCATGGCAATAAGGTTGGAAATGGGTTGATTGCCCAAGCAGGTTAACGCATGGTATTTTCTAAGGGCACATTTGAGATACAAGGGAAGCATAGCGTCATGCGCGATTGTAGTATCACAGTACAGGGATAATACACACAGTGATGTCACAGTACAGGGAGAATACACACAGTAATGTCACAGTACAGAGATAATACACACAGTGATGTCACAGTACAGGGAGAATACACACAGTACAGATCCCCAACTGGTGGGTAAACGGTAAATACCAGGGACCAAAATTCTCAAGAGTAGCAAGTCAAACCTTTGTACTGACCCACATTGCTGCTGCATTGCAGTGACATTTTTGTAGAATGTATCCTTTCATTTTTATACAGTAAAAGCTTCTAGTAGTAAAAATTCAGGTGGTTGGACAACTCTGTTGGGTTACAAAACTGCAGTTACATTGTCCTAATTAATGTAAAATCATGTAAAACACAGCAAGTTTACTATAATTCTGCAACAAAACTCCAGCTTCAATACCAGTATCTAAGAATATTAAAAAAAATGTCAGGTAATTTAACGTCTGTTCTCATTCCGCAGTTCAATGCTGTGGAAACAGCCATGAAGGTTTCAGGTCCTAAATTTTTTTTACCATTTTTAAATAACATCCAAATAAACCGAGCAGACACGTTATCATCCATGTGGGAGCTTGTTCAGCATTTTGCAATTTTTTTTTTCATTTTTTTTCTATTAGGAACATTCAGGGAGAAAGAACTGATAGGGGAACAAAGAAAGAAGAAACAGATTGTAGAGTATAGACCAACATAAACAGCAAAAAACGTGATAAATGGTAGAAAATTGGAAATTTTTATTGAGTCCAAATGTAACATACTGGTTAAAAAAGAGTCCCACTCAGAGGGGACACAAGCAAGAGTTGCATCACAAGCAACAGATCAACACATCTAGATGTAAACATGTATGGGCATCAATGGCCATATACAGGTATAGAGTAATACTGTTGGGAAGCATGAGAAATAAAGGGTCATGTAACCTAAACTCAGAACACTCAGTATGCACAGACTGCTGTGTCAAGCTTACCCATGTTGCGATCGTTGCCTGGGATAGCTGCAACCGCGACGCACGTTTCGGCTGAGGGACAGCCTTCGTCTGGACGAAGGCTGTCCATCAGCCGAAACGTGCGAACGTTTGATCATCTGATCACACGAAACGTGCGATCGTTTGATCATCTGATCACATGATGAAAGGTTGACCAATGTATTTTGTGCACACAAGCGACCTACCTAGCGTAATCTGGAGATATCTTCTTTCGCAGCACTAGCAGTGCTTATATGTTTAAGCCACTATTTTAAGTGGCATGAAAAGGCCAATGCATTATATGTTTAAGCCACTATTTTAAGTGGCATGAAAAGGCCAATGCAATAGTTTTAGCAAAAAAAAGGTAAAAAAAAAACAATGGGATTTTTTTTGTTGGTATGGTTATAATGACCAGAATAACAGTTTGAGTATTGATCTGAAGTTGAGTAAAGTTTAGGCTGTTGTCAAGAACTTCACCTTTTACCACTGTTCATTTATTTTTGCATGTTAATAAAGTTTTGTATTTTACAGATTTTATATTTTGCAGGCAAGAATTTCAATAAAGCTGCGACCAATTCACCTTTCTAACAAATTGTTTTGATGTCAATGTCTTTTTTTATAAGACTAATAGGTCTAATAGGTTTATTTGTGTACCAGACTTTAGCAGTGGGCCAAGTGGTAAGCTCCATAGTTAGCTGCAGTAAGGCTTCCCTCTGCTGGACCATTGCAGACCACTATTGTGTGAAAGCACAAGAGTATTTCCTATGAATTTGCATATAGCATAAATTGGACAGTTTCTGAACTAGAACATCAGGGTATGGGGGATAGGTTTTGGTATGTCGGCATAACCATTTTAAGCTTTGTTTGATATATTTACTGATTGCTGGAAAATCCTGATAACCCTTTGGTAATATCTTCTGAACGTATCTGCTGAATGTCCATTAAGTGTAATATGTGCTAGTTGTGTGATAGAGCTACTTTAATAGCCAAGATCAGTGATGTTACCTATTAAAGATGTGTAATTATATAAAAATATCATTGCAGTAAGAATACCATGTGGATGGGGGCTGCTATCTTTTAATCCAACTGAAGCCACACAACGTCACAATGGGTTACTGATTGATGGCTATGGCAGCCAGAAGACACAGGCAGGGTGCAATAATATATCTTCAAGTCATTCCCTGAAGTGAAAGCCCTAGTGTTCCAGTGAAAGCCCTAGTGTTTCCAGTGTTCCCAGGTTTCCTCCGTGTTTGTACTCCAGTATTCCTCCAAGTTCCCGTGTTCCTGTTGCGTTCCCATGTTCCTGTGGCGTTCCTGTGTTGGTCCCATATTCCTGTTGGGGTCCTATACTCCTGCGGTGGTCCTGTACTCCTGCCATCCAGACGAGGTCCTGCCATCCAGCCGAGAACCTGCCATCCAGCCGAGGTCCTGCCATCCAGCCGAGGTCCTGCCATCCAACCGAGGTCCTGCCTTCCTGCCGAGGTCCTGCCATCCTGCCATCTCTTCCGGTGATCCATTCCTGTGGTTTCTGTTGCCTGCTTCCCTACCTTGGCTGCCACCGTGGGCCCATGGAATGACCTGGTGGAACCCCCGCTGCAGCAAGACCATCCCGCTTTGCGGTGGGCTCCCCGTGGTGGTCCAGGGAGTCCACAAACTCTAGCCCCAAGAGACTCTCCCACACCAACGTGTGTGACAGCCACCTAATTTGTGTTGCATGATGCCTGGTGCAGCTGTGCTCCAAAAGGGTCCACATGCAACACAATTGTGGTGCAGACATTTCTTAAATACCTGTGCAAGGAGTTTGCACCTAAAAGAAGGTGTAAAATCCAACAGAAAACTGGCACTAGGGCCTTAGTAAGTTTGCTCCAAGGTTTCCCACAAAAAGCAAAGCTATGTTGACAGTAAGAATCAAGAAATATTAGGGCTTATGGAAGAGAGACCATAAGAAAATTTCAACAACTGTCTGTGTCATTAAGGGGGACAGTAACAAATCACACATTTCCATTGAATTTATTTGGAATGGAGCCCTGGAAGGAGACAGGGGTTGGGGCAACATCAGACTGCCAGGGTTCCAATGATTTGTATCAATACAATTTACTCCCCACAAGATGGAATAGACACAACTACCAAGCCCAATGTCTATATATAATGGGGTACATTTACTTTGTGCCGCTTTGTGACGCACTTTTTCAGGCTGTGCCTTTTTTTCAATGGGAATAAGGCTTAGAAAGGCATTCAAGTAGTGGGTGCGTTGGGATTGTGTTGCATGGGACCCCACTTTTTGCGTAGCCGCGCTGGCTTCCATGCAACAATATTTATAGGGCATGCTGTCGAACGATCCGACTGATTCGGACTGAACGCGGGATTTAACTTTCAAAATGTGTCGCAAGCCCTTGCACCAACATGCACCCCTGAAAAAAGATGGTGAACTCTGTCAGACCAGAGCGGGTAAGCGACACCAGCAGGATATTGCGCGCACAACCTTAGTGAATCGCGGCACAGTGCATTATCGCCGGACACTGTACTTTCTGTGAACTCCGGTGACTGGTCAGTAAATGTGTCCCAATATGTCAGCAACGTATACCAGACATGCTTCCAAAGCACGTCCTCCTATTGCTATACATATACAATAGCATGTTGGAAATGTCCTATAATAATCATGCTATCTTATACCCATATGTATCATGTGGTTATATATACTGTATATACATGTGTATATGTATATATACATACATACATACAGTGAGGGAAATAAGTATGTGATCCCAGGTCTACACCTCTCCGCTTACAACGAATGGAGAGGTCTGTAAATTCTATTGTACACTTCATCTACGGGAGACAGAATCTTAAAAAAAAATCCAGAAAATCACACTGTATTATTTTAAAATTATGAATTATCATTTACTTGCATGAAATAAGTGAGAAGATTTGGCGAGAAGACAGAGCTGTTGCATAATTATTAGAAAATGGAAAAAAACAAGATGATTGTCAGTCTCCCTCAGTCTGGGGTTCCATGCAATGTCACAAGATGATTGTCAGTCTCCCTCAGTCTGGGGTTCCATGCAATGTCTCATGATTCTGAGAAAGGTCAGGATTGAGCCCCAAACTACATAGGAGGATCTGGTCAATGACCTAATCTCAAAGACTACAGTTAGTAAGACAATATGCTGTGATCATCTTACATACATGCCTAGTGATCTTCGTTGTTATGGTCTGTTCCAATAGGTTTACTTGAATCCTGCCTTTCATTCACTGCATAAGCATGTGTGTGGTATGCTTATCGGTATTGATCATATCCCCCCACGAGATTTGTGCTTACCAAACCGGCAGGGCGCTCATTACTCGCTTCAGACGACCCTATTTCCCATGACCTTGTTGTCATGGCCATTAACTCAGTACACCGTATCTCTCAGGAAGTGAAGGAGGTCACGTGAAGTCGACTTGGGTACTTCACGGCCTTAGAAGGTTGTACGATCTGCCATCCATACTGATCCGAAGTACCCCGGAAGCGCATACAGCCGGCTGGCATCAAGCCGGCCTCCCAGCCCGAGACTGACTTCCATGCCGAGCTCATGGCCATCAGCAACTAGCAAGTCATCATGTTTGTTCTGTTGACCGCTTCCACTACCTTGGCTGCCACCTTGCCTGGTATGACCTTGTGACCCCCGCTGCAGCAAGACCATCCGCTTTTGCGGGTGTCTCCCCGTTGGTGTGTCCAGGTAGTCACACAACTCTAGCCCAAGACCTCCCACCCAACGTGTGTGACAGCCACCTAATTTGTGTTGCATGATGCCTGGTGCAGCTGGCTCCAAAGGTGTCCCAGCAACACATTGTGGCACATTCTTAAATACCGGCAAGAGTTTGTTCACCTAAAGAAGGTGTAAAATCCCAACAAAACTGGCACTAGGGCCTTAGTAAGTTTGCTCCAAGGTTTCCCAACAAAAGCAAAGCTATGTTGACAGAAAATAATATTAGGGCTTATGGAAGAGAGCCATAAGAAATTTCACAACTGTCTGTGTATTTAGGGGGACAGTAAATCACACATTTCCATTGAATTTATTTGGAATGGAGCCGGAAGGAGACAGGGGTTGGGGCAACATCAGACTGCCAGGGTTCCATGATGTGTATCAATACAATTTACTCCCACAAGATGGAATAGACACACACCAAGCCCAATGTCTATGTCTATAATGGGGTACATTTACTTTGTGCCGCTTTGTGACGCACTTTTTCAGGCTGTGCCTTTTTTTCAATGGGAATAAGCTTAGAAAGGC